>JAJEJH010000031.1:600000-939392 GCA_026122585.1 Anacardium occidentale
AACAAAGTCAGAGACATCTGAATTTGCTGTCAGATTCTGACCAAAATTTATTCAAGTTTGTATTCCAAGAAGTGCCTATTTTCTATTAAACTAATATAAAATCCTCACGCTTGCCAACAACACTTCTACTGTTAGTTTATTGCCCAAAGTAGCCACGTTTATTGTTTACCGCTCAATTCTACAAGAATAATATAATTAATTTTATATAGGGATGTTTAAATGTTAAAGAATAAAAAATTTAGTATTCTGGGACATATTTTTTTTTTTTTAATGTTCTTTTATCTACATATTTCTCCGGGTCCATTCTTTTTTCATAATATCATTTCAAAACCCATAAGGGACGAGAAAAATGCCAATATTGAGGACAAATGCCAATTCTAGGGGACAAGAAGCAGGAGTAATCATAATCAGTTGTAGAATTAAAATTTAGCATACAAAACAAATTGAACATACAATAAGCAACAAATAACAATATAAGAGCAAGAAATATAAAAGAGTTAGATATGAAAAATGCACAAAAATGTGTAGTAGTTTAGAACTTTGATTAACAACATTCTATGTCCATTTTTTTTAAAAGAAAACATCTTATAAACTCTTCTAAAATCAAGTTTTATCAAAAGGATAATGGTTTGACAAAATTTTGTTTGAATTATATGAGATTTCACCCAATATAAGTTTTTTAAGATTTCACCTTTACAATCAAAGAAAATAACGTGTTTGTGTGAGTGTTACACAAGTGTTTTGATTTTTCTCCTTAAGGATATTGAACCAGGAAAATGAGAGTGAGAGAAAATAACTATAGAATGCACTTAATCTTCATCGTTTTTTAGCTCTTTTATTCTCTTCTTTTCCCACTTTGTTTCATCTCCAATTGTCATTTTATATAGCCAAAATTTAAATTAGAAGTCAAGTAGTTGTTTGATTTTGAAAAAAAAAATTGTTTGGCATTGTAGAACATAGAGTTATAAACATTTTCAACATTTGAATGAGCATTCCCTAAAAGCAACTTGCATTTTGAAGAAGAGACAATTATCTTATAATATAGAGTTTATATGATTATGACTTCTATATCTTATAACTAGTCATTCTAATTATTTAAAATGATCATTCTTTATATAAGAACGACTATTTTTTGTTTGGAAACAAATGTTTCGTCTTTAGCCACCAAATTATTTAATCTTTTCAGAGTGTGTAATAATAAATAATAATAAGTGAAATAACATTATTACTTTAGAGAACTACTTGAGCACTTGAAGTATGGATATTTCAAACTTTATCCTGTTATTTATTTATCTGTTACTTGTCCAATATTCTACATATATTTTCTTTGTTGTCTTACATACTTAGCTTTCCTTTTACTTATCATGTTATCTGATGTTCTTGTCTAATAAGATCTACTTTACATAAATATCACTTATCATAATTGCTTTATTCTAGTTCTTTTCATACTATATATGACATGATATGAAGTATACAAAAATCATGTATTGGTCTTTGGGCTTATTTTTTAAAAATAATTTTTCTAAAAATGCTATTAGAATTTAAAAATCTTAAAATACTATAATACTGAGTGAAAACTGTATCTAAAATCTCTCTGTATCTGAAGATACCTGTTTTGTTGATAAGAGTAATGAATATAAGAATTTGATACCCTGATAATGTGAATTCAATTCTACTGAAAATCTACTGATGTATAACCAACAATATTTAGTTTAGTCAATGACCATGTTCTCTCTCTGTAACTGCTACTGGTTTCTCTCTTTAATGGGCATACAAACTTATAAGTGCTCTCTCGTATCCACTTTTAAAATGATGTTCAAAATATCACTTTTTCTACCTTAAAAACATACATATAGATCACTTGATCTTTTTCTAAAAATATTGTTCTACTTTGGTATGTCATATCATGTAAATGCTCATTATGCATGATGTCTTAATTTGTTTTTATTTCTGATTAAATTCTGTATTAACTGTTAAAGTTTTGTTCTATGTATTTCTTATTGTACTTTCTGGTTCTATATTTTGTATATTGTTCTAATTATGTTCTCTGTACTTGTACAATGTTCTAATTCTAATTTTGTAGCTTTTATCTTTCTGTTTTACGTTCTGTTGTGTATCTATTAGCTTTTTGTTTTGTATGTTTTGTATAATAATATATTATCACTATATCTTCTTATTAAAGTTTCTCACACTTAAATAAGTTTTAGATTATATTATGTATATTTCAATAACTGTTTATGTTCTTATTGAATTCTACATGTTTGTTAAAGGTTTTTTTTTTGCATATTCTAAAACTTTTACTTTTATACCTTACTTTTTTGCTTAATTGTCATGTTTCTAGTCTACATTGGTTTCTCATACTTGTATAAGCTTAAACTATGGTTCTGTAACTTTTGTTTTCTATTTTGTGAATTCTATAATTTTTGCTTGCTGCATAGTCGTAGACTTTACAACACACAATTGTGCATGGACACATAGTTGTGGCCTTACATGCACGGGTTTGTAGAACTCTACTTATACACGCTCATAACCCTTAGGCACAGTCATACAAAATTTGGGAACATACACACAACTGTAATCCTAAAACATATGGTTGTGTGTCCTAAGGCACTACTATTTTGGTCTCAATCATGTATGCATACACACGACCATGACTATGCAAAAATATGATAGCATGAACGTGCCCATATTAGGTGCACAGTCGTGCATTGCAACTCTACCTCTAAACCTTGCAAACCTCGACCCAAACTTAATTCTATTCTTCAATCAAGCATCTTTTAACTTACACACATGAGTAACATGCTAGTCTACACATATTTTCCCCATCAAATAACTTCAATCACAGTAAAGTATACTCTTATATTCTTATGTACATACCTACATATTAAGCATGTTTCTACCTCCAAAATCACTTTCTCCTCATCATTCATTTTAAAATCATGTCATTAATTTATAAAACGTGGTTTGCTCTTCAACTTGTCCTATAAACAAAGAAACACATGCTAAAGAAATAAGGGAAGAGGTAAGGAAATTACTTACCTCAAGCTGCTAATGATAGAGCTATATTCGAACTGAACCAAACATGAACATATATATATTCGTGTTCAAATTTGTTCATTATAATTCGGTTCATATTCAAATTTGTATTCATTGAATATTTTTATAATGAAGTTCAAATTCGTGTTCAGATTCAAGACTAAGGTTCACATTCAGTTTGTATATGTGTTTATATATGAGTTCAGTTTTTATAGTTCATATTTATATTTTATTAAAATTTATAATTAAAAAAATATAATTAAAAAAATTTTAATTTAATTTTGGGTTTGTGTTCATATTCAGTTTGTACAATTTGTGTTTGGATTCATATTTACAAATTTTCAAGATCATAGTTTGAGCTCATATTCTTGTTTGAGTTTGAATAATTTGTTTTTGGCTTGTTCGAATTGAATTCAAAAATAAATTCAAACATATTCGGTTTGAATCCAATTCTAGTTAATGACCTCCATCTCTCTAACTCTTGCTTGTCTTTAGTTTAAGTGGCTACTCTTGGCTGATCTCCCCCTAATCTTTGGTTAGAGTTAGCTGTGAAGAAGAAGAGAAAATGGGTGAAGATATGGTTGAAAAGAAGATAACTCTACTTAATATATTTGTGTTGACACAGAAGAGAAGCACGGTCATGCTTTAAAAAAATCTCAGATTTCCAGCATCATGCATCGTGCATGGAAAAAGTCTTTCAAAAAGACTCATGCACAAGTCATATAAAGCCTCTAAATAACTATTCTACCTCTAAACCCTTTCAAATATGTTTCTTATTGTATAATCTCTCCTTTAACCTTAATCCATAGCCTGTAAAGATCATTATAATCTTGAAATGTTACAAATACTAGCAGATTCATAGAAATAAAGAGGGAACAACAAATAAAGGTTTTAAGTATAAAGCATGGTTAGTTACTAGAGGGTATAAAAGAAAGAGATTGACAACAATGAAGTTTTCTCTCTTATGGTAAGATAGACAACCATAAGAGTTCTATTGGCATTAAAAACTCAAATAGACTTAGAGTTGGAGTAGTTGGATGTTAAAAGTGTATTCCTACATGGTGGAAGAAGAGATCTACATGCAAACAAGCTAAGAGATTTGAGAAGATTGGGATATAATATCTAGTTTGCAACATAAGAAAATCTTTTTATGGTTTGAATTAATCTCCTATGGAATGGTATAAAATGGTAGACTATTATATTGATTTTACTAAATGTGAGTATGATTGTTGTATATACTTTAGAATTATGGATGGTGACTCTTATATTTATTTGTTGATATATGTTGATAATATGCTTATTGCTCTAAGAGATATGGATAAAGTGTGTCATCTTAAATCTCCATTAAAAAAAATTTGATATGAAAGATTTAAGAGTTATTAAGAAAATTTTTGGTATAGAGATCAATAAGAATAGAAAAAACAAAAACCTATTGCTCTTATAGAAGAATTATGCTAGAAAGGTTTTTTAAAAATTTGATATGAATGAAGCTAAACTAGTCAATACTCCACTGAATAATCAATTTAAGCTATCTAGTTGTTAGAGTCCCAAGACCAATGAGGGTGCATTTTATGTCAAAGTTTTCTTATGTTAATACAGTTGGATGTTTAATGTAGGCTATGGTTTGCATTAGACCAAATTTAGCGCTTGTAGATAGTGTAATTAGTAGGTCTATGACTAATCAAGGCAAGGAACATTAATTAATAGTTAAATGAGTTCTCAAATATTTAAAAGATGCAACAGATTATGAAATATGTTTTGGCATAAGTAATATTGCGGTCTCTATAGAAGGTAATGTAAATTCAAATTATGTTGGAAATATGGATGATCAAAAGTCTATTACATAGGCAAATGATTTAATTAGTTGGAGTTAGTTTGTAGAGTGTAAAAACGTTATCCACCATTGAAACTGAATACATGATTGTAACAAAGACAATTAAGGAAACATTATAGTTAAAAGGATTGATAATATATATTGGATTTATTCAATAGACCTTTAATATATATTATGACAGTCAAAGTACTATTAAACTATTAATGAATCAATAGTATCATGCAAGAACTAAATATATTATTACCAAAAAAAAAAAAAAAAAAAAGAACCAAACACATTACCTTGAGGTACCATAAGATTAGAGAATTGGTTTCATGAGGTGAGATTTTGTTGGAGAAGGTGGACGCTTAGGTAATACAACATATATGTTAACAAAAGTGCCACCATTGGAAGAGTTCAAACACTGTTTGGACTTACTCCGAATCACTATATGCTAAGTACTAAGAGGTTGAGACTTTAGGTGTAGGCACATGTTTTCAACCTTGAGTAGGTCTTTTAAGGGAGTGAATATTCATCAAGGTCAAGATTGTTAAAGAAATTGTCACTCATATTTGAAAACAGTTCACTTAAAGTTTTAGAGTTGATAGAACAAACTTTCCATCATGGTCGAATAATTATTTCATGCATCATTTAGTGTAGAACTATCATTTCAAAAGTTTTTCTTGTTAGTTTTTTAAATATGTTTAAGTCATTTTATAGAGAACGAAGTTGTTCCACAAATGGCGATTTGTAGTAAGCATATTAAAAAGGGATCAAGTTCATTCCATACAGAACAAGCAAGTTGAAGGTTTTGAACGGGTTTTCTAATCACTTGGAATGCCCATTCCAAGGAGTAGGATTGAAGTGTTATAGTTGGGATAAAATTGCATTTTTGGGTTCTCCTTTTTGAAAGAAAACCTAGGCTGCGCATTGTATCATAGTTTTACAAACTTTTCTTCAAAGGTTAACAAAAACAGTAGATCCGTGAATATAGATAATTTATTGAACCACATAAAATTTGTTTCTGCTTTTGTGATTAATTTTTGCTATATTTTTCTCTTTTTTTAAAATGTCATTCAATTTAAGGTCTTTTTGAGGGTTTTAAATTTTACTTGCCCTTTCATTCAATAAATAGGTAAATAATAACTGGATTTTAACTTGAAAAATTCGGAGACAGGCTCCAATATTCTTCTTCTATCTTATTTCAATTGATGAACACTAGAAAATCAAATATGTTCTACAAAATGTTACGTGCTCAGCGTTTTTTCTATGGTTTTTCAATAAACGTGGATAATTGATTCTGAAATAAAGAAAAAATAACTTTGTAACACTGATTGTAAAACCAAATACATGTAAGGTTTTTGTTTTTCTGTCATATTCCAATGGCAACGAAGTTTTATATGCATTTTTAAATTATAAAACTAGTAAAACAATGATTAAATTGTACCTCAATACACGATATCAGTAAACCTTCTTTGATGAACACTGTTATATGATTGATTAGGCATGAAGAAAGACGGCATTTCCCAACTCTAAAAATAGTCATTTGATGTGATAAAATGTAATTAGCAACAAGAAAATTCTGTGAAATATGCTTTTTATATTATAAGTTTAAACATGATATGCACAAGACTTTTTCTCTTTTCGTTGCTGAACATATATAGTTTAATGTGATTAGAGTGCTAGAATCAATCCAATGGCAAAATCTATAAACAGCAAAGAATTTTCCTTGTCAAAAGTCCTGGAAAATCCCGAAGTAGCAGGTAGTTTTGAACTTATAAAGACTTCCGTTAAGCGCTCACTCAGCTGAGCTACCGGCGAAGCAGGCTTTTTCAATAATAAACAAAGTACATCCTTTCTTTTTCTTGCCTCACCTTTTCTCCTCTATTATTTTATTATTATATCATTTTTCTTTCTTTTTACTTTATTTTCTTTTGTTTTCTGACAACCAAACCAGACCAAATTCTCTCTCTTTTTCTCTTATTCTTTCTCTCTCTCTCTCTCTCTCCTTACACAGTGTACTACGCTTCCCTCACTGGCATGGGCCAGTATTATCAGTGTCAGCTGTCTCCTTTGCTAGCTTTTCACTCGCCTGGTCACCGCCTTTTACCATTCTTAGAACTAAACTAAATTTGCTCCAAAACTTTCCTTTCTCTTTCTTTATCCTGCTTTCTCTCTGCCTTATTACAAATACAAAATAAACGGTCTTGTTTCATCATCATGACACGCAACACCATGACTGGACTCTAGACCTCGCTTATGGAACTGGGTTCAGGCTCTTTTTCGGAGTCAGGTGGTGTTGGTGATTCTTCATCTTCTCCACCTAACTCCTCCAATGAGTCACTAAATGGTCTCAAGTTTGGTCAAAAAATTTATTTTGAGGATGTGGGTAATGCTTCAGGGGCTCCAGGTAAAGCATCCGGACCCGGTTCTTCATCTGGGTCCGGGTCTGGAAAGAAAGGGAGAAGTGGTAGTGGTGGTGGAGCTGTGCAAACTGGGCAGCCGCCAAGGTGCCAGGTGGAGGGCTGTAAAGTGGATCTAAGTGATGCTAAGGCTTACTATTCTAGGCATAAAGTTTGTAACATGCACTCAAAGTCTCCTATGGTCATTGTTGCTGGTCTTGAGCAGAGGTTTTGCCAACAGTGTAGCAGGTCAGCTCTAACTTTTTCTTTTTCTAAAAAAGAAATTAATTGGAGAAATGCATTCTTGTGCTTCACTTTGTTACACTGTTCATCTATCTGTGCTAGTTGAGTTCAGTGCTTTAGTTTTGGTTGTTTGATTGAGGAAGAACTTACAATATCACATGCGTCGCATCAGCGGTATCCCAAATCAATATATTTTATATTAAAGCCTAAAGGTGTGATTTAAAATAGAATATCCACCTAAGACTTGCTATATCGCAACATAGGTGAGTTTTGAGTTGCATCTTGTCAGCCTTACCAGAAGCCAATATATTTTCATACTAAAGGTGACTTATAACAAAATATTAACTTGACATGTATGTATTTTCTTGTTATACTGCTGATGCCGACCTGTTACTTTGGTGTGTAAACATAGACTCTTGATTTGGATGAAGGATCGGACGTCGGTTATATAATTTGGTGATTTGGTTTAATAAAGTTTGAAACTTTTTTAATCGATAAATGGGTACATGTGCACTGGTATGACTGCATTTTGTTCTTTGAATCGGTGTTTGTAGTGGAACTGATATATGTGGGCGTTTTGACTTGGTTGTTTGCTTCTGGTATTTTTGTGTTTGGTTGATAAAATGTTTTGGCTCTTCATGTTCGTATTCTGTTTGGATTTTTGTTTGTTCATGTTCATGGTTGCTAGTTTGGTTTAGGAATTTGTATGGCACAATCATATGTGAGCTGCAATTTAGATGTTTTTTACTGATTTGATTTGGGTCAAAAGCCAGCTAGTCTTTCCAAGTCTATGAACAAATTATAGTGGCGTGTTTCATTAGTATTGCATTTCTTGCTTAAACATCTCTTACAACATTGCAGAATATGACATCAACAAATGCTGGGAGGTTGAACTTCCATAAATGATTAAAACATTACAAGTCCAAGGATTTTTATGAATTCTTTTTCCACTATTCCATTGTCATATAGTATAAGTATATGTTGGTGTTGAGAATCATTCTTCTCCCGTTCTCATCCTCAGGCCCCAATATGTCTTTCTTCCAGTTTTCCTTGAATAAATCTTACATGGCTGAGATCTGTAGCGTATCTGAATAAATTTAGTTTTTGTTCAGTTAATGCTTATGTTACAATGAGGTGATGAGATAAAATAGCTGCAATACTTCAACACTGTCTTAACTATCTTACCTGTTGTAGTTTCATGGAAAAGATTCATGATTTCAATTTTTTGTCAAATGTGTGCATGTTTCGGTGTGTGTTGGCATGTGTATGCAAACTAATTATATGATCGACCAAACATAGGATGGGAATTACGTTTATAAAACACCTAAGGCTAGAAAAGACTCCAAGAGAGGGGTGAATAGGATTGTTAAAAAATTTAACACCTAAGATAGATTATGTGCAAATAATTAACTAATCAATTGCCTACACACAATCAAACACCAAACAATATAATTATCACATGTTAAATTGAATATTAAGCTAATAAAGAGTGTGAGGGCGAAATTCCCTTGTATCAAAAATATTGTAATTTTCGATTTTTTAAGATAGTGGAAACTTCAATCAGATTTGATTGAGGAAGAGAACGTAAGAGGCTTGTATTCAAAGTCTCTCAAATATTTATCAAGGAAAAGCTTAGTAAGAGAAAAAAAGTGAGCAAGAGCAATGAAAACAATAGTTTAAATATACAATAAGATCTCTCCCTTCTCACTTCAAAATGATTCATATTATACTAAAAAATTTGTAGAAAATGAAAAGAAGTTGTTGCATTTAATTTTTATCCGTTAGGTAGGTGAAAAAAATAGAGTTGCAATAAGTTTTCCAGGTGCACGGTTGTGCTTGCCTCATTTATTGCCTTGAACAAGCTCCCAATGGTTGAATTTATGAAACTTGCTACTCCTACACGGTCATGTGTTCCATCAGCACAGTCTTGCTTCCTTGCTTCATAAAAGTCTCTTCAACTTCCAAATCCATGCAAGGGAACTGAACATTGTTAGTACACGAGACACGCAAGATGATCAATACGCTTGTGCATGACTGTGTGTTGAATCTGCATGATTGTGCAATTAGAAAGATGTCTAAAAGGCCTTTGCACAACGAGGTTGGTAGTATTACTCTTGCTTCACATAACACAATCGTGCCTCCTACTTTTGCACGGTCGTGTTGATTGAGCATCTTAATCGCCTTATATGATAAGGCTACACGATATTAGAGGTCATATCTTTTCATAAGGCATAATGCACGATCGTGTATCAACAAAGAACAAGGTTGTGTGTTTAACCTTTGACCTTTTTTCAGAGCATGACGATATTGCATGATTGAAGGGTCCATGCTTTTTCACAACTGTTGTTGCACGATCGTGTGTCTTATTTAGACATGGTTGTGCTTTTAATTTTTATTACTTTGACTCAATACGACAAGGTTGCACAATTAACATAGTCGTGTTGAACCTGAGATGAGCAAGCACAATTGTGCTATATTCCAACAAGATCGTGTTGAACCTAAAATTTTTCTTAGATGATGACATACCCTAACATGGTCATGGATACGATCATGTGTCTTTGACACATAAGTTAGAATATAACTGTGCAAGGTCATGTTCAATAAAACACAGGCGTGTGGGGCTTGAATCCTACCAAAATAAAACTTTTGATTTTTTTTGTCATGACCTAAGTCATGCTAGGGCTAAATTAGTCTTTTGAACATATTATTATCATCATCAAATTATCAAGGGTTCAACAACGTTGCTATCACTTTACATTTGTGATTATAATCCTAGAAAATGAACATGCATGTGATAAATTAGGTTGTTTAGATGCTTTCTTCATTAATTGTTTTGTCATATTTGAGTGCTAGCACCTTCATCTTGAAACACATTGAATCCCTTCTATGAGCAAGTGAAAGACTACATTAATTGGATGTTATAGGGGCTTCATTATGTAGTGCTTCTCTGCTTTAATTACAGCAAATATATTTAGGCAATGAGGACCAAGTCAGGTTGCACATTTGGCTAACAATAAGGACACATCTTGAGATGCACTTTAAAAATAAGGACACATCTTGAGATGCACTTTAACAATGACACATCTTGAGATGCACTTCAACAATCAGGACACATCTTGAGATGCATTTGGCTTGATGTTATGAGTATTTGTACTTTAGTTAGAAGTGTAGCTCTTCCTGGCAAAAGGTTTAATTTCAGTAGCAGTTTATTGAAATGTTTAGGTATAGACAATTGGTTTGTAAGTGTTCTTCATTTAAAATATTTAAAATTAGGTACCACATAAATTCAGTCTAATGTGCTTGATGAGTCTATTTGAGGATAATGCTGGGAATGGATGATTGTTAATTTATGGTCATTATTATAGTCATTTATTTCAGGTCCGTATCATCTGGCTGAGGATTTTTTTCTGCAAAAATATTAGGTGCTGGTGTTGTTCTTAGTCTGTCGACATTAATAACTTCTATGGTGGTATGTTCCCAGATTTCATCAGCTTGCTGAATTTGACCAAGGAAAGAGAAGTTGCCGCAGGCGCCTGGCAGGCCATAATGAGCGCCGGAGGAAGCCACCGCCTGGGTCATTGTTAACCACTCGCTATGGCAGGATGTCTTCTGTCTTTGGTTAGACATCATGAGTACCAAGTCATTTTTAGCATTCACTATTTTTTTAATAATTATCATATGAAAAAAAAAAAAAGAACATACATATATATGTTACCTTCATTTGACAATTCTTGTGTAAGAATAAGAATTTTGAATGTTTGACATTTCAATGACAGAAAGCAGCAACAGAGGTGGAGGATTTATTGTTGACTTCAGTGCATACCCAAGGCCTGGTGGGAGGGATGCTTGGCCAATGACAAGAATGCCTGAGCGGGTGCCTAGGAATCAAACCACTGCAGCAGCAAGAAATTTTCCACATCCACCGTGGCAGAATCATTCTGTGAATCCTCCATCTAATCTATTCCTACAAGGTTCAACAGGTGGGACCGGTGTTTCCGGTCCTGGAATTCCTTCAGGGGACTGCTTCACAGGAGTGGCTGATTCAAGCTGTGCTCTCTCTCTTCTGTCAAATCAACCATGGAGCTCTAGACAGCGAGCACCATGTCTTGGAGTGAGTGACAATATGCATCCACCAGGCGCATCCATGACTCACCCAACATCTCCTCATGGTACAGCTGTTAATCAATATCCAAACGTGTCATGGGGTTTCAAGGGCAATGAAGCAACCGGCAGTTCACACCAGATGCCCCCTCACCTCGGTTTGCGACCAGTTTCACAGCCTGTTAACAGTCAGTTTTCTGGTGAGCTCGAGTCATCTCAGCAGAATCGGAGGCAATATATGGAACTCGAGCGTTCCAGGGATTATGAGGACCCCACACAGCAGATGCACTGGTCACTTTAAGTGCCTCCTTTTGTCCCCAGTTCCCATGGAACATAATAGAAAATGTGGCAAACTCCAGTTAGGGGTATCTGGTCTTACGAATAAGAATATTATCTTGCAAACAATCCAGCAGGTGACATGTCTTTTGTTTTTGTTGAGATACAATCAAACTGACTGTAGGGTTGTGTCTTCTTAAGATTTGTGTGATCTGAAACACAGTAAAACATCTATGTTTAAGCCTTGTTTCTCCAGCTAGCACTTAGCTAGTGTTTATGAAGTAACAAGTAGCTGATGTTGGTCTAAAATCATCGTTGCAGGAAACTGCAATGCTCGGATCACTTTTTTTTTTTGTTAATTGTGTGTGTGTGTTTTTAATCAAGATCCAGTTACTGATTTGAGATATCAAATTTAGTCTCGGAGGTTGATAGTTCATTTACTTAGTGAGCAAGTTAAGATGTGCTGATGAGTTGATTGTTACATGGTCGGAAAGATGACATACAGATTTAAGATGTTAGTATTCTTTTCATTCAATCTAAAATAAGTTTAGTACAAAGTTTGCGAGCCATCAATGCAGTAACACATCTAATCAAGCTCATAATCCTGGAGAAATTCTCAAACTCATTCAGGAAATATTGTTTTACTGGTAAACTCTGATCTAGAATGAAATCTGGACTTGATTCTTTCAGGTAAGAGCTCATGCTAACTCTAAAAAGCAGCATTGCAAAGCGTCAATACTGGCGTTGGTACAAATGGAAGGGATTATGCAATGATCTCTTCAGATCCGAGCCCTGCATTGGCTGTGGCAGGACTTAAACTATGGGGTCCTGCTGAACAAGCTAGCATTTGGATGTTTGCACTCATACCCCCCAGCGGTCATCCTGATTAGTTCCTTGGCAGTTGGATGAAAGAGCTTCCAAGGATCCATACTGAAAAATAAACAGAAACATGAACAAGGGGAAATGAGTCCATAACCGAAATAGGTTCCTCTTTCAGTTTCAACAATACATATTGTAAATCTTGCATCCAGTAACGGTGAGGTCATCAATCACCAGAAACTCCAACAAGTAACCGTTCACCTTTTCAAGAAGTAAGAGTTTCTCAAAGGAACTAGAAAACAGTCCAGAAGCACAAACCGCAATTTAAGGAGCTAACAAACAATCGGAAGTTCCATGTCTAGGTCAAGCCAAACAACTAAAGTTGCATGTTCACTCTCCATCACATAGACATGCACACATAGATCTCGAGAAAAGAATTATGCAAGGCAAACAAATTACCCAGAGGACGTAAACTCAAAATTTTGTTATGTTTGGACACATTATAGTCACGAATATGCCAGTTCAACAAATTGATACAATTTTAATTATCATTTCATGCATAACCCAGTTGCCATAATGGAATTAGTAAATTTGTAATGTTACGCACCAAATGCAGCCAAACTAATACACATTCAGAAACTCATTGACAATGAGCTTAATTTGCAATTGTTCCTTTATCAAATTGCTCTATTTTAGAAGTATGAAAAGCAATAACTAGCTCAAAATGAACTGAGAATGAGAAAAAACAAATTTAAAGAACATACCTTTTTTGTTATTAATTCCTCGTCCTCTTCTCATTCACCCTCTTTATCCTCCTCCTCCTCCGGTATTATTTCTTTGTTCTCCTGTTGATCAAGAGTTACCTTGGCCTTATGAAAATTCACGATAACTCTATGACCCTTCTATTGTGCCCATCAAGGCTTCCTTTTTCCTCCTGTTATTCTCCACCTCAATCTCCTCTCTCTTCGTCTTGTACTTATGTGGATCCTCATGCCTTATCCCAGCTCTTGACCTTTAAATCTCAAGCCCTAATGGTTCAGCCCCGCCTGCACCCTCCTTTTCAAGAGATGAACCAGGTAAGCAATCTATTTGCTTCAACAACTTGAACCCAATGTTACATTGGGGACTTGGCGCCTCTATATTTGCCAAGGTTAACTCACCTCTTCTTATTGCTTTCTCTTTCTTTCAATTTTAAGTTGTTCCTGCCAATTCAAGGTTTTGGACTTCTTTTTGGAAGACTAAGTAGTCATCTGTTGACTACTTGGATTGTGCAGGGAATTAGAACAATAATCATACTCCATCTAATAGCTTAATACAAGTTTGTTAGAGATTAAGGTTGCTTGGTTGGTTTTTGTAACTAAAAAGCTAATGAGGTTGGTTTGGTTGGTGCAAATGTGTGATGATCCTTTGTTTCATGTACAATTTGCTGTTTTGAGTATGATACACCATAATTGAATTAATGATCCTGTGTACTCATTTGTATATAAACCTTGATAGTACCTGAAATGAATTGAATCGAATTATTTTCTTTCTTCAAATTTATCTTCAATTCTCTATTACATGTGTGTTAACTCCTTCTCCAGCCTTTAATGTTCAAGTTGTTGTAACAACCTTTTGCTAAACAAAAGCATTGTTCTTCAAAAGTAGAAAGCCTCTTCTTTTCCTAACATGGTATCAAAGCAAACATAATGATGAGGGACCTAATAAGTGGTCGTTGAACAAAATCAAATTCTGTTCTATACTTCCTACTGTTCCATATAAGCAATCAACTTACTCTCATGGTTTCTTCAATTGGTATGTCTCATGCTCCTTCTACTTCCACATTATCTACTCCAATTTACAATAGAGAGAATTATCATTCTTGGGCTATCAAAATGAAGATATACATGAAAGGAGTGGGATTGTGGCAATATATAGAGGAAGATAAAGAAGTGCCTCCACTTGGACCTAACCCTACCTTAAATCAAATTCGAATGCATGAGGATGAATTAACCAAAGCTCCTCGTGCTTTGTCTATACTTCATCAAAACATGACAGAGGCAATGTTCACCAAAATTTTGACTTGTGAAACAACCAAGGAAACTCGGGAAAGGCTAAGGGAAGATTCTTTGGACAGTGAAAAGTTAAGACAAATGAATGTCTTGAACTTTAGAAGAGAATTTGAAGTCCTAAAAATAAAAGAAGAGGAAAACATAAAGGACTATACTGATACGGTCATGAAAGTAGTTAATCATATAAGATTGATGAGAGAAAGATTGAGTGACCAAATAGTGGTGGAGAAAGTATTGGTCAACATTCCTAAACATTACGAGGCAAAAATTTCTTCATTAAAAGACTCAAAAATCTTCTTTGAACTCACCTTATTAGAGGTCATTAATGCCTTGAAAGCACAAGATCGAAGAAGGTTCATACAACAAAAGAAAACTGCTACAGAAAGAACACTGGCTATAAGGATGTGTGATAGAAAGATAGGTTGTAGCTCAAGCAAGAGACATGCTCGAGAAGATTAAATAAAAAGAAAGAGAAAACTAAGTTACAGGGTAAAAAGAAAGAGAGGTATAATCCTTTTCCATACTGCAAAAAGAAGGGACATTCACCTAGTTTATGTTGGTTCAGGTCTCGTGTAAAATATAGGTCATGCAATCAACTAGGACATGTTAAAAAGATTTACAAAAACAAGAGTACAAACCAATCCAAAGCATTTTAACAAGATCTTAGAGGTGGAGTACAAGAAATTACAGACAAAAATCTATTTATTATAACTTGTTATACAACTTAAGAAAATCAATCTACTTAGTTAATTGATAGTGGTTGTTCACATCACATATCCTATAATGCTTCCATCTTCAAAATTTAAATGATTCTTACTACTCCAAAGTAAAAATAAAAAATGGAGACTGTCTGGAAGTGAAAGGAAAATGCATTGTAGTAGTCAAAAAACTCCTACAAGTATAAAACTTATTCAAGATGTGCTTTATGTCCCTAATATTAAACATAATTTGTTAAGTGTTGGACAAATGATAGAGAAGGGACACTCTTTACACTTCCATAAAAGATCATGCATTATATATTATCAAGAGGGCTGTGAGATCTTGTTTGTAAATATGATAGATAAGCACTTCGAAATCAAATGGAATAAAGCTTTTGCTAATGTTGCTCACTAGGTAAAAGATAATACTAGTCTTTGGCATAAAAGGCTAGGTCATCTCAGTTACAAAACAATAAAGAATATGAATGATTCAAAACTAGTTTATAATTTACCAAAGATAACTGAATGTAATCAAGTATGTGCAAGATGTCAAGTTGGTAAACAAACTAGAATACCTTTTACCAATAGCAAATGAAGAGCTGATGAGAAGTTACAGTTGGTCCATACAGATTTAGGTGGTCCTATGAATGTAACATCTCTTAATAAAAGTAGGTATTTCTTACTATTTACAGATGATTACTCCAAGTTCAGTTGGATTTATTTTTTGAAACAAAAGACTGAAGTTCTGCATGCTTTCAAGAAGTTCAAGGCTGAAGTAGAGAAGCAAACAGATTGCAAAATCAGAGTGTTTAGATTTGATAATGATACTGAATTTACATCAAAAGAATTCTCTACTTTTTACAATACTGAAGGTGTAATCCACCAACTGACCTCTCTCTATACTCCTCAACAAAATATAGCAAGTGAGAGGAAGAATAGATTAGTGATGGAAATGGCTAGTTGCTTAATGTTTGAGAAATGACTACCAAAAGTCTTTTGGGTAGAAGCAGCTTATACATCAATATACTTGCTCAATTTACTACCTTCCAAAGCCTTAAATCATGACACTCCCTTTGCAAAGTGGTATAGTGTCAAGCCCTCAGTGACACACCTGAAGGTTTTTGGATGTGTGTGCTGTGTATAGATTCCAAACAAACTAGATGCTAGAGCTGAGATAGGTATGTTTGTTGGATATAGTCTCATCATTAAAGGTTATAGAATTTATAATCCTTATACAAAGAAAGTTGTTGTGAGTAGAAATGTAAAATTTGATGAATTAGCTGCTTGGAATTGGGAAGATAATTCAACACAAACTAGTGGTCAAATTAATAAATATGAAATCAGAGAATTAATAGATAACTTGACTGATTCCAGTACTGAAGATGAAAAAGAACCAGCTCCAAAAATAAGACAACTGGAAAACATTTACAGCATATGTAATGTGGTCTTACAGGAACCTGAAACTTATGAAGAGGATACTAATCATAAAGAATGGATTAATGCAATGAAAGAAGAAATAAGCATGATAGTAAGAACTCCACATGGAGTTTGGTAGAAAAGCCTCCAAATCACAAAATCATTTGTGTGAAATGGATTTATAGAATTAAGCTGAACCTTAATGGTTCTATAAACAAACATAAAGCTATATTAGTGGCAAAATGATACTTGCAACAACTTGGAGTGGATTTTTCAGATACCTTTGCTCTAATAGCAAGGTATGATACTATGAAGTTACTGATTTCTTTGTCGGCTAAACTAGGCTAGAAAATCTATCATTTAGATGTAAAGTCAACCTTTCTAAATGGATTGTTAGATGAAATGGTATATGTGGAACAACTAAAAGGATTTGAAGTTGAAGGCAAGGAAGATTATGTTTATAAATTATATAAGGCCTTGTATGGTCTCAAATAGGCTCCAAAAACTTGGTATTGCAGATGTCATTCCTATTTGATAAATCAAGACTTTGTGTGCAGCCCAAATGAGCTTACATTATATGTTAAGAAGAAGGAAAATGGTGTGCAACTTATTATCTTCTTATATGTTGATGACCTTTTAGTTACAAAAGAAGATAAAAGATTGATTGAAAAGTTTAAGCAAAGTATGCAGGATGAATTCGACATGCTAAATTTGGGAGTAATGCATTTCTTTCTTGGGCTTGAAATTGATCAACAAGATAAAGACATCTTCTTATCTCAAAAGAAGTATGTCATGGACTTGTCAAAGAGGTTTTATATGGAAAATTGTAAAATGGTTTACGCACTTCTAGCAGCAAATGAGAAACTAATGAAAGAACACTCTAAAAGTCTAAGTAATCCTTCCTTGTACAGGAGTCTTATTGGCAACTTATTATATCTCTCTTCTAACGGGCCAGACATTATGTTTGCTTCCTCTCTGTTATCTAGGTTCATGCAATTTCCAAGCAAGACTCATTGGAGGGCTGCCAAACGAGTGCTGAGATACATCAAGGGAACTGCAGACTTTGGTCTCTGGTTCTCTAATAAGAAAAAGGCAGATTTATTAGCTTATTCAGATAGTGATTAGGCAAAGAGCTTGGATGACTAAGAGCACTTCTG
Organism: Anacardium occidentale; assembly: GCA_026122585.1. Lineage (NCBI taxonomy): Eukaryota > Viridiplantae > Streptophyta > Magnoliopsida > Sapindales > Anacardiaceae > Anacardium > Anacardium occidentale. Next base: position 618,013 of record JAJEJH010000031.1, read on the forward strand.
GTTATTGTTTCTTTTTTGAAAGTGTTGTATTCTGTTGGGGTTCAAGAAAACAAGAAGTGGTTGCAGAATCTTCTGTTGAAGCTGAATACATTGTTGTGACAAGTACAACAAATCAAGCAATCTGACTAAGAAAGATATTGTCTGATTTAAGCTTAAAGCAAACAAGCAATACATCAATTTATGTAGACAACCAGTCAACCATTACCATTACCAAAAATCCAATACAACATGGAAGAACCAAACATATCATGGTAAAATATCATGCCATGAGAGATGTAGAAAAATCTGGAGAAATTAATCTTTTGCATCATAACTCCATTGATCAATTGGCTGATATTATGACAAAGGCACTCCTTAAATCTAAATCTGAACTGTTGAGAAAGAAATTAGGAGTAATGGAAGTAACCTCAAAGGAGGAGTGTTAGATATTAAGGTTGCTTAGTTGGTTTTTGTAGCTAAAAAGCTAATGAGGTTGGTTTGGTTGGTGCAAATGCGTGATGATCCTTTGTTTTATGTACAACGTGTTGTTTTGAGTATGGTACACCATAATTGAATTAATGATCCTGTGTATTTATTTGTATATAAACTTTGGCAATACTTGAAATGAATTGATTCTTTTTCTTTCTTTAAGTTTATCTCCAGCTCTCTACGTATGTGCTAACTCCTTCTCCAACCCTTAATGTTCAAGTTACTCTAACAACCTTTTTCTAAACAAAAGCATTGTTCTTCAAAAGTAGAAAGCATCTTCTTTTCCTAACAAATTTAAGCTACAATTTTTAGACTACATAAAAATCAAACATCTTAATTTATGAAAATTGAACTTAAAAAAAAAAAGCGTACAACAATCCATTCCAATTGAGTTTCGATTTTTTGAACCATCTTAACAAGAACCAAACTGCATAAAATTGAAAACCATGAATTATTTTCCCTTTCTTCGTCCCATTCAACCGAAAGTGAAACTAAGCTTCATGGTCGGTTAGTTGTCAGTTTAAAATTAGGGCTTTGGTACTGCTTATTGAACACTGAAACGGACGCAATAGTAGAAGCAAAAGACTGATCTCTCTGATAAAGTAGTAGGTGGGAGGGTCGGAGGGTTCAGAGGGAAGAAACTGAGTGAGGTCGCCCATGTAATCACCTTCTTCTTCTCCAGTGGCGCTCTGGTGAGAAGAGAGAGGCTGAAGAAGGAGATTGGGCTTTGTAAAATAAGGCTTCCCTTCAAAGTTTTTGGGCCTACGTACGCCCAAACTGTATCTAAACACGCAAAAATACTGTTTTGTGATAGTGAAAAAAATAAATAATATATATATACACACTCCCCAAACACAACCCTCCAGCGCGGCAACTTCTCTCAACGACTTTTAACGGTAAAGATTCTTATTAACAGTTATCAACTAACTCACCACTCAAACTCTCTCTAATTTTCTTCCTTTCTTTTCTTTCATTTTCCTTTCATCATTTTCTCGGCAACCAGACAGGTCTTTTCTCCTACTTACGTTCATTATTCATTACCATACATTCTAATGCTTTTTTTTTTTTTTGCTTAGTTATATGTTTCCTAACTCGTTCGTTCTTTTTTTTTTTTCTTTCTATTTTGCAGGAAAGTTCAATTTTCTCGACAAATTATGTCAAGAGAATGCATGTCTTTGTGGCTTACTGTAACGGTCTTCTCGACGATTATTGCTTTACGGGTCCTGGCTTCCACGGATCCTCTTGACGGTAACCTTTTTTGATTTCGTAAATCTTTTCTTTGGAATTTGGACTCTTGTCGACGTACATTTTTCCTGTTTTTGTTGATGAATATAAGGTTCTTTATCTACAGTTTGGTTGTTGAGAAAAAGCAAGAAAAGTAAATAAATAGAGAATTTGTTATTTGAAGTTGTGATTACAGTGAAACAGAGGTGAAGGATAAGGAGAAGGAGAAAAAAATGACGATTGAGACGTCGTTAAGATTCTAAATTATTTAAGGTTTCTCTTTGTTTACTCAATTTTCTCAGCTGCCAAACGAGACCACGGGAAAATATGTACTTCAGAGTTTTGGCGGGAAATTGGGTAGATAGAAGAAAAAAATTTGGCGGGGAAATAACTCAACCTTTTTCTGAATTTTTTTTTTTTTTTGTTATGTATGCCTCTGGATAAATCACCCAGAATTCCTTAGATTTTTTTTTTTTAATTAAAAAAAAAAGTTTTGAAATCATCAGTTCGTCTTTATCCTGTTGGATCATTTAGTTTCTTGACTTGATGGTGAATGGTTGTGAGTTTTCGCAGTCGTAGCTCTTCAAGATATGTACATGGCCCTGAATTATCCACAACAGCTTCATAGCTGGAGATCAGAAGGTGGCGATCCATGTGGTGAATCCTGGACTGGCGTGTCTTGCTCCGGTTCATCTGTAATATACCTGTTAGTAATGCATATAAACCTGATTGATTTAACTATTTAGATTTATATTATCCAGTATTAATCTGTGTCATCATCGTTTGCAGAAAAATGAATGGGTTGAAACTCAGCGGGCACCTGGGAAACAAACTAAATAATCTTCGTAACTTGAAGCATCTGTAAGTGATTTGCAGTCTCAAATAAAATTATGGAATCTCGATCATTTATTATTTTTTTTTTTTGAGTTCTAAACTCTGGTTTTCATTTGTAGGGATGTTAGCTCCAACAATGTTGAGGGCGAAATTCCAAATGACTTACCTCCTAATGCCACTATTATGTAAGATGGATATTCTGTCCATCTGATCCTTGTATGAATACAATTACTAATTTACCAAAACGTGATGTTTCTGGGTTAATAATGTATGCAGAAACATGGCAAGTAACAAATTGAGCCAAAATATACCAGAGTCTTTACCTACCTTGAAACATATCAGACATCTGTGAGTTGCTTATTTATGGACTTTCAATTTCACTGGTTTGGTTTATGATTACTCTTTTATGAACTTATTATGATCATTTACTTCATTTTTGCAGAAATCTAAGCCACAATTTATTATCTGGACCCATTGGTAACGTATTTGCTGGCCTGCAGAATCTGAAAGAATTGTATGTTCTTTCCATCTAGTGTCCTTGGTTTTGCATAGCAAAAATTCAGTCCCTTTATTGACCGTAAACTTTGGGTTTTCTGTCAAAGGAAAACAGTGTCCAATCTTGAGTCTAGTTTTAAGTATATCCTTTACTAGCATAGATTTGTTGATGAAGTCAAAGGAAAGACATTAGTTAAGTAAATCCAAGGGTAATGAAAACAAACTAGTTCAGGTTTCATTGAATCTTTTTGCAACTCATACTAGCATGATGAGCACTCCTTTCTTTTGTTGAGTGAATTTCATCCTCCTGTCACAGGGATCTATCGTACAATAATTTTGATGGAGATCTCCCAAGTTCTTTTGGATCTCTGAAAAATCTTAGTGGACTGTGAGTATTTTGATCATTTTGCAGTAACATTCTAGGGAAATACATCATGCCGATTTTCCCGTCATTCGTTTTTATCTTTAGGTTCTTGCAGAATAATAAATTCACTGGATCAGTTGTCTACCTTGCGGATCTTCCCCTGACTGACCTGTAAACTTCTTCGCACTACTTGAAACAGAATTTTGCAACATGTTCTGATATGTTTTTTGACAACTGCTCACTCATTATCTGCTCTCAGAAACATCGAAGATAATGATTTCAGTGGGGTTATTCCAAAACAGTTTCAGTCAATTCCAAATTTGTTGTAAGTGATCAAAGTTTCAGTTCTGCTTAGCTTAATTACCTGCATAATAGTCAGATTATTGAACCTTGTTTATTTTTCTCCTTATTCTCAATAGTTTTTGGGGTAACAAGTTCCATGTCGACCCCAAATCCCCACCATGGGATTTCCCTTTGGATATTTTGCCCATTAGGCATAATATTAGCGGACCCCCAACATCTCAGTCAAGTGCAGTTGAGAACTTCCCGTCCATCCGAGCTGGCAAACACAACAATGTAGGGATGAGCTCTGAAGGTATAGCTTTCACAATTGGTGGTGTAGCTCTTATAGTAACCTGTGCGGCACTCTTCTTTGCTATCCGTATCAATCGAGCACGTACACAAAGGCGTAAAAGCTTGGAAAGCGGTGATAGCACTCAACACACTCTACCCATCAGTACAGTCAGAGGTGAGGGCTCTATTACTACTATGGGTTGTCTTATTTATTACTTCATTGATAATTTCTCTCGTTGTTCTTTCATTTCTCCTCTTGGTTGTAGAATATTCTTCTACTGCACCTGAAAATAGCCCGCAGCTCCTGGCTGCCACCTCCCCATCGTATCTTGGTCCTAGGCGTATACCTCCTGTTCGCACTTTTAGAACAGAGACAACATGCAGAAGAAGTTTCTCTACCACATATAAATTGCCACCAATTGCAAAACTTTACACTGCTGCAGAACTTCAATCAGCTACAAATAACTTCAGTGAAGAGAAACTCCTTGGCCAGGGATCACTCGGTTCCGTATACAAAGCAGAGTTTCCTGATGGCCAGGTATACGCCTGCTCTTATGACTTGCCAGGGAGTATTGCATGCATTTTATCGTAGAAATCAAAATTTATAATAATGTTTCATTGATCTTCGACTACTTGCTGTTTTGGCAGACTTTGGCTGTGAAGAACATCAACATGGTTTCTCTGTCTTTCCAAGAAGAAGAACAGTTCATGGATGTAATTCGGATGGTATCCCAATTGAGGCACCCAAACATTGTAACACTTCTTGGCTACTGTGTAGAACATGGAGAGCATCATCTCGTGTACGAGTTTGTCAGAAATTTATCTCTTGCCGAGGCTTTGCACAATGAAGTAATCAATCCTCTTTCATGGACCATCCGTCTCCGCATTGCTCTTGGCATCGCCCGGGCTCTGAAGTAAGTACACAATATTATTGGCTTTTGAGGCAAAAGTGGGAACTTCGCTTCATCCTTTTCTGGGTTTTTGATTGTTTTCATTCTACAAATGTTTTAATTTTTTTCGTTTCAGCTATTTGCACTCTTCGTTCTCGCCTCCTGTTGCTCACTGCAACATTAAGGCTTCCAATATATTACTCGATGAAGAACTAATGCCGCGTATCAGTGACTGTGGGATAGCTATTTTAAGGCCACTGACAAGCAACAGTGTTAAACTGAAGGTCAGTAGGATTGCTGATCATTTTCCTCATGCAATCTAGAAATCTAAATACAATGCGGTTAATCTTTCATATGTAAACAGGCATCGGAACTTGCAATCAACCAAACAGGCTACATTGCCCCTGAGCACGTTGAACCAGGAAGTGATAATACCAAGTGTGACATATACGCTTTTGGAGTGTTACTACTGGAGTTATTAACAGGAAGGAGACCTATTGACTCGTATGTTTCTGTAATGCTGCTCATTTTCATAATCCTCAATCTTTCTGTATGTTTCTCGCCGAAATTGATTCCTGTTCATTTTTAACACAGTTCAAGATCCAGGAAGGAGTTCTCCTTGGTAACATGGGCTTCATTTCGGCTTCATGACCGCGAGTATTTGGAGCAGATGGTGGATCCTCGGATCAAAGGAACATTTCCCTCAAAGATTCTCTCCCAGTTTGCTGATATCATCTCCCTGTGTATTCAGGTACTGGCAGATGAAAGTTTTCACACTAGTGTATCACGTATTTCACTTCTTCAAGCTAACAAAAACGGAATTGTTTACATGTAAAACTCGAGCAGCCGGAGAAGGAATTCCGACCTCCAATGTCTGAAATCGTGGAGTCTCTAACTCGTTTGTGTCAAAAGTTCAGCTTTTACAAAAGCAATTCAGCAGTAGATGGCACTGAAGTTGATCCCTTTGAAAGGTCATTCGTCTCGACGGATACCTGTTTCGCAAGCTCCCCTGTAGTTAGCTATCTGTCCATCTAATGATGCAGCCGGTCATCAATGCACACAGGTATATCAATTCCAACGCATTCTCTGGATTTTACCGAACAAAGCAATCCTTTCAGAAAAATTAACAATTTTTTCATATGGCTGAGAACTATTAGGTCTCAATCACATTCCAAATTCTTCTCTGTTTTCCTTGAATCTCTCTGGAATAGATCTGTCGTATATGAAAGTAATTGCTACACCATATTCTACAATAGAAAATCGTTATAGTAACATTATCATAAAACTATTTAAAAGTGTTAGAAGCACCCCTTAAAAGATTACAAAAACCTATTTAAAAATATCAATGCAAAAAAAAAAAAAAAAAAAAAAAACCGGAACAAAATAGGGAAACAAAAAAAAAGGAAACCCTAAAATGAGGATGTTTCTAATTTTTTTTAAATGAAGTAAAAAATTAATACTGAACCATCTCGCAAGGAAAAATGAACCTTGATAAACTGGCATTATTTCGAGTAATTGGAGCATCCCTTGTTCAAACCGAAAAAAGGGCAAGTAACATTACTGAATAAGTAACATAAAAATTCCCTCATTTTAAAAAAATTTCTTGAAGTACTAAGGAATTAACTGAAAGAAATCCACGATTAAATTGCAAACATCCTTTTTTTTCCCTCAAAATAAACATCTAATATTGAGTTTATGAACTAATCCTGCTACTAAACAAGGCATTAATCTCTCCAATTATATCTAATATTGAGTTTATGTGCTAACCCCGCTACTCAACAAGGTATTAATCTCTCCAATTATGTTCACCGGTCTTCCATCAAACATGGACGAAAGTGTACTTTCACAAAACTTCTTCAGCTCTCTAGTTTTCGCAAGAGCAGCTTCCTGCAATTGAAAAAAAAGAATATGATTAATATTCCATATCAAAAATCAATCAAATTGCGAGTAAATCTTTCTTTTCTTTCACCAATAAAAAAATTTTGAGTGCATTTGCAAGTTTATTTTCCTGGAATTGTTAATGTAAAATGCAAAATCTGATGAAATTTTGCCAGGAAAGTGGTGATAGAAGGAAACCACAGTTAAAAACTTGTAGAAAGTTATATAGAATAATCTAAAACCAATTAATATAAGAAATCTACAAAAGAAATTCTTTTACCAATCATAATTGCATATCCAAAAGCAATACGTGGACAATTGAAAGGAAGGCAGTTAATGAAGTGCTAAATGCCTTCTTTTGGGAGAGCTTTTATTTGGGTATCATGTTTTAGGAGAAATATTTGGGATAATAATCTTTAATACAGATCAAATGCAATTTGCAAAAAATATTGTCTGGTTTTAGTTTTCTATTGGTCTGAAGTGAAGTAGTTGAGATACAAATTACTTCCCATTGATAACAATATTTTTATCTCAGGTAAACCTAGAAAGAAAACTCACTTGCTTTGGCCATGATGAAGATAAGGAATTTTGGAGTTCCATGCGTTTGGCAGCTACATCTTTCAAACCCTCTCTCAGTTTCACCTCATGATGCTTTTTCTCTTCCAAAGTATTAACTAATCTATCCAGATATCTACAATACAAGATGAAAATCAGACTTATGTAGCCATTTACAAGATACTTAAGAAAATCCATTACAAATCTAAAAGATGAAAATAAAAAGATGTACGAAAAACATCAAAATAATTCAGTGGTCAGCTCCTAGTCATCTTTACCCAAAATTACAAGTTGGACCAGAGACCGAATGGCACTCGGTCAAGTTGACTGGAAACTAGTAGCACTATCAAAAGTTGCCACAGAATTAAGAACATTATTTGGCCAATGCTTGTAGTTTTATCCTAATTAGATGAGGTAATTGTCTCTGTTTATTATGTGACTTCCACTATTACAAGTAGAATCTTGAAATAAGAGGTTAGTAATCTCATTAGTGATATAAATATAAAACAAAAAAACAACAAAAAAGGGAACTTAACAACAGTTTAAATTATCTAAGAATACCTCTTGGAGTTGAGAATCATGATCAGGTCCCGCGTTTTCCTGTTTGTCAGCAAGGAAATCGCTGATCTAACATCAGACAACATAGTCTCAATGGCATCTGTCGTATACTGCTGTAACACCAAGGGAGCAACTGATTGGACCTGATTCCTCAAGGACAAAGTCTCTTGATTCCCCATCTCTACCAATCGTTGATTTAAAAATGCTTTGATCTGAGAAGATCACATAAGGAGCAAGCTTGATTTCATAAGGAAAAATGAAGAGATAAGTTGATTATTAGAGCTCAGCTTACAAGACATAATGACATAGCAAAAATATACCTCATACAAATCGTCAAGAATCTTATTCCGGTACTCTGTCTCCAATAGCTGGCTCCTATCTTCCTTGATTCCTGGGACTTGAGTCGAGGTATCTGGAACAAATGTCTGACTTTCCAGGCCAACATTAGGCAAATTAACTTCATCACTCATGTCAACTTGAGGTGTTTCAACACTAATATCCCAACATATCTCTGAAGCAGAAACCTCAGGGACCGGGGTGTCTTCCAGTTTCTTTGATTGAGTTTGATCAGTTTCCACAGATTCATTTTTCAAAGAACCGTGTGTAAAATCACTGGCATTAACTATTTCATATGGACCTAAACCATTACCAGCATCTTCTGTTTCTTCCACAGCACCAATGTCCCAATCAATCTGAGCAGTGTCAACAGAGATATCCCAGTCAATACTTTCTGCAGCAGAATCCTTGTCTTGTCTTGCATGCATTGTATCATTAAAGCTTGATTGAGCATCAGCAGAATTTAGGATCTCAGAGGCTGCAGAAACATTCAAAGATGGGGGATTTTCACGAATGTCTTTCAAGTTCAATAAGACAGTCTCTGAAGATTTCTGCAAAAAATAATTAGAGGTTAAGTTAAAGAAATAAATCACAATAATGACAGCCTCCATGTGCATATCATAGAAAGTTTGACAGAATGCATCCACCATAACCATGAGGAAAATCAAAATTCAATTATCTCCTTACATCTTTTTCACTGTGACAGTCTCTGACAAAATTGGAATAATACTCCATAGCAAGTGACATAGATTCACTATTTATAACTTCCAAAATCCTGCTAAATGTGCTAGGAAGTGAATTTGCAGTCTCTAAAAGTTCAGCCCTCACATTTGTTCCCTGCAAAGAGAAACAATCATTATTCAGAGACCAGATTGCACAAGAGAAGTCAGACGCAACTTATCAACAGTCAGTAAAATGCTCATGATAACCTGCAAACCAAGCTCTTGACAAGCTTCAACATATTTTGCTGCTGATAGAGTGGCACCTCTTTTTATATCAGCTTCCTTGCGATCAAGTTCGGCTAATTGTTGCTGTATCTTTTGCACCTGTTTCTTCTGATATGGACTTCACATTTGAAAAGCAATTTGATCCATAATTATTATAAGGCAGACATCAAACTCATATTTATTGTATTCAAAAGAAGTGGCACGTGACAATATCTAATACTTACATTTCATAATTTACATTCTGAATCATAATTTGAGCAGCCTCACCAAGGTAAATATTATCTTTCTCAAAGGAACGTACAATTGCTTCCCAGGAACCCTGCCAGAACATTCAAATACAGTTAACAAACTATACAAATGCAGTGAGGGCAGAGCGTGAGAAATCAAGAGAGAAAAAGAGAACTGTCTTACAGCAGCACCTGATCGCCGGCCAAATATATTCCGGCTTTCTGGGTTTGACTTCAGAAGAATTTCATATATCTTTTTGGCCTCTAAGTAACTAATCCCTGGAAACAGTATTCAGGACATCATACGATGTTAGTATGATAATAACTTGGAACTTCAGAGATGAACCTCGAGCATTTTCAATTAAAATATTAAATTCAATAGATAAACATATGAGAATCTTAGAAGATATTCCGAAAAGGCCCCAGGCCAGTGGACAATCAAGTATTACTTCTCTTTGGAAAGCCATGCATTAGCAAGCTGTTGAAGCCATTAATTTATATTCTCTTTGGAAAGGCAAAGGACTATTTTCATGTCAATTTTGTATGTTTGGTGAAAATCAATAGAAATACTTTGGAACTAAAATTAGAAAATAATAAAATTGAAGTACTTTAAAGCCTTCATGGGTAAATTTTTTATGCAAAAACCAATTCACTCAAAATCACTTTCAACAAAATCACTCCCAAGTCCCGAGCACGGTTCAAAATCAAATGCTCTCAATACAAGTGCTTTTAAAGTAAATAAATTTGAAAAAAGAAAAAAAACTTGTTTCAAGAATAGTATACATTCAATTCCACAAAGCGCATTTCATGGTTGAAAAGCTCTTGAATTATTTTTAAGAAAAGCAGTTCTCCAAGAAATGCGGAGAAATGCTTTTGCAAAAGCACTCCTGATTTCTTACTGAATATCTAAACTAGTGCAATAAAACGAATGTAGTCTCACCAATTTCACAGTATATAAGCTACGGAAAAATAATTTCAAAATTACACAGCTTCTGAAAACTTAATTTCCATAAACCAAATATTATTCTCTAATTAAGCTTAATACAAACTGATTAAGCAATGTAATCCATATAAATTATAAAATTAAAAATTAAAAATAAACCTCCACTGTCAAGGGTTCGAAAGTAGGGATCGATATCTTTGTCCAACGAAGCGAACTCCTTAGAAATTTTTGCTCTGATCACAGCCATTCGCTTTCGCCAATCCGACGGTATTCGCTTCCGATCAACCAACCATTCTTCATAATTATAAAAAGTTGAAAATATAAAAATAAAACACAATCAATTATTCGAAAATTAAAATTAAATATAATATCTTTTGAAATTGAAGTTCAAAGAACTGTTCCTGTCGTTACCTCCGAAACGAGAAAATGTTATGTCGATTGGAAGATTGCGAATGTCTTCAGCCGACTGCATGTTTGAGAGAGAGAGAGAGAGAAGTTCGAGTTTGATATAGGTGGAATTATCAATTTGCTTGCGAGGACCTTTTAGTCACTTTATAATAGTATATATGAAACAATTAAAAAATACGGAATCATAAGGACGCGAGGGAAAATAATAAATCAGACATGAATTTAATTGCAAATTATGAGTGGAAATGTTAAGGCAATTTCAATTGAATGTCATTTATCTGTTGCGAATTTGAGTCAACGAGTTTTAAACGACGTCGCACACACAACTTCTTTTAAACAGGACAAGACGTGCGTTTTCATTTGGCAAAAGATGATGACATTTTAATGAATTTGGAATGGCAACGTTTTGTTGATACATAATAATATGAAAATATAAATATCTACTACTAACTTGTATGACGGTTGGAAGAATGTTACAAGATTTGGGTGTAATGAATTTTCAAAGGAATGAAATAAAGGAAAAAATACTATTTAGATCTTTTCGTAACTTTTAACAATATTGTTTTTGCCCATGTTGCTTGTTTGCTGGGAATTTATATCATGTTGTGGTATGATTATGTGATGCATAGTATTAGTATAAAGACAAACATGTCGAGGAAAGATTTAAAATTTTCATAGATACATAATCTTGTTCCATAAGTTTGAGTGAAGTGATTGTGATACGTGATCCTTAGACATGTTAAAAACCTTAGCAATTGAGTCGGAATTAAAAGATTGAGTGAAATTCAGTAAAGTTGGTTGGAATTCAAAATCTAGCATGCCATGCTCAATTGTGACAAAAAGGCTATATGTCTGTAACTAGTAAAATATCATGATGCACGACTGTACACTCATATACATGTGCTCCTGCATTCCAACAACAATTGAGTTATCCTTGCATACTCGTGTAGGGAAAGAAGATGAGAACCGTGTGTCATAGAGATGCATGTGTAACATCTTGAGGTTAAAATGGTCTTTTAGGTTGGAAATCAAGATTAAAAGAGAGATTTTATAACCAGAGTAGATTCAAAAAGAGTTGAGATAGTAGAATAGTCTTTTTAAAGAGCTTTATATGACTTGTGTTTAAGCACGATTGTATGTCCTTTAGACACATACCAGTGTGTCTTTTAAGTTATGGAGCATGATTGTGCACTTTAGTAGCACACAATCATATGTCCCTTTTGAGTCGAACAACTATATGAAGTAGATGATCACGTTTTATAGCTAGTTTCCCAGTTTTTCTTTTCATTTTCTTCAACTAACCTTAACCAAATTGAAGATCAGGGAGAAGCCAGCTAAAGCCAGTAAATCTAGCTATGATTCAGCTAGAGTTAAAGAGATAAAAGTCTTTAGTAGCTCCAAGTAAGTATTTTCTTACCTCTTTCTCTATTTCCTTGTTCTTTAACATGTATATCCCTATTTTGGGGGTGAAATGAAATAAGAAGCATGTTTTAAGCTTAGGTTGTATATCTGTATGATCAAATGATAGAAAATTAGAGATTTGAAGGTAGAAACATATTTAGTGTATATGCATATGCCTGTGTGTTGAGTATAAGTAGTTAAGAGATTTAAAAGCATGTTTGGCTATGATTAGATATTATGAGATGATAAAGGTCAATATAAGTAGCATGTTTTTGCATGTATGTATGTTAGAATAAGTTTGATTGAAAATTGGGGGAGGTTTGGTTGAGTTAGGTTGTGTTTTGCAAGTTATAGAGGCGAAATTTATAGAAACAAAGCGTGATGCATGCCCGTGTATTCGAGCGTATGGCCATGCGATTGTGTTTCTCTACATGGGTCACGATTGTGTAGTGCATGCATAATTAAGGTTGAGTAGTGGTACTTTAGGGGTCACAATTGTGTGCCTCAGGAACATAGTCATATGGTTTTCCTAATTTTGCATGGTCATGTCTTGTTGAAGCCACAATTGTGTAAGAGAATTGTTGTAGACCCGTGTGTGTAAGATCATGACCATGTGTTAGTTATGAACGACTATGCATCCTAAAGTGTACAACATGTAGTAAGCCAAAACTTAGTGAGAAAATTACATAATCTAGCATGACCATACATACGATCACGCGTCTGCCTATGCACCTAGTAAAAATAGCAGAAAACAACAAAAAATTTTAAACCAGTTGTAGATTAAGCATTATAAGAAAGAAACAACAGATTGATAATAGAATAAAAAAGGAAATGACAAAAAAAGAGAAAAAAACACAGAAAAATTATAGTAAAGAAACATTCAAAATAAAGAATAGTAATAGTAAATTAAAATATTTTTCCAGAATCAATGAACCTAACTTATGTAAGTAAAAAAAACTTAACAACAGCCTAGAATTAGCGTTAGTAATCAATATATTACAATCAAAGATCAAAAATGAAAACAATTATGAAGTAAACATAATAAAAAGCTATCAAATACATAACAGAACACAAAATAAAACTCTAACTATAAATTAGTTAAACAGAACATAATCAAAAGAATAAAAGAATAAGATATCATACATAATTAGCATTGTATGACATGATATGCTAAAATAGTATTTTCAAAAAAAGATCAACTAATCCACATGCATATGTTTTTGAAGTAGAAAGACGATAATTCAAATAACTTTTAAAGGTGAATACGAGAGAGCACAATGAGTAAGCATGCCCATCAATTAAAGGGTTTGCCAGCATCCACGATGCAGAAAGGTATTTATATATGCTTGTCATGTGTCAGTCTCAGTTTTCAGTTTTAGATTTCAGCTTTAGTATCATATCTAGTTTTAGATATCAATATCATATTACTAATCAGTTTCAATTCAGATAAATCTTACATGGTCATAGTGTCAAATCTCTATATTCATTAGTCTGTATAGTATAGTAAGTATCTTCAAATATATAGAGATTTCAGATATAGTTTTTACTGGGTCTTTTAGTATTCTATGATTTTCAAGTCTCAACAGTGTTTTTAGAAAAAATTTTTAAAAAGATGTTTTCAGAAAAGAAGCCCAAAGGCCTAGACATAATTTTCAACATATTTTATATTATTCATACATAGCATAAGATTAAGTAAAGTAAACAAATTATGATAATTAATAGTAAAATAAAGTAGATTTTATCAGATAGATTGATAAGTAGTAGAAAAGTCAAAATATATAACATTAAAGATATAAATATGTACAAAATACTAGATATGTGCCAAAATAAACAATTATATAGAATCAATCATAAACAGAATAGCAGATGAGAAACAAAGTGACTAAGAATCAGATGAAATAGCTTTAGAATTAGATAAAAACTCATGACAAGTCACAAGTACTATTGCACGATACGTGTTTGTATGTATATATATATATATATATATGCATACATCATAAGCGATAACATAACAAAAATTAGATAAGATTCAAGATTCGTTATGAGTATCAAAAAAACCTATATACTAAGTTAAGAAATGAATAGATAATGAATTCAAAAAGAGAGTTGTATTTATTAAGTTATATTAATCTAAACCTTTTTTATACCTTATTGTATACATATATCCATATACATACTTATGACATTACATGAAGTAGAATTCAAATAATAAGATAAGCTAAAGAAGAATAAGTCTATAAAATTAATAATGAACTAAGTTGAGTTCATCAGATAAACAGTAAGGTAAGTAGAGTAAGAAAATTAGAAATTAAAATGAGTAAGAAGAGTTAGACTTTTATGAAAGGTCACAAAAGAAGTAGAATAGAGTTGAAGTCCCAAGGGCTAGAAATAAACTAAGTAGAGTCTGTTTGACTAAAAATATGATAAACCAAGAAAAAGTAATTAGAAAAAGATTACTTCAGAAATATGATGAGCAAGAAAAAGAGTTTAGAAATGTTTTTAGCTAACAAGTAATATAAGAAAGAATATATAGAGCTTGAAGACCAATTATAAAAATAAAATAAAATAAAGACCTGCTCAAGAGTAGAGATAAGAGATATTTACTGAATAACTTGTTACTTATCCCCCTCAGTTTCCTTTCTTACAAGTCAGTGTTTTTGGGAGAAATAGTTGAAGCATGAGACAACTAGAGAGTAGGATATAGCTTGAACGAGTCTTCACCTGAATTTTCAGTTTTGTATATGTATAAATATATATATAGTTTTCAGCAAACAACATATTGGTTCACATGCTTATAGTGCTCATGCATATAATATACAGTATCATGTACATTTCAAATATTATTAAATAATATATATATATATATATATATATATATATTATATGAGTTTTCTTTTAAAATACTGTATATCAGGTTTTAGCCTACTATTATATTTATTTAGTTAAACTTTCATATAATGTATGATTTTAGTATCAGTAGTTTTTTGTGGGACTCTTGTTATATATTAAAAATAAACAATAAAATATTACTATTAAATAGTATTACTAGCAGTGAACAGTAATATGTGACAGAGAGGCTTTATAACATGAATGTGTATGCTAGAAGCATGTTTATGCACCAGAGAAAGATGAGCTAAGATCAACCTTTTAATCGTAGGCTTTGATTGTAGAACCGTCTCGACAATTTTCAAGGACAAATCTAAAGTATGTAGTAGCACTAAACCTATTGTAGTATGAGTGCATACCAAGTTGGCATGTGAGTAAATGGAGATAAGTGAAAGCATAGTCAAGCTAATGGTCATTTAGGCTTGAGAGTGTGCATTTAATACATGAAAGCATATTATGGCATTAGTTTTCCCATGAGACCAATTAGTTGCATGTGTATAGCTTAGGGTGTAAAGATTTAGTGAGGACCTCCCCTAAAGACACCAGGATACTTATTAGCCCACAGACATGTGAGAGACACATTCTCATCATTACACATACGGACCCAAGTTATCTATAGAAAGGTGTAGTAGTCATTCCATAGTTATAGTTTTATGAACACACCCATATGACATGTCTTCTTGTAATAGTTTAGATATGTCCTCATGAAGGTAGATACGAGATGACACTTGCAGAAGCTCCTTACACATGCCCATAGTAAGGCATAGTTAGTGTTGCAATCTAATAAAGGCGTCTAGGGAAAGGAGACTACTCATAGGCAACTTAGACATCCTAGGTGTTGAATACTTATCTCTAACTCAACTTAATCAACACCAAATAGTCAGTACAATTTTAGTTACATGCTTTCACCATATAGCCAGTTATGTAGTATGAAGGATAATTGCACATAGTGTCTTAGTGCATCATAAATGATCAAGCACAATAAATTTCTAGTCATCACGGTTAAAGTGTTAGTAGAGGTTCTCTTGATGACATAGTTAGTTGAAATAAGCACTACTGGGAAGGATGAGTTTAGAACCAGTTGCTCCTACTTACTCAATGTATCACTCACTTCTCTCCCTTTTTGTTTTTTAAGGTATAGGTGAGCGTGCTGTTGGTAGTGCATAGTCAATGGTATAGAGCAACTGTGAGGGCATAGCAAACTTTTATCAATTTTAATTTTATATTTTCAATTTTAAATAGTGATTACACACAATCTAGCAAGTCAATTTTAATTTTATGTTTTCAATTTACGTATTTTTGTTATCTTGTTGAGTAACAGTGATAATTAAATTTATCACTTTTCAACAATTACAATTTACACAATTCACAATACTTCTCTACACTCGTTCTGGTAATGAGAAATTCTGTAGATGCAGATTATTGACTTGCTTGCATTGATTAGACAAGGCATCGTCAATTTCATTGTATGTTTCTGGTATATACATTATGCTGCTAACTCTTCTGGCTTCTGGTTCACCATGTTATATTATGCTGCTGGCTACTAAACTTATGGATCACCATTTTGTGCTGTACTCAAAATCATTTTTCTCTTTAATAACTAAGGTGCTATTATGCTTATGTTTGTGTTCGTACTTACTGAAATGTTCCTTTGTCGTATACTGTATTCACATGCTGCTTCTGCTGCAATTGATGTCTGCGGACAAACTCCAAGAGTAGACACTGGCAAGGAATTTTGCCTTTACATCTTAAAGAAAAGATACACAGCTTCATACTTGAGAATCATAAATATCAAACGGAAGGTTAATAACATAATACTTGGTTATATTTATCGATAAAAACTTGTAGTATTTATTGACATGAATACACTCTGATATACTGGGAATTCCAGTTCCTCAACAGATAAGTTGCAGAATCAAAACACATGAACTACAGACGAAATAGTTTAAAGCCTACAGGGAAATGAGGAACAACAACTTGGGCTTGATTTTCTCTTTGAATGAATTTAGACTTCAAAGATTGATGAGTCTGAGCCGCCTCAAATCTATTACTTGATCCACCAGCATGATGACGATAGAAGCAGCAACATAAAGATGATAAAAGCCCCATTAATCTTTATCTCTTGGTTGCGTATAAAGGCCGTCTGTGTATCAATAATCTATGTTTCCTTCTTGTTTGATTCAGTGAGTCTTTAGATCATAATTTTGTATGCCGTCATTGTCTTCTTAACCTATCAGTCAAAGCTTTACAAGGTAAACCGATCAAATAGAGATTTCAGGGGCTAGATGTTTGTTGGATTATTACTATTCTTTGTCAAAGTATATTGATGAGACTCGCAAGAAAAGTCAAGCATGTTTGGCAGGTAAAGGAGTCCATCCATATGGTTTGAAATCCCATGTGAGGTAGAAATGGGTTTGCTACATTAACATGTATGCAATGCACGACGCCCAGACGGCGAGTTTCCTCACTATTTAATTAAATTATATTAATATTTTTATTAAAATAATTAAAATATTTTTAGAATAAAAAATAAATAATATTAATATTTAAAAAATTAATATTATAATAATAAATTATAAATAAAATAAAAATAAAAACCTACCATTGTCAATAACATTATCTATCACAATAGCTTTTTAAATTTTTATTAATTTATTAATTTACATTATTATTTAATATTATATTAAAATTATTTTATATTTTTATTATTTTTATAAGATTAATTTTATTTTTTTTTTTATTTAGAAGTAAAAATATTCCTGCTTTTGATTAAGGGTGAATAATTACCTTTTTAAAAGTTTTTGGACATATAGTCGTTTAGGGAAACCTGGGGACGGACTACTGATTTGGCCTTTCATATATAGCATATTCTAAAATCCGAATCATTAAGCTTTGGGAGCTCGGACAAATCTATCCAATCTCAAGTCCACATGGCAGCAAACCATTGCATCTCCTAAATTGCGTGGGCCACCACTCTCATGGCTGTCTTCATTTTCGGCTAATCAATCACTCACACTTTCTGCTGAGAGAGAGCTAGAAGCTTTATCAATTCGACAGCTTTCTTCTCAATGGCTGGAACTGTTGCTTCTTCGCTTCTACTTCCTTCCAGAAGGTAAAAACTTTATCTTTCTTTCAAGATCAGTGCTTTAATGTGGAGTTGAAGTTAATTTTGAAGAATGTGGGATTCATAAACCAAGAATACACAAGCTTTACTATTGAAACTTAATGTTTAACTAGTAGGTTTCAAAAATTTTGTTTCTTTTTTATTGCACATATGCCAGTAAGCTGAAAATTTGCAAAATTGAGACTTTAAGGTGGAGGAGATAAGTTTGTTTTGAGTTTATGATACTGAGTTTTTGTGAATTGTTTATGCTGTCTCATTCCATTGAGTTTTAAGCCTCATTTATATGCAGCGTCAGTGTGTATTTTGTTGGCATTTCAAATGAGTCTTTACTAGTTTCCATTGACATTGAAATCGACCTCCACATTTATTTGCTGAGAAAATGTGAGTTTTACTGTATTAGTGCTCATCAAGGGTAAATGGGATTACTTTGTTCTGAGCTACGGATATGTTATTTCGTCATTGTCTTAAATTGAGCGGAAGGGCATGAAACTTAAGTGGCTTTCGATTGGTTTCTGATAATATATGTGCAGCTTCACTGTGTATTCCATTGTAATTGAACTTGACCCTCCATTTATTTGGTGAGAAAATGGCAAGAAAATACAAAGTACTTTTATTAGGTCCCTACAAATGAAAATCCAAGATGTTATTTCCCTCAAAGGGTGTGTTTTTACCTGTTCTTATTTGTAAGAGTCCATAAAAAAGGTCATTATGGAATTTTAGAGGGAAAAAAAAAAAACTTCAAATAGGTAGACTTGTTATGATTTTATTGTTCTTATGTAGAGGAAATAGGCAATCAACTATTGTAGGCACTAAAGTTGAATACTTATGAATACGGAGTAAGGATTAAGAATGTGTTTTCAGCAAATTGCGGACAACTTGGTTGGAATTTACAACTCATCCTGGGAGAACCATGTCAGGGAAACAAATTCGTCGGAGAACTTTTAAGTTGAGGGCAGAAGTGAATTATGTGAATGCTGAAGAAGCAAAGAAACTGGTAGCAGTGGAGGGTTATACAGTTGTGGACGTTCGTGACAAATCTCAATTTGATCGCGCTCATATAAAATCATGTTACCACATGCCTCTTTTTATTGAAAACAAAGACAATGATATTGGTAAACCTTTCTGCATTTTTTCTAGCTTAATGGTTTATCTCCATATTTATATTACTGCCTCCTTAGGTTTACTTAAACAATATGTTTAATTGTTCTGTATAACCATTGAGAATGTCACTCAACTACTCTTGGTTTCTGTTTGTACAGGCACAATTATAAAAAGGACTGTCCACAACAATTTTTCGGGTTTATTCTTTGGGTTGTCATTTACTAAAGAAAATCCTGAATTTGTGCAATCCGTTCAGAGTCAGTTTTCATCTGAAAGTAAATTGTTGCTTGTATGTCAGGAAGGATTGAGGTTAGTTGTACAAATTCTGGTAGTATTGGACCTGATAATGTATGATTTACTTTAAATTTCTTGATGAGGAACAATCACAGAATTCATAATTGTTGCATTCAACTCCCCGTATTTGATCCTTTGTCATCATGTCTACATGCATGCAATATACCAGTCTCTATGCCTGTAAATTGAGACATTAAGTTGCAATGTTGAAATGATTGAATTCCATATATGCACTTCAGACGATTCAGGGACATCAAAGTTTGTTGTGATTCCTAGAAATGTAAATTTACCAATACTAAAATGTTTAGTAAAAGCACAGTAACCAAGTTATCCATAATCTATGGATGTGTTTCACAGATGCCTTATGTTTAATGTTACTTCAAATCTCATCATTTTTGCCTGATCTAGAAACCATTGACAGGATTCTGTTTCTTTTTAATGTCAAGGTCTGCTGCCGCAGCAGATAAGTTAGAGCGAGCTGGTTTTCAGAACATAGCATGTATAACATCAGGGCTCCAGGCAGTAAAACCAGGTTAAAAATCTAAACTCCGCTAACATCTATTTTACACAATGTTGCTTCTTCCCTAAGGAAGGTTTTAAATTCACTTCCTTCTGCAGGTATATTTGATTCTGTTGGTTCCACCGAGCTGCAAAATGCGGGCAAAGCTGGTTTGGTGACGATTCAAGGCAAGATTTCAGCTGTACTTGGAACCGTGCTTATCTGTAAGTCTGTTACTTTCTCAAACTTTCACTAAGTTATGCTCAAATTCTTTGATTTATCATACACCATGCCCTTGTTTTATTAAATTTGCAGGTGCATATCTATTCATTACCTTCTTCCCTGACCAAGCTGAAAAATTGTTTCAATTAGCCCCCACAAGCTAGGTCTTAATATCCAAAATTTTGCAGAATCTTTGTCCATGTCTAGTAGTTGTAGAGACTGAGAGTTGGAAGCAATAGCAGCTTGGTTTCCAAATATAGTGGAGCAAAGTTTGTGAACATTTTTATTTGGTGCTGAATTTGTACCGCTATAACCATGAGGTCAATACATCTAGCTGTACATATTGAGCTTTATTGCATTACTTTGTTCACACATATATATATACACACACACAAAATATCATATCAGGTAATATAAATAACGAAAGTTTGAATATCGATCTCACATGAACTAATGAGTTTAAGTATTAGAATTATAAAAAGGAGAATTTAAATGAATTAACAACTAAAACAAATTAAAAAACTAAACTAACTGAATCCCTAGTATTTCAAATGTAAACAATGGTTTCAATCACCAAGGCACCTGTACTACTTTAACTATGTAGTGCAAGTTATAGGTCTCAATCTAATTGATCGAATAACTTTGAATTTATCATGACGGAAATTTTTAATGCATTTGTTATTTTATATTTGGGTTATAACAAGTTACCCTATTAAAACTTTCTCTTTCTCTATCTCTATGATATTGTATCAAACAAATTGGGCATTGATAATTTATAAAATTTCTACTTTACAATAAGACTTGTGGGATACCATATTGCTAGTAATTAATGAACATATCAATTTTTATCTCTAGTCAATTTTATTTTATAGTGTATGATAAGAAATGATGGTAAAATTATTTTCTCTTAATTCCAAAGTTAGATGTCGAATTTGGTAAATGATGACCAAACACCGTACAAGTATTAAAATCATTAGCATACAACTAACATGATCCAAATCAATTAATCACAAGGAAACCAAAAAAAAAAAAAGAAAAAAACACTCAAATCTTACAGAGGTGTAGCCTTTTTGAACAAATTTGAATCATTCAATTTATAGGCACGATGAAACGAACATTTAAGGCTTTGAAATGCCTATTTTGAGCATAAATAATACTCATTCTAAAATTTATTAGACCAAAGGACTTATTCCCACCCATGTTTCACTCAAATGCAAATTCCTATTCCTTAATTTTGAAAAACTTAACCATCTACCATTTATCCATTTTTCATCCGATTTCACTAACATATTTTATAAAATAACTATAACACCTTTATTAAAAAAATAAAAATTTGTAATAAAATTATAAAATAATATTTAAATATAAATATATTTTAAATTTAAAAAATATTTAAATTTTAAAAAATAAAAAGACAGTCATCGTCACCAACAACGTTATCGATGACGATGATCGCTATTAATTAAACCAAGTGGTCAAAAATAGCCACCTGGTTGTAGATCTGGCTATCCCGATTGATAAAGGCGATCAGATCTGACCACCTCCACTAGCAACCATGGCTGGAAATGATATGTGGGGTCAATGTCAACTATTTTTATTCATTTTCGATACTTTTGCTATTCATCTCCTCCAAAAATAGAAGTAATCGATCTGGCCTCCACCAAACAGGGTGTCCTACAACTAGGCAGTCATCGATCGCCTGGTTACATTATTGACGAGTAGTGGTGGCTTTTTTTAATTTTTTTAAAATTTTAAAAAATTATATTTTTAATATATTTTTAATTTTTAAATATTTAAATAATATTTTATATTTTTAAAAAATTATTTTATTATTTTATAAATTTTATTAATAAAATGATTAAAATATCTTTTTAATTATAAAAAATATATTATTGATCGTTAACTTTAATAGTTGAATTTTTAGTTTTTTAGAGCTTAAGAAGTGACAATCTGACTTTGAGTGCAACTTTGAGTGGGATCATGTCCTTCGGCCGATTTATCATGGTAAGTCAACAAAGTCTATTTTATTTTGTTATCTTGAGAACCCATCCCTATGGTCAGGTCAACCCATGGTATATAGGACCAAAAAACTATCAAGGGTTCATGACCTCTGACTTGGACCCCAGCACAAGAAGCCCAATAGGCTTGACTTGCATACACACAACTGATTTTCTTCGTGTCTCAATTCATTTGCTAAATCAATAAAAATTCCCTCTAACACACACGCTTGGGAGAAGAGTTCTATGATTCCGTCCCCCTCATTCTCGATCATTAAGCCAACATATAGGTTAGAAAATCGTTTATATTAAAACAAACTCATATAATTGACGTTGGATTTGAGTTAAGCTAATTTAAAATTAAATTCAAACTTAATTTGAATAAATTTAAAATGAACTCAAATCTAGAAGTTGAGTTCGAATGCATAACAAGCTTGGCTCATAAAATTTGTGTATTGATAAAAATTGTTTAAATTTACTCCATATGTATCCAAATAATATTGTTTTGAATAGTTTAAACACTTGATAAATTAAATCAATCGAATTCAAATTCAGTTCATTTCTAATAAACCAAACTTGAGCTTAAAAGAGTTGAGTTCAAATTTAACTCTTATAAAATTGAATCAAATTTAAATTTAATTTAATTTAAATATAATCCTAATTTCGATGATGTTTTTATTCTCACCATAAAATGTAAACCTTTCAACTGATACATTTAATGTTAAATTTAGTATCTTCTGTCACCACCTATGAAAGGTTTGGGAGCAAATGGGCTGGATGTGGCGGGCTGAGGTTAAAATAGTAAAAAAAAAAAAAAAGTAAAATAGAAATCTACCCCAAAACAAACCCATGCAGAAAGGGTTATCATGTGCATCCCCTCGAGATTGAAAAATAAGTTAAAAAGACCTCAATGGTTTTGAAAAGTATCAAATATCCCTTTGTCATGGAGTTTTTTGAGACTTTATAAGAACACAAATTTTACTGAATAAAAGCAAAAAAGAATTAATAAATATACTAAAAATTAAATTTATTTTATTAAAAAACATTATAAGAGTTCGTTCTATTTAGTAAAAAAAATATAATATTTGATCTCTTAGATAAAAAAAAATTAAAAATAGGCCCGGATACGCCAAGTCCAGGAGGTATAAAAAGTTAAAGTAAAAAAGCTAAGGCGGTAAAAAAATGACTGAAGGACAACAAAGGGAGCGATAGATTGAAGAAAGAGGATTGAGATGGCCCACAGAGTTGCAAGTGTTTTGTTTGGTATATGAATAAGCTTTGTAGTCCAAAACTGAAAGATATAAAAATTAGAAGTTTAGGTTTTTCTTATTCTCAATCTCTCTCTCTCTCTCTCTCTCTCTCTCTCTCTCTCTTTCACACTCGGGTAAGTTCGCTCATCGGATCAATAATCTCTGTTCACTTTATCCCTTAATTGATTTTCTTAAAATTAAATGAAATCTTGATATTAATTTGAGAGATTTTTGTGGTTTAGTTTCAGCTTTATCTCATGGCTTCTAATCCCACCAAAGACGCTCCTGCTGGTGGTAATTCTCGCTACTTCAATTGGGTTTATTTTTTCAATTCTGGATTAGTCTTGGTCTTTTCTTGTTGAGGGTCTTCCTTTTTTTTTTTTTTCCTTTTTTTGTTTGTTTGATTTGTTGATCGGAAGGATATTGGGTTTAATGTTTCTTAATTGAAGTTTAGATATGTTGGTATATTTTATTTTAAGGTTTTTTCGTTTTTGTTTATTTTCTGGATTGATTGATTTGCGATAGCATAAGAATTTCGATTTCTTGATTAGTAGAAGATGGTTGCGTTGGACATTAGTTATTGGTTTCAAAAATGCACTATTTAGGTCAAGAGATTTTTGAGTGTTAAAAATAAACTTTTTGTTGTTTGTATTTTCTTTCTTTTGGATTGATTCAGCTGTTACATGATAGTTTGTATTCTTGAACAGTGGAAGGTTGCTGGTTTTGAGAGTAGTTTTTGGTTTCAGAAAACACTAGAGAGATTTTTTGGCATTAAAAAGAAATGTTTGTTGTTTCTTTTTGGATTGACTGAATGTTGAGTACTTGAAAATTTTGGATTCTTGATTAGTAGAAGGTTGTTTAGGTGTTCGTCTGAGAGTAGTTCTTGTTTTCAAACTACAAGTGAGATTTTTTTGGCTACTTGAAGGAAATATAAATAAGTATCTGCCATTTAATGGTAATTTTATATTTACAATTGTAGATGAGAAGGCAGGAGGTTCAACACCAACATCGGAAACATCCACTGGTTCTATTAGAGAATCACAAGGAAGAGAAGCTGCACCTTCTGCACCAGGACCTGGATTTCCACCCAATCCTTTTGATTTCTCTGCCATGAGTGGTCTCCTTAATGTGCGTTTCTGGGAGGTTTATTCTGAGTTTGATTTGGTTTTATTAGTGATGACTAACAAAATTACACTTGTAAAACAATTTCTCAACAATATTATTAGATGAATATCATAGCATGATCTGTGAAATAAATATATTTCTTTTCAAGTGCATTTATTAGTCATGTTTGTTATTAAGTTCAACTTCTTTTAGTTTGTGGCTTACAATATGTGTCAATTCTGTGTTACATTCAGGACCCTAGCATTAAGGAACTAGCTGAACAGATATCAAAAGACCCTGCATTCAATCAGATGGCAGAGCAACTTCAGACAACTTTTCAAGGTGTATCCCCTGATGATGGTATCCCACAGTTTGATACACAGCAGTATTACTCCACCATGCAACAGGTTATGCAGAATCCTCAATTCATGGCTATGGCTGAGCGCCTTGGTAATGCATTGATGGAGGTATTTTTGGTGTTTTTGCCTCATTTTAGGCTGTCTTACTTCTTCTTTTAATATTACCATCATATCAATTATATGGAACATATATAAATTAAATTTACATCTTGTTGATAAAATTATGTTTGATTTGTTCAGGACCCATCCATGTCTACTATGTTGGAGAGTTTATCAAACCCGTCACACAATGACCAGCTCGAGGAACGAATGGCACGAATAAAGGAAGATCCATCTTTGAAGCCTATTTTAGAAGAGATAGAGAGGGGCGGACCAACTGCCATGATGAAGTGAGTAATTAAAATGTCAAAATATCATATATGTATTTATAGCTGCTTGTTCTTATATTTCTTCCTTAGAGGTTTGAGATTAGTATGTGCATTCAATTGTTCCAATACATCTAACCAATTAAAGGAGACTTATGCTTGTTTAGGTACTGGAATGATAAAGATGTGCTTCAGAAGTTGGGGGAAGCAATGGGTCTTGCAGTTGCTGGAGATCCAGTCACTTCTGCTGACAATGCTCGGCAAGATGAAACAGAAGAAGCTGGAAATGACGATGAGTCTATTGTTCATAATACTGCTAGTGTTGGTGATGTTGAAGTATGGCACTACTGTTATTTTTTTTTTTTTGCCATGATAAAGTCTTTCATGTTACTAGCATATAAGACTTGTTAATGTTCTAATCATGCATTTAAATTGTTAATTTGGTTGATTTCTATTTAACTATATAAGTGACTTTGCCAACATTCTGGATTCATGTCAACTGCGTGGCAATGTAATAAATATACTATTCACAGCATAATCTTTGCATGCATGCTTAGTTGTTGACATAAGATATCTGTGAAATCATCATCATAATGGTTATTTTCATTAGAAACTGGATGACAGGATGTGTCATTGTACTTCTAAGAAATGCACGAAATTCTCATTCTTCCAAGAGGTTGAAAATTCAAAGAAAACAAAAAATTGGCTTCTTGAAGGTTAAAATTATCACTTTACATATTGCATTCTTCAAATTTTTTCTGTCTCAACCAATGGGTGAACATCCAAGATATGGAGTTGTTTAGTATATAGTTTGAAAGTTAATGAGGTTATTTCATAACAATAAAGGATTGAGGAACCTGAAAACTTAAGTCATCTTCAACATCTTCTTTCTTTTTTCTCCAGAAATTGCCTTGGGGTTACAGCCTTCCTAGTATCCTAGTGTTGTAGAGTACTGCCTATTTTATTGACTAAAAGAGAATGTTTATGTCTTTATTTTAATTGATAGAAATTTTTTGGCTGGTGGTTTGTCTTTCTTTTGTGTGTGTTCTAGTTAGATTAACTGCATCTATGCTTGGATTGAATGTTTTCTCTCTGTTTCTCAATTAGGGTTTGAAAGCTGCACTAGCCTCTGGTGCTGACAAGGATGAAGAAGATTCAGAAGGAAGGACAGCATTGCATTTTGCCTGCGGATATGGTGAGGTACAATAATCTGAACCTTTCTTTTCCCTCTAAGTTTGTCTTTGTTCTCTTTTGCCCAACTTTTGGAGTGAAGGGAGTTGAAATACTTATCAGCTTACTGGTTACTTCTCTTATTTACTCGAGTAAGAGTTATAACTCTGCTTTCTAGAAGAATTTCATCTGTTGAAGATCGTCTGTTTTAATGTAATATGTATGAATTGATAGCATTGATATTTTCTTTGCAATATGTTCATTTTAGTAACTTATTTGCAATCTGAGAAATGTTGACCTTGAAATATCAGAGCAGTTTCTGTGGCTCAGATCAGTGAAATTCTAAAGTTTGCTTTCTTGTAGCATCTCAGACATTTCCCACAGTTCTACATTGGTTTAGTTTTGACTTGATAATTTTAGAAGATTTCTTTATGATGGAAAGATAAGTAGATGCACTTAAACTCTTTTACAGTTGACGTGCGCTCAGATCCTTCTTGAGGCTGGAGCCAATGTAGATGCTTTGGACAAGAATAAGAACACTGCACTTCATTATGCAGCCGGTTATGGCAGGAAGGAATGTGTTTCCCTCTTGTTGGAGAATGGCGCTGCAGTGTAAGACTACAGCTTTCTATCAATTTCCTTCATTTACCTGTTTACGGATATTTAATATTAATCTTTCTTTATACTTACTGCAGAACCCTTCAAAACATGGATGGCAAGACTCCCATTGATGTTGCCAAGCTCAACAACCAGCATGAGGTACTAAAGCTGTTGGAGAAGGATGCTTTCCTGTAAACAACAGGACTCAGTAACATACACACTTTTATGTTGGATTTTGGTGAATGCTATGGGCATATTTCAGTGTGTTAGATGAGTTTTACTTTTGTAAGCAGAAGGCTGTGATAACAAACAACCTTATGCTTTTGTCTATCCTCTGTTTCAGCAGCAGTCTGATTGCGACATATTTCAAACCAATTTTATAGTCCCAAGTCCAACACAAACAATCCCTTTTTTTCTGGAGTGATTGATTCGTTCTTAGGGGGATTGAATGTGTCTTAGTTGTAGTAATTACAGCTGTGATCACTTGATGCATGATGTTACCTAGTATTGTTTCATTTTCTTGAAATAATCATCCTATGTTCATTGTTTGGAAATAATTTATTTGCATCTTATTCACCTTTGGCTTGTGTTTCATCTACAAAAAGAGTTGAGATGTGGGTAATGCAATTAGTTTATTATCATGCAGGTTTCCATGGTTTAAAAATTTGCATGTGGGTCCCACATTAGATATGGATGGTGTGTGGCCAGCCTGTTATGTTTGGGAAATAGACCCACATACTGTGAATATGTGCTCGTATGGGTCTGTGGTATGATATTTATTTATGTTGTTTTCTGATAAATACATTTATGTTTTGTACCGAACTTTTTTTGAGTAAAATTGTTTGTGTTTAATGAATTGGAAAAGAAATTAAACATATAAGAATCACTTATGATATAAAAAAATTTTGAAACATTTTTGTACCCTATATTATTTTATGTAATCTGATGAACATTTATCTTTCTTTCCAGTACTCAGCCAATTGCGAAAGAAACTGTTATCTTCTGTATGGTCAATAACTAAAAAGAAATAATAATATTGGGTAATATTAAAGTAACCGTATCTTGGCATTAGACATGCCAACGGGCCAGGTCAAATCAAAACGGACCAAATTCTATTGGGTTTAAAGGTCGGGTCAAACTAAGATCCAAACTCATAAGCATAACCTGAGGACTTACTGTCTGGCTTGCTAAACTCAGAGTCCTAACCCGATAACAAAAGAATTTTGTACCAAACTAAGACAACCCAAGCCTTTTGTATCAGGGCCGGTCCGACCCCTTTAAAGGTGCGGTTTAAGCCTTTGACTTCGATTATCTACTTGATTTGTTGTGGTACTTAAGATTTCCCTTTTTTTTATAATGGATCCAGTTTGTGAAAATCTAACAGGGCGTTTTCTTCAATAAGCTTTACTGATTTCAGTTCCCTAGATGGGTTTCGAATTTAGCTTATTAATTTTATTGAATTTGAGTGTGTAGTCAAAGGATAGAAAAGAAAAAAAAAAAGGATTAGGCAAACAGGGTAAGAGCTCTTTTCCAAGAAGATGAAAACAATCAGAGGTGGATACACTTGGAAAGTTCAGCATGAAGTGCTGAATAAGTTTGTAGGCAGGTCAACAGTTGAAAAAGTAAACAAAGAAGAGTGAAAGAGGAAACAAAGAACTTAATTAAAGGCTCAGAAAAGGTGATAATTTGCATGCCAAATGGCAATGGCAACGGCACATGGCACATGGCACATGGGGCAACATGCGCATTGCTCACAAACCCAGCAAGAAAAGAATTTGATATCCCATTTTGAATATTAATCTCCCATTACAGAATGATAACACAGTAAGATATAAGAAAAACGTATAAAATAAGAAAAATAACTTACCACATTGGACTAATTACCTAATACGAAGGAGCATAGTAATATATCAGAATTAGATAATCAAACTAAAATAATCATACAAATAATGTGAATAATCCCCTCCCTGCAAAGTCAGGGTGGGAATATGGAAGTTGGCTTGAGTTTGGAAACTTATGCGTGATATTGACTTGATGAGTAGGATTTAGTAAAGAAATCAATAATTTGATCATTCGTGAGAACTAGAGTTAAATGAGGAGTCTAAAGAAGAAAAGGATGACAAATAAAGTGATAATCTATGTTAATATGTTTGGTGCATTCATGAAAAATATCATTATAAATAATTTGACTGATATTGATTATCACAAAAAAAAAAGTTAATATTTTTTTGATGCACAACACTTATATCCTACAAAAGCTACTGTAACTAGAAAAGTTCAAATGTGATACTAACAAAAACCTAATATTTTACCTTTGTACTAGACCAAGACACAATTTTTTGTTTTTTGCTTTGTCAAGAGAAAAATAAAGAACCAAAGAAGTAGCAGTAACTTATGGTGAATCAATGATTAGTAGTATATCTTGCCTAAACTACATCTTAATAACCAATGAGATTCAGAGGAGTATTATAAAAAAATGCAAACCATAAAATATAGTGCCTTTGACATTATGTAAAATCGAAAGAACAACAACAAAAGTCTATGGATCGTAAGGCAAAAAGAAACTAACTAATATGCACTGTATAAGGCAACATTTGGGCCAATCACAATCAAGTACACAAAGGTCGCAACTAGAGTGTGGTCAAGTGTCAGGTCGGAAAGTAATACACTATTAGAGGGAATAAGTTTTACATTTTGTTCAAGATAAGAGAAGACAACCTTACTATTAGTCAAACATACGCAAACAATAATGTTTGATGCATATTTTGTCTGAGAGAGATATAGATCATCAAAGTTTTGTATGAACTTTTGTACCCCAAAAATAACATAGAGAACTAAGGTCTTTCATTTCAAACTGACTATGGAGAAAATTCCAAAGCTAAAGAATGCCCTCAATATCATTACTAGTAATAATCATATCATCATTATAGAGTAGAATAAAAGTAGTTATTGTCATGACTGATAGCTTAGGTAAAAATAACATAATCATATGCACTAGATGTAAAATAAAGTTGGGCAACAATAGTACTAAATTTAAAAACTAAGCTCAAGGTGCTTGCTTAAGGTCATAAAGCACACACCAAAGTCAAAAAAATGTATGAGATGTTATGAGAGATCTAAGAGGAGGTTTATATAGACTTCTTTAGTAAGATTACCATTGAGGAAAACATTTTTTTACATCCATATTGTAAGTGGGCCAATTTTTAATGACAACAATAGTAAGCAAACAACAAACCAATGTAAGTCATGTAATTAAGGCAAAATTTTCTTTCTAGTCAATGACATATTCTTGTGTGAAATCATGGGTAATAAGATGGGTTTTGAAAAACCTTTTGACCAGAAAAATAATCCTAAAGGGGGAAGTGTTGAATAGGATTTTAAAACAAATTCTTCAATTAAGAATCTCAACATTATATATAAAACACAACTAACAAGTAAAGAGATAATTAACATACAAACAAAATAATTGTAATTAATCAAAATATAAAAGATAAGAGAAGGGAAGTTTGCTCAACCGGTTTATAGAGATCTAAATTTTTGAACACAAGTCTCCTATATCATTTTCTTCAATCAAACCTGACTGAAGTTTTTACTAACTTCAAACACCCAAAATACAATAGTTTTTGTGCAAAGGAATATTGCTTTTTCATATTTTGTGTATGATTACAAGATTTGGATGTGAGATTACCTTTAAATAGTCTGATACATGAGGTTAAGAATGAGTCTCTCAAATATAGAACAAATATAAGCTTAGTGAGAGATAGTAAGCAAGAGTAATGAAACAATTAGCTTGAATGAGCAATAAGATTTCTAACTCTTCTTATTTTAAAATGGTTTCCTTTTATGTTAAAAATCTTGTAGAAAACAAAAATGAGTTGTTGCATTCAATTTGTATCCGTTGGGTAAATGAAAAGGACTAATGTTGTAATAAATTTCTAGCTGCACAATCATGTCCATCGAGTGTAAGATTGTGCTTGTCTTATTTATTATTTTGATCATACTCCTAACAATCGAATTTATGAAACTTGTCAAGCATGCATTATCATTTGTTTCCTGTACAAGGTCGTGCTTCATTTCTTCATGTATGTCTCTTTAAATTCCAGAAGCTCACAAGGGATCCAAACACTATCATCACATGAGACATACACGATGGCCATTTTGCTTATGCATGGTTGTGTGCCAAAGTTGCAAGGTTACACTTTGTGAATTGCAATTAATAAGCCTTTGTATGATTAGCTTGGTATGACTAAGGTTGGTAGTGTTGATTCTACTTCACATAACACGATCGTGTATTCTACTCTTATACAGTCGTCTATTGACTGAGTATCTTGATCGTCTCATATGATGAGACCACACAATCTTAGAGGTCGTGTCTACTCATAAGACATAGTGCATAATCATATATCAATTATAAACATAACCATGCATTTGACCTTTGATCTTTTTTCACAGTATGACAATGTTGCACGATTGAAGAGGTCATGTTTTTTTTACAATTGTTGCATGATTGTTTGATTTATTTGGACACAAGTTATACTTTTGACTTTTACACCTTTGACTCAACATGACAAACTTGCTCAATAAAAATGGTTATGTTAAACTTGAAATGTGCAAACACAATCGTGTAATATTCCAACCCAATCATATTGGATCTAAAATCTTTTTTAGAAAATTATAGGCCCTGGTGTAGCCATGGACTCGATTTTGTGTTTTTAATACATGAGTTAAAATATATCTGTGCATGATTGTGCTCAAGGAGCACACGATTGTATGATGCTTGAAATTTGCAAAAATAAAATTTTTGGCCCTTTTTGTGATGAACCAAGTCATGTTAGGGGTAAATTAGTCCTTTAAACATATTTTTATTATCATAAAATCACCAAGAGTTCAATAGATTTTAAACTATTCCATCAATCCAACTGAATGATTTTTAATCTTATAAATGGAACAAGATCCCATGTGCGAGTCTTCTCTAGAGCTTCCAAATCTTCTATCATGGACTTTTGCCATAAAAGATCAGATTAAGTCTCAAAAAAATTATGAGGTTTATGTAAAGTACCTCAGACATAATAACAATGGTAATAATAGAGTTAATAATTAGGTACATGAACATGACTAGATTGTCTAATAAGAGAAGGCAAATAAGGAGAAAGGTGAGGAGATGGTGGCAAATGAGACTTAAGAGATGCAACAATTATATTATCAAGACTCTCAGTTAATTAGAAGGTTATGAAGAGTCATCCACTAGGTCTTTTTTCAACTTAAAGTTTTTGTAGTAGCATTGACAATATCAGGATATAGATCATAAGACACATTAATGAATATGCATGTAGTAGGAGGAGGTATATGTAAGGAAGACATAATGGTGAACATTTTATGCTTCTCAAAGGTCACAGGTCTAGAGATTTTAAGACATCTTGAGATTGAATCATAACACCTATAATTTTTGCGTTCAACACCACATCCTAGAAAACAACATAGACGTGTTTGTGGGTTAGGTTTATGTACCCTTTCAAGTGATATTAGGCTTAATAATTCTAAATGGCTTTAGGTTCAACATTGCTTGACAACACTAAGTGGAGAATTTTAGTTTGCGTGAAACAATTCGTACCTTAATTAATCTTCTAAAAAATCTAGCAAATATACCTTAATTCTCCATTTAAATGGTTAGCCTTTGTGTGTTTATGAAATATATCTAGCATCGGTTTGCAAAGAAGTGGAAAAATCCAACCAGGGGTGGATATAAATTGAATCAAGCCCGAACACTCCTTAGCTCGAGATCAATTTGAAAAAAATTATTTGACTTGAGTTTATTAAGCCAAAATGAAGGACAACTCAATTTTGATTAGATTAAAAAAAGGTTCCACTTAGTTTGTTTTGAGCTCAGCTTGAATTTAGGGCTCAAATTTATAATTCAAATTCATGATTCAAGTTCAGCTTAAATATGTGGCTCATATTTGTGGTTTGAGTTCACATCTCATTAACAAAACTAAATTTAAAAAAAAATTTGTCATGATCCATTGACTTGGTATGACACAATAAATAAAAAATTGGGTTCGGATTATGATTTTTGACACAAAAGGTAGTTTAGATTGAGTTGGAGTTGATTCAAGCAAAATCATATCAAGGTTAGATTGATACAAAACCAATCTGAATTTATCCAAGGTGACTCAAAAATTTTAAAGAAAATTTTTCATAACATGATAACAATAAAAAATCTCTAATATTTATTATCCTCTTCATTCGACAAAAATAGTTTTAATCCACAAAATTTCTATTCTCTAATTTGAATTAACAAAGAAATTGATATCATTTCACTAAATACCAATTTTGCATCACTCACCCACAATTTCAACAATTGACATTATCAAATTAGATTATGTATTTCTTTTATAACTATGTGTTTTTTTATGTTACCTGATTCTATTTTGTGATCATCTCAACTGTATAAATAAACATAACATAGGGCTTGGGTCAGCCTACGACCTAACCTAAGCCCTTGATTTTTGGCATGGCTTATAAAGGGCATAACTTGCAAAATTGCAAGTCATGCCAAGGTTATAGGTCATGTGGGTCATGCCAAGGGCCTTAGAGCAAAACCAATAAAAATACAAATAAATAAAAATAAAATATGAATTAGCTAATCGACTTACAAAAGCACATGAACCTATTTACTAACGACTCATATAGGTTGACCTAAGGGCCCTAACCCTAAGTCTTGCTCTCTAGAACAACATGACTTGCCAATACAACGGGCTACACCAAACTTAGCCTAACATAACCTATTATCCTGTTTATACACAAATATTTGTTGTTGTTTTATAGTCACTAGACACCAAATTTTCTGTGTGTTATTTTATAACAAATCGTGTTATTTCTTAATATTTGATAAAATGTTTTATTTCGTAACAAATCATGTTATTACATAATGTGTTTTAACACGATATTATCTATAACATAATTTGAGTTAATTCAAATTAGATTAGGTCACTTAAAAATATTTTGGTTTAGTTTAGGGTTAATAAATTCTGACATGATTACATTTAGAATGGAGTTATAGTTAAAGAATTTTGATCTGAAACTCAAATTAATACAAAACAAATATGATTTGATGATATGAATTGCAAAGTCTAGACAAAATAAAATCATTTTTTCAATGAACTATGAATCTGAGTCATAAATTTAAATTATAAACTCAAATCGAATTCAAACAATGATTTCAAATTATAAATTTGAGTTATAAATTCGAATAATAAATTTAAATTGAATTTGAATAATAATTTGAATTATAAATTTAAACCATAAATTCAAATCAGATCAAATCAAACCCCTCCAAGCAAGAGAGAATTCCTATAGCAGAGCAAACACTAGTGTTTGGCAAAGAAGAAAACCACGACAATAAGAAAATACCATCAATAAAGACGTAATTGTATATGGGTTTAACATAGATGAATAAGAATTACAGAAAAAAAATTATTACCGGAGAGATGAATATCCCAAATTAATACGATTCCGAAATGAGCAACGATGCTTGCTCTAATATCATGAAAACATTGATATGCTTAAAGAAAATTGCATTTATATTTGTTTTCAATATGTAAGAGATAACCACGGGCATGATAATATATAAAAAGAATATAAAATATGATATAATCTTGTAAATAAGGTAAGACAATCTTGTAAATAAGGTTAACAATGCCCGTTAAAAGACAATCAGTCAAATCATTTCTTTTGTTTTTTTTTTCTTCATTTATTTGATCTCTTCTATTATTATCATGCTTCTTGTTGCTGCCAATAATACCATGTTCCTTGCTTGTTTGCTGGCTGGCCACGGGCTTGCTTGATTAATATTCCTTTGAGAGTGTATAAATTAAGGTTCCTGCTCTCTCTCTAGCTCTTGGCAGTTGACACCATCCTTCTCCTTCTTCTCTCACAACAGGAAAACTGAGTTTTCGCTTTCGCTACGTGGGATGGCGAAAATGGAGGTGGAGAATGGTAAGAAGTCATCCGTGTCGGATGTTGGAGCTTGGGGGATGAACGTTGTCAGCTCTGTGGGACTTATCATGGCCAACAAACAGCTCATGTCTCCTACTGGTTTGGGTTTTGGATTTGGTTAGTCTATCTTCTTTCGCTTTTTCTGTACGATCTGTTTACATTCAGTCTTGTTTACAGAGTGTTCGAAAGATACAACTTCTTGCAGCCGGGAGCCTTATATGGATGTGGAAATGAATATGGATATAGTTCTGTTTCATTCTTTCTTGAAAATTTCAAGGATTCTTGTCCTTATTTATTGTTTACTAGTTTCTTGTTACATACAAAAAATTAAAAGATTTAAGACATTCTGGCAAATAATAAAAACAAGAATGAGACATCCTGGGCAATGATGGAATCTAGCCTCATAGATGCCATTTAATCTTGTTATTGTTGACTTCTGTATTTGACGGATTTTATCACGATGTACAACTGTATTGATACTGTAATGTAAAACTTGTAAAATCATCAGGTGAAACAATACTGCACAGTAGCCAGATCCATTATCGCCATTCGTGAACTGAAAATGAATGCAGAACTAAAACTCGTTACTCTTCTGTTCTGCAGCCACAACCTTAACTGGGTTCCATTTCACTGTGACTGCTTTGGTGGGGTTGGCGTCCAATGCTGCTGGCTATTCTGCATCAAAGCATGTTCCCTTTTGGGAGCTTCTTTGGTTCTCAATTGTTGCTAACATGTCAATTACTGGGATGAACTTCAGCCTCATGCTCAACTCTGTTGGATTTTATCAGGTACTTCTAGCAACTAATAAGCATTTATCTCCATTCTCATCAAGTCAATACATATATGATATGATATTATTTGACGGATACAAATACAGATGATATTATATGTTCGTTTCATTTAAGAACTTCTTTGTCCGACTGCATATGTAAGATGATCTTGACATGATGTGTTTATTTCACTTAAGAATGGTTAGTGTGGATGATTGTTTAGAAAATTTATGTTGATTGTTAGAATTATGACTGTGATGTAGATTTCAAAGTTGAGCATGATTCCTGTTGTTTGTGTAATGGAGTGGATTCTTCACAGCAAACACTATTCAAAAGAAGTGAAGATGGCTGTGGTGGTGGTGGTTGTTGGTGTTGGTGTGTGCACAGTGACTGATGTGAAGGTTAATGCCAAGGGATTCATCTGTGCCTGTGTGGCGGTGTTGTCCACGTCCTTGCAGCAGATTGTAAGTACTCTTCATAACCCTTTCCTGCCTTCATCTTACAACTTCTGAGAATTTCAGAAGATCAGAAGATAACACTGCAAAGTGAGTGAATAATTCCATAATCTAAAACCCATTTCTGGTCAGATCTACATTTTGTCCTCGTAGGGTTTGGGTCTTGAATCCCCGCATGGAGACCACATTATCAAACCATTTTTTCCTACTTCCCAAAGATTGTATATAAAACAAGTCACCTACATGACTAAAGGTCATTATTTGCTTCTTTTCAAAGATGGTAGAAAACTAAAAGGCATTGTTTTCTACTTCTCAAATATTGTAGGACTAGATGGAGAATCCAGTTACCAACATTATTCCTAACAAGTTTGATTTCGTTATGATTATGCTATCTCTGACTTTGACTGTCAATTTACTTTCCATGAACAGTCAATTGGTTCACTCCAGAAGAAGTACTCCATAGGTTCTTTTGAACTGCTCAGCAAGACAGCTCCAATACAAGCTATCTCCCTGGTTTTGGCTGGCCCTTTCATAGACTATACTCTCAGTGGAAAATTTTTGTTCAATTACAACTTATCTTATGGAGCACTTGTAAGTAGGAAATTAAGCCTAAAATAAAATTTACTCCATTTTGTGATCACTTGACTGCTGCTAACTTTTGGCTTCAAATTTCTGCAGTTTTTCATCCTGATCTCATGCTCCTTAGCAGTCTTCTGCAATGTGAGTCAGTACCTCTGCATTGGCCGGTTCTCAGCTGTGTCTTTCCAGGTGTTAGGCCACATGAAAACTGTCTGTGTCCTCATTCTAGGGTGGCTGCTCTTTGATTCAGAGCTGACACTTAAAAATATATTGGGAATGGGTATGGCTGTAGTGGGCATGGTGGTGTATAGTTGGGCAGTGGAGGTTGAGAAGAAGAACATTATGAATTCCAAGGCCATTTCCAATGTTTCTGAAGAGAATGCACAATTGTTAAAGCAGAGTTCAGATCTTCCATCTGAGGTTAAGGATGTTGAGCTTGGCAAGCCTAGAAGTTAAGACAGTTGTTTTTGTTTTTTATCTATTTTGGTTATAATTTTTTATATTGCATAGAAAGATTTAAGATGGATGGATAGAGTACAAGTAAGGATACAATTGTTTGATTAAACATTTGGCAATGGTACAAGAATATGGGGTTGCTTGGTTTGGCAGGCCATGATGTGGCATATTAGAATATAAGCCCCATGGTTGCCAACTACTGATCC
The DNA here is from genome assembly GCA_026122585.1 of Anacardium occidentale. Lineage (NCBI taxonomy): Eukaryota > Viridiplantae > Streptophyta > Magnoliopsida > Sapindales > Anacardiaceae > Anacardium > Anacardium occidentale. The sequence continues at coordinate 655,546 of JAJEJH010000031.1, forward strand.
ACCTCTTTAAGTTGCAGGATCTAACTTCTGCAAATGGTTGATTATCCAAATTATAATCAAGCACAAAAACTAGAAATTTATTAACAAAAGCTTAAAGAATGGTGAATAATAAGCATATTATTAAAAACAGTTAAAATATATGTTTTGGAGTTGTTAAAACTTAATTTAATTTGGATAGCTATTACATTATATATCATTTTTATTTTTATTTTTCATCTAATATAGATTCATATATTTCAACATTCCTCTTTTAAGTGTAATTAGGTTATTAGTTAATACTTATCGTATATAATATGATTCATTTAAACTTGAGTTTAATTGTTCCTAGTTTACTTTGAAGAAGATCTTTTAACATTAGATTTAAACTTCTTTTAGTTTAGCCTATTATATTCAACTTACATCATTGAACTTCAATACCATGTCAAAATTGCTATGAGAAGATAGGTAATTAGAAAGAGCCAAAGTTTGCCCAAGAGACCTATCAATCATACCTACTGAATTAGGTTTGGTTTGTTTAAATTTGGATCTGAAAAAAAATTTTAGCCTCAGGCTTTAGGTTTACCCATTCCAGTCTTATAATTTTTGTTCATTGAATTATATTGAGCTTTAGACCTATTTTGGGTTTATTTGTTTAACTTTAAAAACTGTAAAATAGTTTGTAATTTTAAAACAGTGCAAAAACATTTCATTAAATTAAAAAATAACCAACCATAAACTATGGATATAATTTATATCTATTATTCTTTAAAACCCATGAAAACAAAAATAAAAAATTAAAATTTTTGAACATCAAATTGATATGTAAACAAACAAATTTTTTAGGCTTTCAGATTTGCCTAACTCAATTGACAAGTTTAATGCCCAAAAAGAATTGAATCTCCATTGAGTGTTTTTTATACGTATAGGAGATACGTAAGAAATTATCATATTACGTCGTTATTGTTAGGGGTAAGATTTGAGTCGAGCTTGAATTCAATTTGTCAAATAATGTACTAATTTAACAAATTTGATGGATACAAATTTGAGTTTGAGCTTGAAACTTAACGAGTCAAATTATGTTTTTTCATAGGTTTTTTAATAAGTTTTTTAAAATAAGTCACAAAACAATATTATTTTAATGCAAATCCTTTTAAAATTTGAACTTAAATTCGAATTCGTTTGAGTTAAACTTAAACAAACCGGTTCAAATCCAACCCTAAACACCACTTCAAAAGTGAAAACAACAAATAAGAAAAATCTTTTTATATTTGCCATTTGCTTTGATATAATAGGTTATTACATTCAAATTCAATTAGTGAACCCTAATTTCTTTTCCAATGCTCTCTTCTCGTTGCACATCTTTCCTTCCAAAGTTGTCGTGAATCTCCGATGTCGTCTCCGTTCAACCTATCGCTAACCGGCTCTTCCTCTACATGTGGGTTTTCCTTTTGATTGGTTAGGCTTTTGCTGGCTGTGAGATTTTTATTTTCTAGCTCTTTTCCCTTCTGTATTCACCTTGGGGTTTCTTTTGAATTGGGTTGATCTCTTGTTGGATATCTTAATTGGGTTGACCATCATTTGAGTCCAGCCTGGTGATTCATTATCAAAAATATATATGCTTGGGTCTAGTTTAATTGGACTAGGATATTATTTAGAGTTCAACAAAGAAGATAACTATTTCACACCCCTTCTCTAACATTCTTAATAACATTCTTGATATGTATAATGTATTATCCAAGCATATTTTACTAATTATTAATTAATTTTGCTTTATCTCCATTGCAGATTTAGAATATATTTTATGGGTATCTTTAGGTCTCATCATATTACAGTATATTAATTATCCTAATATAATGTTAAATTGTATTATTAAAAAATTATTGTTTCACTTTCCATATAGTGTCTGCCTGTCTTCCACTGGGAAAAATTAGGCCACCTGGTTGTTTAATTTGTACTTATTAACCACCCCCTTTGCCTTTAATTATAATTTTTGTTTCCTTTTCCACTTGCCTTTTGGCTCCATTCTATTGGTTTTACTTAGTCAAAAAGTTTTGTTTCATCACACAATTCTTTTGCACACAGCAAGGGCAATAACGTAAATTCCATAAAAACTTTTAGGAGATTATCCCACAGATTTTGAAGGTTAGTTGGTAATGCTTAAAAAGGTGTTTATTATTGAAAGACTTCAGGCTTGTAATAAAATAAAGATAATAATTATTTACTATATATTTATATTTAAAAAGTAAATGATGGATGTGAAATTCCGAAAAAGTCAATTGATATTATATTATTATCCTTAATATACAATAATTTTGTTTTTGACCTGCCTTTACCCAAACATTTACAAGCAATAATTATGGAAAAAGGGAAAAAAAAAAAATTAAGCGGTTTGAAGAGAATACTTTTAAGTCCCAAGAAATAATGATTATTGCTTGCTTCTAAGATAGCAATAGAATTTTGTAAATGTGAATGATAAAAAAAAAATTTCTTAAATATTTGATATTTCTTTAAAGACATCCCAACAAAAAAGATTATTCCGTATTTAGAACGCCGGAACATTTTAAGATTCTAATCCAACGGTGATCATAGTCACGACATTGGGACCGGTAATATTCGGAGCCGCCCGAGTTAAAGCCTGGTCCTCCACCCGGTTAAACATTTTCGGACTCGTTTTGACTCGTGTCTGTCGTCCTACTTGTGTGAGTTTCAAGTAGCGAGTGAGTCTAGTCTCTTTCTTTCGCTCTCTTCTTTCTTCTTTGTCCCTCACACACTCTGGCGTTTTTGACGTAGTGGTGGTGTGTTTGGTGAACTGTTGTTTTCTATCTTCGGAGAGATCTCGCTTCGCATTACATAACTCGTTAAATGTACCTCTCGTCAAACCCTAGCTTCTACTTCCTTCACAGATCTGCCGAAATTTCGAATATTTGACGCGCATTTTCAGCTCTTTTAACAACAATCACGTTTTTTTTATTTTTCTTTTGTTTGGGGAAGTTCGTTTGATGGACGGCTCCGGCAGTGGAGGTGGTGGTGGAGGAGGAAGTGGGGGTAGCCGGTTTAGGAGAATAGCTCGCCAGTCTTTTGCTCATCTCAAGTTGGATCCTATGGTGAGTGTTTGTTTTTTTTTTTTTTGAAATTTTGTTAAGGTTTTTGTTAATTATTTGTTGCAATGTGAGTTAGTGAATTGAATTTTTACGTTAAGAACATGTTTGTATTTGTGTTGGTGATGGTTAATGCAGCTTGATGAAAATTTAGAGCAGTGGCCTCATCTGAGTGAGTTGCTTCAGTGTTATAGAAGTGATTGGGTTAAGGATGAACACAAGTACGGTCATTATGAAAGCGTTAGTCCTCCATCTTTTCAAAATCAAATTTTTGAAGGGCCTGACACTGACATTGAGACAGGTAGTTGTTTTGTTTTCTGTTGTGTAGGTTAAGGTTTTTTTGTTGTTGAAGTTTGGTGTTTGTGAAATGATTTTGACATGTCTCTTTATTCAGAAGCACGACTTGCCAGTGCGAAGCGAGGGAAGGCTGAGGATGGAACTGATGATGACATGCCAAGTACCTCTGGAAGACAATACTCGGATGCTGCTGATGTTTCAAAGGTTTGGTGTTTGGAGTATTTTCTTTGTTGTCTCACCTTATAACTTCTTTATTTTTCCACTTTGTGACTTTGAAGATATGTTCATTTCTTGTGATTTTGACTTGTTCTTACTGATGTACTTCTGTAGCATTTTGGTCAATCTCCTCTGCCTGCTTACGAACCTGCTTTTGATTGGGAAAATGAGAGATCAATGATATTCGGTCAAAGAACTCCTGAAACCCCTATGTCACACTATAGCAGGTTTAAATCTTGTTGCGTAGTATATGTCTTATAGCAGCCATTCCATTGGTTTGTTTTAAAATTTATTTATATAGCTTGTCTGAGTGTTTTTCTTGTTTCCTTGATTGTGCTCTCAGTGGGTTGAAGATCTCTGTGAAAGTTTTATCTCTAACATTTCAAGCTGGGCTAGTTGGTCAGTACTTGTTTTATTTTTGGCATCTACTAAAAGTTCAGGGACTTAACTTAAGGCTTTGTCTCTTTGTTACAGAGCCTTTCTATGGTACAATTTGCCTGTATAATAGGGAGAGAAGAGAAAAATTGTCTGAAGATTTCTATTTCCGAGTTTTGCCATCTGAAATGCAGGATGTAAGCCATCAAATCCATTATCTTTTCTTTATTTAATCTCACCCTTTCAGTGAGTTTTATTTTTCTATAATCAATTGATATTTGCTTACTCTATAACTAGAGATAATACTGTATCCTCCTGCAATTGCAGGCTAAAATATTATATGAACCTCGTGGTATGTTCTATTTGGATGCCCCATCAGCATCCATCTGTCTGCTAATCCAGTTAGACAGGCCTGCTTCCGAAGAAGGGGGAGTGACACCATCAGTTTATTCACGCAAAGAACCAGTACGTCCAACAACATCCTTATTTTTTCTTTTTTGTTGTTTATTAACTGGAAGAACTACATATGTTAGACCTTTCTTTTAGAAAATTTTATGATCTTTTGTTTCTGAATAATGGATGCTGGGTGGAAGAGCCATTTTGTTTCTTGTTTGCTTGTTCTTTTATTATCCTTTGGGTTGTAAGGTGTGTTAGCCCTTGAACTGTTTTACTGAAGCTAGTGCCTGGTATTGATGCTGGCTTAGTATCTACTATGAGGTATTCAGCAGCCTAGAAAAATTAGAGCTTTGAAGTTTCCTGTGCAGACTGAAACAAATTCTATGTCTTTTCTTACAAATGTATGGACTAGATCTCTTTGTAAAATGATTTTGTTTTTTGTGTACTTATTGATTTCTAAACAGGTGCACTTGTCGGAGAGAGAAAAGCAGAAATTGCAGGTGTGGTCTCGGATTATGCCTTACAGAGAGTCCTTTGCTTGGGCTATTGTTCCATTATTTGACAACAACATTGGTGCTGTTTCTGGTGGATCTGCTTCCCCTAGCAGTCCTCTGGCCACCAGTGTGTCTGGATCAAGTTCTCATGAGGGTGTGTTTGAGCCCATTTCGAAGATCACATTAGATGGGAAGCTGGGATATTCAAGTGGAAATTCCATTGTAGTTGAAATATCCAACTTAAATAAAGTAAAGGAAAGCTATACTGAGGAGTCACTTCAGGTGTGGTGGTGGTCAGCTCTTTTGCTTTTTTAGCTATTGTAATGCCCTTGTTTGTTTCGGCTTATGGTCTATGTGTGAAATTGTTGCTAGCATCTAGTGTAGTTGGTTGATTCATGTGGATCATACTCTTAAGACACCTACACTTATGTCTGCTCTTATGTTTATGTCAAGTATGGAATATATCACTATAGCTTTTTGGCCGTTGTTTCATTGGGCCTTCATTTTCAAAGTGTTCCATACTTCTATTTAGGTCACTGTGACATCTACTGATATTCTATTTGTTTTTGCCTTTTCTAACAATTATAGGATCCCAAACGCAAAGTTCACAAGCCAGTAAAAGGTGTTTTAAGGTTGGAAATTGAGAAACATCAGACATGCCTAGCTGATTTTGAGAACATATCAGAAAGTGGCAGTGTGACAAATGATTCCATTGATCTAGGGGACCGAGCTACAGAGTTGACTTTTGCTAAGTGCCCCAGTAATGGTTCAGATGGGCCTCAGACTAGCAACTCTAAGTGGACTTCCAGTGACAGGAAAGAAGTTGGTGGAAATGGTTCAAATGCTCCAGATTTTAATGCTGATGACGTAAGTGCTAACCATTCTTATGTTAGTACTTGTTATCTAGCCTATCTTAAGTGGCAATTTGCTTCTATTCTTAACACATTAACATAAGAAATAGTTTGTAGTTTTTATTTTTCATTTTTTTGTTTTATTTCTTTTGGAAGTTGATACAAACTTCATTTTTCTTATAGCATATGTAAATTTTGCTGTCAATATAGCATATGTACATTTTGCCATCAATTGATTTGTTGATTGATACTCTTTTGTGTGCCAGTCCTGGCTAGGTAAACTCTATCTAGTATAAAGATGATAGACTTGATGATAAAGAAGTGAACTATATGAGTTTTGAGTGTGGTGATGAAGGTGCTTTGGCAATTTTAGAAAATTGTTCTCCATAAATTGTGGTTAATGCAGAGTTTTTTTTAAAAGATGGTTCTCTTTCCTTAGCATAATTCTAACAGTTGACATTTTTGAGCTTAGTGCAATGATTCTCTTGTGCTATCCATTTAAAGTAAGATTCATAGTTGAATCAAGTTGTGTTTCCCTCTTATGGTCAATATGCTATTTTTCGACTTGCATTGGAAGGAGCATTACTGCATAGAGTTCCATCAATGCCCTTTCGAAGAGGGTCTCCGTCTATATGTGTTCTAAAATGCAGAAGGTCCCCACTTATGTATTTTCTGATAGATTTTTTGTCCATAATCCAATGTCCATTTGATTTATGTATTTTGTTTGCTGAAAGAATTATGATATGGATGGAACTTCCTATCAACTCTTGGACCTTGAAATTTCAGTTTCAAGCTTTTGATTTCCGCACCACAACAAGAAACGAGCCCTTCTTGCAACTCTTTCATTGTCTATATGTATATCCCTTGAGTGTAAGTTTGAGTCGAAAGAGGAACGTGTTCATTCGGGTTGAACTACGGAAGGATGATGCTGATGTTCGTAGACAGCCTCTGGAGGTAAACCTGTTTATTGCTACTCTAATTAAGAGTTTTTGGCTTTAAGCACTCCTTCTTACTTGTTCTAGTGGGTGTGACTAATAACACTAGGCAATGTATCCAAGGGAGCCAGGTGTATCACTCCAGAAGTGGGCTCACACACAAGTTGCTGTTGGGACTAGGGTTGCTTACTATCATGACGAAGTTAAAGTTTCACTGCCTGCTATATGGACACCACTGCATCACCTTTTATTCACATTATTCCATGTTGATCTGCAGACAAAACTAGAAGCTCCAAAACCTGTAAGTTATACTTGTATTATTCTATTAAAAGATCCATGTTGCTGTATCATTCCTTATACCTTAATTTTACTGTTTGTTTTTTAACTTTTTGAAATGTTATGGGGCTTGGTCAATCTTCCTATATTTTCTATGGGAGTGATCATGTTGTTCATTTACTTAACAGGTTGTTATTGGATATGCTGCGCTTCCATTGTCTACTCATGCTCAGTATGTATTCCTTATATTTGATCTTTCTTGCTTTTTTGTCTAAGAACTTAAATTAGAAAGTTCTCCATTTTTTTTCTTGTTGTACCATCAATTTGCTATTGCCTATAGTTAAGGCTGGATTTTGTTGAGCCCGATTTGAACGAGCTCGAAATGAGCTTGCCTTTCCCGAGTTTGAGCTTATAACGAGCTCAGCTTGTGAAGCTCTTGAACCGATGATGGTCGTTCAAATACTAAAACGATATCGTTTTAACAAAAAACGATGCCGTTTTGAACATTTGAGACATCTAACGAGCCGAGTCGAGCTCGAGCTCAGCTGAATTTGAGTGCGGCTCGGATTGAGTCCAGCTTTACCTATGTTCATTTATTATATGTTAATGCAAATCAACTTTTGGTATGCTTTAGTGACACACGAAGTGAGTTAGGAAAAGAGGCTCTAGGTTTCACTTTGGTTCTATTTTTTTTTTGGGATATTAATATTTGAGACTTGCTTTGTTAATTCTAACACAGGTCCTTTAGTGCAATGTGTTATAATTTAATTAATAGTATGTTGTTTGATTTTTGTGTTTCATTTCCTTGTTTTCTTCTTGTGATCCTTTGGTTCATTCTAACATTCATGTACTTTCTTTCATTAATATTAATTTTCTTCCGTTTCTGAACCAAGAGAATAAAAAAAAGAAAAAGGAAGGAACATGGAGTTCAAGCACTTGGTTTACCTGGCTCTGATACCTTTTTAAATAATCACTAATCCTACGACTTTATAGGAAATGATTCAGCGTTAAGTCTTGATTGTAACTGATGAAAATCATGACCAAGTTGTGTGGTGCCATTTGGCTCTCACAACTTTTAGAAAGTAGCATGAAAGAATTTGATCTTGCTGAGCTATTATTCGACTTTGAATCATTTCAATTACATCATCTTTGCCAATTACTTGTTTTAAGAGCTTAACTATCCATTATATTTTGAAGTACCACTGTTGATGTTAATAGCTATAATTTAATGATTAATCTCAGGTTGCGATCAGAAATTTCCTTACCAATAGTGAAAGAACTGGTTCCACATTATCTCCAGGATTCGGGCAAGGTATGCTTGTGCTGGATTTAATCAATTTATATTATTTTCATTATTTATATTATCAGATGTTTTTGTAAAATATTATTTCTGATTTCATGTGTCTTTCTTCCTCTTTCTATTTCTCTGGTTGCACGTCAATATTAGCTCATGTTACAAAATGGCTAGATCATTTATCATATATTATTTTTTCATTAACTAAGCAGACGCCAAAAAGAAGCAAAAAAAGAGTAGAAACGTGTAGGTTGATATTAAACTGTTAGGGTTTCATGTTTTCAAATAATTTTGATCAATTTCATCCTTGCTTGTTGAGTGTAGGACTTCAATTCTATTTATGCCTTTTTCCTGCATGAGTTATTGAAATAGTCTTATCAGTTTGGTTGAGGTTGGCCATTATTGGTGCTTCTCATGTACAATATCTGAGGTCTTATGGGGCTGGAAATTCTTGTGTTTTATGTGGAATAATTTGCAGTTCACTGATAAGATGATTCTATTCTCAGCCTGCAGTTTTTTTATTCTGATTACATGGCTGACAATTTCGGTTTATCTTCTGGATTATTCTTATGATTATTATCATTTAATAGGAGAGGCTGGACTATCTGGAAGATGGAAAAACTGCTTTTAAATTGCGCTTAAGGCTTTGTTCATCTTTGTACCCTGTTAATGAACGGATTAGGGATTTCTTTCTCGAGTATGATAGGCACACTCTTCGAACAAGCCCACCTTGGGGTTCTGAACTTCTGGAGGTATTCTTTTGGTTATTGCATTTTCTTTCATTTCTTTATCTGCATTTTTGGCTACGTTTCTAGTGAGTGTTCTTAAGTTATAATTGATCTCATTAGTTCTGTCCCCAATAAAAATTAATTAAAACATATACAAACTTATGATTGCAACCTGTTATGGCTTATGTGTTATGTTAGACATTACCTATCAGCTCTTAAAGTTTTTGGTCAAGTGATCCCTTTGTATCAGGGACAGGTCAATTAAGTGGTCTTACGCTATAATCCCCCATTGATTAATTAAATACAATAAGTTTTGATGGTGTATGTTATTGTGTTTGTGGACCTTGTGATCTTGTTGAAGTCATGTCTTGCTTGTGAAGGGACATGTTAAAGCTGAAAAAATTGCTGTTCCCTTACTGTAAATTTTGAGTCAAGTAACCACTTAACATTATTAAGAAATCAAGGCCAAGCCGTTTCCTAATGTAGTATGATGGTATGTATGTGTGTTGGTGTGCCTCTCCCGTAGGGATTTGTTGCAATTGTAGCTGCAAAGTGGAATTCAAGTACTGTCTGTAATTAGTCATGGCTTGGCAACATCCATAAATTTTGAAATAATTGATTGCAGAAATAATTATAGTAGCTTCCCCAAGTTATTACACAAGAAAAATTGCACAGAATAGGGGTGGGACTGAGGCTTGGACAGTGAGGAGGTTTTCATATATGGATACTGGTGTTATCATTCTGGATTCTTTTGGTAATATTATTATGTCTTTAATGGTCTCAATATTGCATTATGTGTGTAATTTTTAGAGATTTCCTCTTTTTTTTTTTTTTTAATCTATAAAGAATATGGCTCTTTTTGTATGTTTCATATTATGTGTATTTGTTACTGCTTTTTAAAAAAAAGTGGAATGGGATTTGAATGAGCTAAATTTGTATAATTTTACTTGCAGGCGATCAATAGTTTAAAGAATGTTGATTCCACTGCTTTGCTACAGTTTCTTCATCCGGTTTTGAATATGCTTCTCCATCTGATAGGCAATGGTGGAGAAACACTTCAGGTTTTCTGATGACTTTTTGCTGTAGCTTTCTTTGCAAATCTGTCAATGGTCACTAAGCCATATATCTGAGTTTGTTCTTTCAATAGTGGTCTTAATGTGTGCCCTAGGTGCACATGTTAATGTTACAAATTACAAAATTTTGATTATATCAAATACGTCCTTTGGACATTTGTTAAGACCACCTTATATTCATTGTAATATTCTTTCTTCTCATGTCTGTTAATTTTCTTCGCTATATTACTTTCTTTTAACTTTATGCCGTCTATTGCCATTTTAACTATTGTTTTATCTGTTGCTTCAGGTTGCAGCCTTCAGAGCCATGGTTAATATCTTAACCCGGTATGCTTTCCATTGTGTTGATTTTCATGGGTTGGGGATATGTATGAAATATACAATCATGACTGCCTGGCAGACATCTAATACTACAATCTTTTTAAAAAATCAAGTTACTAATACATCCACTTCACGTACTTCTATTTGATAAAGGAGCAACTAATTTGGCATTTGTATTATTTTAATCTCATATATATGTTATATCTTAGCCTTCAGTTTCAAAGGGGTTTCAAGATGCATATTTTTATTTTTATTAATTTATGTGTCTTAACTGGGAAGGGACTTTGGGATGCTTTTGGATAGAAAAATTTTATTTTGGAGTAGGAGTAGGAGTAGGATTATATTGTGGTTAATGACAGGTTTTCTCGGGCTGTTTCTGTTCAACTTGAATGCACCTCATGTTTTTCAAGTTTTTATATTTGTTGATATACATCTTAATCGGTGTGGAGTCTTGGGGTAATTTTGGATGGATGAATTTTATTTTGGTTTAGGAAGGAGATGATATAAATTTGAGTCTTGAACAGCTGCATCTATGCTATGTTTGTATAAGTTGGATACCCTGCTGGAGTTTTGTTGTGGTTGTAGTTTGCTGATTTACATTGGAGTCGCTTCTTGAATCATTATTAATAGAGTTTCTTTAGTTTTGGGCCAGCCTTTTATGTAAAAAAAAAGCAAGTGGATATTTATGTTTTGTTATTGATTGCATTTTAAATTTTATATCTAAAAATGTGCTAAATATTATTGTGTAGGGTGCAGCAGGAGTCAGTTGATGATGCTGAGCGAAATATTTTTCTTGTCAACTACGTAGATTATGCCTTTGATGACTTTGGTGGTCGTCAACCTCCTGTTTATCCTGGTTTGTCCACTGTGTGGGGTAGCTTGGCTCGCAGTAAGGTATTCTATTGTAACTTTTATGCTCATTGGTGAATAAGCATTATCTTAATGCTATCATAAACATTATTAAATTTGTGTTTATTCATGTGTCTCTCTTTTGTCCTTAAAATATTTGCAATATCTTCTTTTAATCCCTTTAACACATGATTTAGTGATTCACATACGAAAATTAGTATTTTCGGGGAATGTAGTCTTTCAAAATTTATGATTGCTCCTTTAGGTTCTGGTTTCAAATAAATTTTGTGGACATTCCTTTTGAATTAATTTATTTCTTTAATGAAGGGAATTTGAAAACTGTTGTCTGATGTGATGATTGTTGCCTTTGATTGTATTCTCTAGCTGTTATGATTTTACTTTTTGGTAGTGCTGGTATACTTCAAATTCCTCTTTGAAAAGCTTCTTGTCTTATAAAAAATAAGACTCTTTATGACTACTTTTCTTCTTTCCAGTTCCCTGATTAATGACTATTCTGCAGGCCAAGGGATACCGTGTAGGACCAGTATATGATGATGTTCTAGCAATGGCTTGGTTTTTCCTCGAGCTAATTGTCAAATCGATGGCACTGGAGCAGGCACGTCTTTTCTATCACAGTCTTCCATTAGGTAGGCCCAAAAACTGGGGAAGTTTGTTTTATCAGCCCTAGCATTTGCTTTGATCATTTTAGTATTGTATAGAGCAATGCTATTTATCTTTCATTTCTAGTCATTCCATACTTAATATAGGCCTATCTGGTCTTATATGGCAATGTAAAGTAGTCTGAATGGTTTAGATTTATATATCTTCAGTTGATTTTGAAAGCAATTTCTTGTCCCACCATTTAATTGCTCTGTAGCGTATTTGGTTGAAATTCTCTAGCTGCTCCGATGAATTCCTTTAAGTGTGTGTTTCTTGTTCTATATTACATCAATTTTATCTTCCAAGGTGCATTCAAAATGCCAAATGTCAGTCAAAATCCTGTCTTGTAAAATAAAAATTTAATTAATTTTTTTTGTTGATGATGTTTTCTCTACATTTTTCTTTAGTTTTTATTTTATGATATAGGTGAAGATGCCCCCCCAATGCAACTGAGAGATGGTGTATTCAGATGCATAATGCAGCTGTATGATTGCCTTCTTACAGAAGTGCATGAGCGTTGCAAGAAAGGGTTAAGCCTTGCAAAACGCTTAAACAGTAGCTTGGCTTTCTTTTGCTATGATCTTTTGTCCATTATTGAACCTCGGCAAGTTTTTGAACTGGTATGCTTTCTTTCTAATTGCCTCGCTTAATTTACATCTGCTGACATGCTCACTTGATGAATGTACATCTAGGCGGAATATTATATGCCTTTAATTCACAATTATTATAATTGTTACTTCTCAATAAGAGATTTACCATTAAATCTTGATACATACTTTGGTACAACATCAATAGGCTTGGAAAACTTATTACAGGTCAAACACGTGAGATCCCCTAGACTTTGTGAGGACTATGACAGCTGCCACCTTTACAAGTTTTGATGATAATGCAAATTCTTGCTTGCTAGCCATTTACTGTATAAAATCCAATTAAATAAACTTTCACTGTTTCTGGTATATTTGTCCCAAAGTTTTAGTGTTGTAACCTCCTTTTAGTACAGATAGATCAGAATTGTAGCTGGAGTGTTAACACAATTAATCTTGTACTACTGCAGGTGTCCTTGTATCTGGATAAGTTTTCTGGGGTATGCCAGTCAGTTCTGCATGATTGCAAGCTCATATTCCTGCAGATTATATGTGATCATGACCTTTATGTGGAAATGCCAGGAAGAGACCCTTCAGATAGGTAATTTATCATTTGAAATCTTCTGCCCTTTTTTTTCTTAATTAATGCTTTTGCCACTTCCATTTGTTAAATTTGGTGTTTCAAGAGCTTCTAAGTTCAATATGCATTTTATAACCTGTGGTTTTTCAATTATTCTAATTATTGCAAGAAGCTATCATTTTTCCCATTTGATGACATGTACTTATTTTTGTTTGTTTGACTAAGTGCATTTAATGTTCAGGAACTACCTTTCATCCATCTTGATACAAGAGCTTTTCCTAACTTGGGATCATGATGATTTGTCTCAGCGAGCAAAGGTGAATTCTGTAATTTTGGATTGGACTTGGCTTTGATTCAATTTAATATCTATGTAGTACTATTATTCTTGTTTTCAATTTGAAGAGAAAAATGCATGTTACCATTCTTGTGAAATATATATACACATATTGTGTTTATTTTGTTGTAACATAAGCTTTCTGTGAGTGTAGGCGGCTAGAATTTTAGTAATTCTTTTGTGCAAGCATGAGTTCGATGCTCGATACCAAAAGCCTGAGGATAAACTATATATTGCTCAGTTATATTCTCCACTTATTGGCCAGGTACATGGTGTATTATCAAAAATTTTTGTCCTGGTATTTTACATTATACACTTATCTGCCAGTTACATAAATCATGTGTGTTTTTCAAAATTGCAAAATTAAATGGCGTATTCTTTGGCATGCACAAGCATCTATTACATGAATTACATATCTGAATATATTGTTTTTATAAGTAACACTATTTGAACAACATGCTGGTAGTATAACAAATATGTTGTGCATTCAATCATGAAAAAAAAAAAACTCATAACATAGAGTATGACACTGCAGTTTATCAATGTCCCCTAAAGTTGATCGATATAGACAGTAACAATAGTGGATTAGCATATTTATATACCACTTTAATAGCCCTGGGAAAATATGTTGTAAAATGTAAATGAACTTTTTTGTTTTTTTTTTTGAAGTTGGAGTGTTTCCTAGAAACTTCTGATTACTAGTGGAAGTTAGGGCACGATAATGTGAACAAACAAACTCATAACAATGGTGTCATTATTTCCTTTCCCCTTTGGGTGTAAACAATTCCAATTTTTAAAAGCTGGGAAAAATACTTCTTTTAATATGACTGTAAAGGCAAAGACAGGAGTTAAACGGTGCCATGTCATGCATCACTTGGTTAAATCTTTTCGCTCAGTTTTCTCTGATAATTGCCATTTGGTGCTAGACCATATGATATGATGAGAAGAGTAAATATGGTGGGCTTCACTGACTTACTGCTTGTTACCCCTCCTGGAAATAAATTTCTTTATATTTGTTTTTAACGAATTTTGTGATCTGTGCAGATCCTTGATGAAATGCCTGTCTTTTATAATCTAAATGCTGTTGAAAAGCGTGAAGTTCTAATTGTTGTGTTGGAAATTGTGCGGAATCTGGATGATGCATCCCTAATGAAAGCTTGGAAGCAAAGCGTAGCTCGAACCAGATTGTTTTTCAAACTTATGGAGGAATGCCTGACTCTGTTTGAGGTTGCATCTAATTTGATCGTTCAAGTTCCATTCCTATAATGTGACCGAGTCTTTTAGGTCCATATTTATGTACTTTTTTCTTATTTATATCATTGGTAAAGGCATTATTGATACTATTTGAGTTTAGCATGTATATAAATTTCTGCTTTGACTATTTTCAACGTTTAAAATTGGATGTGGGACTAATTTGCTTTTAGATTTGTCTGATGATTTTACTGTAAAATTAATCTGATTTTTGTGTAAATCGTATCACGCTGTATTTCTTGTTTTTTAATTATTATGAATGCTCACATTCAAAACAATAAAAATTGATCAGGTTTACTTGTTCAGAGTTAAAATATGGGAACTCGTGATAAACAATTTCTTCTTTTACTTGTTTAATGTATGTATCATGGTACTATTTTTCGCTGTTCTTTGTTACTCATTAACTAAGTGTGCGCGATATATCTTACAGCACAAAAAACCGGCTGATGGAATGCTTTTGGGTGCTAGTTCTCGCAGCCCTGTCGGTGAAGGTCCTTCTTCTCCAAAGTACTCAGATAGACTCTCTCCTGCAATCAACACTTACTTGTCTGAGGCTTCAAGACAAGAAGTCAGAGTCAGTCAATTATCTTAAGTGCTCTTTATTTCATAATTTAATGGTTTCACTTTTTTCGCTTTGGTTGGTTCTTGTATTTACTGCTTGCTGTGAAGTTATTATTCAATCACTGAATTCCATTAATGATTCATTTCTCAACTCATGTTGCTGTCTTTTTTATTTTTAATACCCAAACTTCTTCAAATTTTCTAATGCAGCCTCAGGGAACCCCTGAAAATAGTTACTTGTGGCAGAGAGTGAATTCTCAGTTAAGCTCCCCTAGCCAGCCATATTCACTACGAGAAGCTCTAGCTCAGGCACAATCTTCGAGGATTGGAGCTTCAGCACAGGCACTAAGAGAATCCTTGCACCCAATTTTGAGACAGAAGTTGGTATGGTTTTGTGTCAAAATGTCTTCTTTTAACTTGATTGTTGTAATTGCACTGTTCAATTTCTTAAGTTTTCCTGGCCGTTCTCTAGATTTGTTCAATTGTTTTTGTTGCTTTCAGAAGCTGACAGTTTATACATCCACTTCAGGAACTTTGGGAAGAAAATTTGAGTGCTGCTGTAAGTCTTCAGGTTTTGGAAATAACTGAGAAATTCTGCATGATGGCAGCCTCTCATAGCATTGCCACCGATTATGGAAAACTTGATTGCATCACAGCCATAATTATGAGCTTCTTCTCCAGGAATCAGCCAGTTGCTTTCTGGAAATCTTTCTTTCCTATCTTCAATCATGTTTTTGATCTTCATGGGGCAACACTAATGGCTAGGGAGAATGACCGTTTCTTGAAGCAAGTTGCATTCCATCTTCTTCGGTTGGCAGTTTTCCGAAATGTAAGCATGAGGAAAAGGGCTGTTATCGGGCTGCAGATACTTGTGAGGGTAGGCTCTTTCAGATCTAAAGATTTGCTGCTGCTACTGCTACCTTTGTTCTTCTAACCCAAGTGTATTATTTCTTTCTTTTTCACAGAGCTCTCTCTATTTTATGCAAACTGCAAGGCTGAGGGTTATGCTGACTATCACATTGTCGGAGCTCATGTCTGAAGTGCAAGTAACTCAAATGAAATCTGATGGAACACTAGAAGAGAGTGGAGAAGCAAGGCGGCTTCGAAAATCATTGGAGGAAATGGCAGATGAATCTAAGAGCCCCAACCTTAAGGAGTGTGGACTTCCTGAGGATGCTTTATTTGCTGTTCCAGAAAATATTTTGGAGAATCGGTGGTCGTGGTCAGAAGTGAAATATCTGTCTGACAGTCTTCTTCTGGCCCTTGATGCTAGCCTGGAACATGCGCTTTTGGTAAGTTCAAATAAATTTGCAGTTTTCTCTTGTGTCTGCAGTGAGACCCTGCTTTTTTTAATTGAAGAATGGTGCGGGAATGCAGGTTGTTTCCTGTTGTGTGGATTCCCAATCTGTGCCTTACTCATTTTGGGTTTCAGTGAATTTTTCTGTACTGTCTTTGTTGGGGCACAGCTATGGGAAATGGCCATTCATGGTTTCTTTAAAATCATGTTGTGCTGCTTGGCTTATCTGTTTGGTTTTTGTATTCTTTAACTGTTTGGCAGTTCACATCTTCTAGCCATCATCTTTAATTAGGATTTTTGTATGCCATTATACTACCTGCTTTGCCCGAATCTACTTGTGATTAGTTACATTTGGCTCTTCAGAGCGCAGATAGTTGTGACAGGTTAAAGAAAAATTATTTCTTGAATGTGTTTAGAAGATAGATTTCTGGTGCCAAACCATATTCAGGCACTTTACATGCCTGCATGTTGCTATATTGCTTGTGTCTGGAATGTGCATCTTATGTTTAACTAATACTTACCGGCCTGTTGCCTTTTTTTCTCAGGGCTCTGTAATGACTATGGATAGATATGGGGCTGCAGAAAGCTTCTATAAACTTGCAATGGCATTTGCTCCTGTCCCGGATCTTCATATAATGTGGTTGCTCCATTTATGTGAAGCACATCAGGAAATGCAGTCTTGGGCTGAAGCAGCACAGTGCGCTGTTGCTGTTGCTGGTGTTGTCATGCAGGTAGGATGATGTACTGGATGCTTGGAGTGCAAATTTTTAACACCTCTTGATGATCGAGTATTGCCATTATTAAAATTTGAATATGGTGTTTGGGATATAATAGTTTCTACTGCCTCTTGCCAAAACATTGTTTCCACTTTTTACTGCCAAGTGCAAAATGATTTTAGCTACACATGGAACGGGATGGGAAAACTTGGATTATCCTCTGCCTGTCATATGTGAAATGAACTACTATAATGACTTACTAAAACTCCTAATCCAGTTTCTTCTATTACTGTCATCTTGTGATTTAACTACATTTGTTGCATATTTTGAAAGAATCCAATTGATCGAATGTGTTCAAACTCCATTGCTTGAATGATTTAGTAATAATTGGGCTTTCTGCATTCTGAATTACTAATCCAATAATCTGCTGGGGTGATTCTTTATTTGTATTTCGTCCAAGTCAACTAATCTTCTGGTATATTCATTGCAGGCCCTTGTGGCTAGAAATGATGGTGTTTGGAGCAAAGACCACGTGGCTGCTCTTCGTAAAATTTGTCCCATAGTCAGTAGTGAAATCACTGCAGAGGCTTCTGCAGCCGAGGTGGAGGGTTATGGTGCTTCAAAACTCACTGTTGACTCTGCTGTGAAGTACCTACAGCTGGCAAATAAGCTTTTTTCTCAAGCTGAACTCTATCATTTCTGTGCTAGCATTCTAGAACTCGTTATTCCTGTATATAAAAGCAGGAGAGCGTATGGACAACTGGCTAAATGCCACACATTACTCACTAACATCTATGAATCAATCCTGGAGCAGGAATCAAGCCCAATCCCATTTACGGATGCTACATATTATAGAGTTGGATTTTATGGTGAGAAATTTGGGAAGCTGGACAGGCAGGAATATGTATACCGTGAACCCCGTGATGTACGATTAGGTGACATAATGGAGAAGCTTAGTCATATATACGAGTCCAGGATGGACGGCAATCACACTCTGCATATTATTCCAGATTCAAGACAAGTTAAGGCAGATGAATTGCAGCCTGGAGTCTGCTACCTACAGATAACTGCTGTTGATGCAGTCATGGAAGATGAAGACTTGGGGAGCAGAAGGGAAAGAATCTTCTCTCTTTCCACTGGAAGTGTCCGTGCCCGTGTCTTTGACCGGTTTTTGTTTGATACTCCCTTCACGAAAAATGGTAAGACCCAAGGCGGTCTTGAAGATCAGTGGAAGAGGCGGACTGTTCTTGAGACAGAAGGTTCCTTCCCAGCATTAGTGAATAGACTCTTGGTGATCAAGTCTGAATCCCTTGAATTTTCTCCTGTGGAGAATGCAATTGGGATGATTGAAACACGAACAGCTGCACTACGAAATGAGCTTGAAGAGCCTCGCAGTTCTGAAGGTGATCAACTCCCACGCCTCCAGAGTCTGCAAAGAATCCTTCAAGGCAGTGTTGCAGTTCAAGTAAGTTTATGTTATTGTCGATTTGGTTTTTATTGTGAAGATCATATCATTCTTGTCTAACTAGAAGTGACGCATATTCAGGTAAACAGTGGAGTTTTGAGTGTTTGCACAGCCTTCCTATCTGGTGAGCCAGCAACAAGGCTACGTTCACAGGAACTGCAACAACTCATTGCCGCACTTCTGGAATTCATGGCTGTCTGCAAGCGTGCCATACGAGTGCACTTTCGACTCATAGGGGAGGAAGACCAGGAGTTCCACACACAGCTTGTGAATGGATTTCAGTCTCTCACTGCAGAGCTATCTCATTACATCCCCGCCATTCTCTCAGAGCTATGAAACTCTGGGCTTCTGCAAATTTTGTGGATAGATTTTTTAGTTCTGTATTTGCCTACGGTTTGTACACATTTCACCTATGTTAATATATGTAACCAATGTGCTTTTGTACTATTTTTCGTCCTGATCCTAATTCTTCTAGGCTATTTTTGTGGCTTCAGAATGTAACAGTGCTGTCTCCCTGTCTTTCTAAATATTCTTTTGTCTAAGCATTTGTGCTAATTGTGAACAAACTGATACCCTGTCAACTTCCATTATTAACGTCAATGTCCGTATGAGACTGGGCATTTTGTTTTCTTAAAATTATTGGCAGGTGTATGGGTAAAATGTTTTTTTACGTCTATATAGGGGAAATTGTAAGGCCTTTCTCTGCTGTATCAAAGTTTCCAAGGCTGATTAACTAGAGACGGTAGAAAGACAAATGTTTATGACTCTTGTGATTATTGTAACCAGGCTCTTTTGTTGATGTATACAAATTTTGACACTGTTGCTCTTGTTCATCGGGATCCGTTTCATCTTGCCTGAATGTGTTGTCGCCTCATCGTCTGTAAAGCCCTCAGGGTGCATGGCTATCGCATGGCCTCTCCTCCCACCCCCTATTGTTTTGAAAGCGGATGACTCCAAATGGCCAAAAAGCTTACACCTAAGATGACAAAATCTCAGTTAAATTTGATAAAACCAAGGCTCTACGGTTGACAAAATTAAAATATTTTCAAATTAAACAATGTTTTATTCTTAAAATTATATTAAATATTTTTTTATTTTAATTTATACTAATAAAAATTAAAAATAATAAAAATATTATTAGTATGAATATAAATAAGGGATTAATGATAAATAATATAATTTGAATTAAACTATAATTTTTTAAAAAATTTAGAAGAATTTTAAAATTTGAAAAAAGTTTGAGAGCATATTTAAGTTTTAAAAATTTTAACATGTTCCTCATTAACATAATTAGTTAGAAGTATAAATGTTCTATTACAAATTATTAAGTTTAAGTGAATATGATAATTTTTAAAATGAAATAGAAAATTATAAATTCACCTTAGTTAGTTTAATACTCAACTATATCTTTATTATAATATTTGGATAAATTGATATATGTTTAGAGTAAAATATAAATTTTTAAAAATTTAGGGTTTTTCAAAATGTGAAAAAAGTTGAAGTTTTTCTTAGAATTTTATGAGGGGTTTTGTGAAATTTGAAAAAAGTTTGAGATGTTTTGAAGTTCTTAAAAATTTTAATATGCCCTTCGATAGTTTAAAAAATAACAATTAAGTCCGAAAATCAAAATAAGTTAGAGATATAAATATCATAGTATAACTACTAATGTTATAATATATTTTTAAAATATATAAATGAGTATGATAATTTTTAAAATATTAAATAAAATTACCTACTTATCATTGCTAAATTTGAAAATATGACATTTATATTCCAAATACATTTTTATTATAATATTTGAATAAGACGACATAAATATTCTTTAACTATTAAAATTAATAATTAATTTTAACATACGAGTGAAAACTTAATTTTTTTCAAATTCAACAAGTGAAATTTTGTCATTCAACAAACCTTGAGTGAAAAATAGTCTTTTGGTCTTTCCAAATCTAAATACGATATGATATTTCAATTTTGTATGCCAAATATTTGATAAAATTATGATATGAAACTTTACAGAATACGAAAATGTTACTGCACATTTTCTGTCATAATATTTTTAATAATTTATATAAGTAAAAACGAATTTATAAAATCTTTATATAATTGAAAAGACATATAATAAAATTTCAAAAAATTTTAAGATATAGTTGAATTAAATTACTTGATTAAAATGTTTAAAAAAGCCAGGATGTCAAATTGTCTAGAATTCATAATTATACTGTACAATCATTGTTCTAAGATTTCTAATAATTTGTATAATTACCATCAAATTATAAAAAAAATGGATATAATTGAAAGGATATGTTATCAACTTTCTATAAGAAAAATTTAATTATAAATAATATAAAATTTTTAATCCAAGCATTTAACAAAGATACAATATCAAACTGTCTTTAGTGGACAGTCTCTACTATATGATTTTTAATAATTTCTAAAAATCCTCATAAATTTACTAATTTTTTATAATATTAAATAGACATATTAATAAACCTCCACAAAATTTTTTGCATATAATTCAACTCAATTTAATTTTCAAAACCTAAAACCTCTGACCAAGTCATAAAATTAAATTGTCCAAAATTAAGAATCCTTACCAGAGAATTCACATTTTATAATATTTAATAGTTTATAAACTCATCAGAGAACCAGAATTTTTTATATGATTTAATAGAAAACTATTCCAGTATTTCAATTTCTGATGTGCATAGATACAATTTTATCACAATTGAAACCTAAACCATCAATAATTTAATGGCTAGACATTAACAGAAGAATATACAAATTAGAGAAAAGCAAGCCATGGTTGTGCTTTAGTATTAATAAAAACTTAGCTGTTTTAATCTTTGTTTCTGAAAGGTGGAATAGGGTTTAAATTAAGCAAATTATCATTGAATAATGTCAATTAACAGACCACAGAAGGTAACAACCCTCCGAAAATGAAGCTTCATCTTAATTCAGCCTTCTGCCACTCTTATTTGACCCCTTCTTTTCTCTACTTTCTCCAGCCCACAGTTCTTCTTCCCATTCCTCATCAATCTCCCAATTCAAACTCATGACCACCACCATTTCTTTCCCTGTCCTCATCCTCTTCTTTTTGCTTTGCAACAATGCTTTCCTGCAACAACCTGTTGCCACTTCTTCTCCTCATGAATTTGCCCGGTTCGAGCTGATCCACCGACATTCGCCCTTGCTCACCCAACGCCATGACAAGGCCCTCCACCCTCCAGGGGATCCGCTCGAACGGATTAAGGAGCTCGTTCACAGTGACATTTCCAGGCTGCAAAGGCTGTCCCACAGGCTTAGCCACGGAAGGAAAATTGCCCAGGTATCGACAGATAGCTCAAGCTCGATTAACCTTCCATTGCGCTCTGCTGCATTTATCGGACTTGGTCAGTTTTTCGTGATGATTGATGTCGGTACTCCTCCGAAGAGGTTCGCCCTTGTAACTGATACAGGCAGCGATTTGACATGGATGAACTGCCAGTCCAACAAATGTAGTTCCTGTAAAAAGGGCTTCAAATTCTACCCTGGAAATTTTTTCTATCCTGATTTATCATCTTCTTTTGAGAGCGTTCCATGCAGTTCGGAGATCTGCAAAAGGAACCTCTCGAGTTTGTTTTCTTTAAGCAACTGTTCTACACCCTCCACGCCCTGCGCTTACCAGTACAGTTACTTTGATGGTTCAGTTGCCAATGGATTCTTTGCCAATGAAGTTGTCTCATTCGGGATGGATAACTCGAACATGGCGAAGATCCACAACATAGTGATCGGTTGCACAGAGTCATGGGAGGGCCTTCGCGGTTTAGATGGAATACTAGGACTAGGCTACAGCAACTATTCTTTTGCGGTGACGGCAGCAAAAATGTTCAATCATAAGTTCTCATATTGCCTGGTTGATCACTTGAGTCCGGACAGCAAAGCGGGCTATCTTCATTTCGGAAATAATCCCCACAAATCGACGAGAATGCAATACACAGAGCTACTCCTAAGAGCTCGGGATCTTTTTTATGCAGTGAGTGTGAGTGGAATCTCGGTAGGAGGCGTAAAATTGGACATCAATCCTGCAATTTTCGATGCAGCTGGTGATGGAGGGATGCTTCTTGATACGGGTTCTACATTAACATTCTTGGCATTGCCAGCATACAGGCCTGTGATGGCTGCTTTGACAGCCCCACTGCAGAAATTCGGGAGGATGGATATAAAAGTGAAGTCATTGGAGTTTTGTTTCAGTTCTGCTGGATATAATGAGAGCATTGTGCCAGAACTTGTGTGGCATTTCTCGGATGGGGCAACATTTGTGCCGCCAAAGAAGAGTTACATCATTGATACAGCTCCAGGAATTAAGTGTGTGGGACTTGCTTCTGTTCCTTTTCCAGGGGCCTCTATAATGGGTAGCATTATGCAGCAAAACCATTTGTGGGAGTTTGATCTTGCAAACCGCAAGGTGGGGTTTGGCCTCTCACCTTGCATTTGATACACGATGAGGAAGAAGAACTGTCTTTAGATGTGTGTTTGTAATGGTGATTTCATCGGACAATGTTAAATTTGATATCATAATAAAATCTATATTGTTAATTAATTTGAGAAGTCTTTGAAATATCATCTTTCATGTAATTAATTAATTGAAATAAACGCCTCTTTTCTTGGTGGGTGGCGTGGGGTATTTTTGCGGTTTTCTGCTCCGCCGGTTTTTTAAGGACAATTATTTTAGAAACCAACAATAAAACCCCTAAACTTCTCGGTCGAGGAGGACGGTATTTTTAATTGACTTTACAGGAAACAAGCAGCGCATCTCTGTGGTTAGAATCCAGCAATCACCTAACACCAGAACTCTGTGGGCCGACCCTTATCGCATCCCACCCTTTACATTCAACTTCAAACTCTCTCTCTCTCTCTCTCTCTCGATCCATTTTTGAACTGCTTCTTCAAACACAGTATATAACCAACAATTCAACACCAAAATAACGAACTTGAAAAATCCCACCTCGAAATCCTACCAAAATTTCAAATGCTATCCGCCACCGCGCTATCCTCTTCCTTCACTCTATTCCCCCTCTCCTCCTCCAACACCACCGCCACTACCACTAAACTCAAACCCACCTTTTGTTTCTCTCCTAAAGTCCCCGCTTTCACCATGCACAATCCCTCCTGCTCCGCTCCCGTAGCTGCCGTGCGCGCCGCCGTTTCCATCGAGAGAGAAGTCCCAGAAACGGAGCGGCCCCACTCGTTCCTCCGGGAGTCAGATGACCAGGAACCCTCTTCCCCCTCTTCTGTGAGGGCACGCTTTGAGAAAATGATTAGGGATGCTCAAGATAGTGTATGTAAGGCTATTGAGGCGGCGGATGGTGGGGCCAAGTTCAAGGAGGATGTTTGGTCTAGGCCTGGTGGTGGTGGCGGCATCAGTAGAGTGCTCCAAGATGGTGCCGTTTTTGAAAAGGCTGGGGTTAATGTCTCTGTTGTGTATGGTGTTATGCCCCCTGAAGCTTATAGAGCTGCCAAAGCTGCTGCTTCCACTGATCAGAAGCCAGGTCCGGTTCCCTTTTTCGCAGCTGGTGTTAGCTCGGTAATGTGATTCTTTGATCATGTTGT
Organism: Anacardium occidentale; assembly: GCA_026122585.1. Lineage (NCBI taxonomy): Eukaryota > Viridiplantae > Streptophyta > Magnoliopsida > Sapindales > Anacardiaceae > Anacardium > Anacardium occidentale. The sequence goes on from JAJEJH010000031.1 coordinate 679,768, forward strand.
GTTATGGTTATTTCAATTTTAAAGTTATTAGCTTTGTTCGTTGATTCTTGAACTGCATTGTTGAATGGATCTAAAATTTCTAATTTTGATTCCTTCTTGTAGCTAAAGGTTTGATTTTGATCATATAGATAAAGAATTGGTATTGCTGGTCGTGTTTTGTTATGGTTGTTTAAATTTTGGAGTTATCAGCTTGGTTTATGATGATTGTTTCACTGCATTGTTGGATGGCTCTAGAATTTGTAATTTTGATCCTTTCATGCAGCTAAAGTTTTTATTTTGGTTATGGTTGTGCTGAGTGACTCCATATTTTTATACACTAATTCTTATATGGATTAGCTATTATATTTGGAGTACTTTAGATGACTGAAATTGTCTCGAGTATGGGTTGCTTTTGGAGTTTGTTAATGATGCATCATAGATGAATTCAGAATGGTTAATGACGTTGCTTATGTGAAGTTTTTCTCTCTATTTTTCAGGTTTTACATCCAAAGAACCCTTTTGCACCAACTTTGCATTTTAATTATCGGTATTTTGAGACAGATTCTCCAAAAGGTATTATTGATATCTCTTGCAATAGGGCACGTTTTCTGCTCATTTATTTCCCTAAAAATAAAGTTTTAGTTGTTCTAAGTGCATGATATTAATTTATAGAATTCATTTGCTTATACATCTGGAACTAGCTCTGATGAATAAAATTACATGTTATTAGGAAAATCCAGATAATTACTTTAAACAAAAAAATTAGTGAAGATGCCTGATTAAATGTTAGACACCTTGAGAAGGAACTATCTATTGGGTCTGTTTGCTGGGCGTTGTTCCCCGGGGTGCTTATTATTATTCTATGCTACTTGCTTGGTTATGTTTTGAAGTAACTTGAGGGATGGATTTAAAATTTTTTTCTTGATTTTACTCTTGAAAGAGGCTTGTAAATGGTGTATAGCTGTCCAAATGTAAGCGATAAAATGGCCAAGTGTGAACTTCTTTATGTAGGTGGTGCATACCAGAATCCAGCAATTGTACATGTAAGAGAAATCAGTCGTGGTTAACTGGTACTTTCTGCCTTGACAGGAGGCATACTTGGTGATAAAGACTTTTAGATATCTTTATTGAGTTTGGGTGAGAGACTAGATGGGTGCATGTATAATTTAATCAAAACAGTATTTCTTGGCCAGAAGATGAGCTTCTGCCTAACAAGCTTTAAGGTGTCTCTGCTGCCTTTGATGGCCTTTTCCTATTTAAGTGTGGATTTGCTATTTTTCTCTGTTCCTCTGTGGATCTTTTTGTGACAATGAGTAATTACCTGATTGTTTTCTTCAAACCTTTTTCTTCTTAATCCTTTCTTAGATAGTTTCTTTTATTATAACCTATCTCTTGATACATTTTCTGGTCTCATCCTAGTGTCTGCTTCCTTTACTTGGTTTAGATGAAGTTTAAGCACTTTGTTCTGTTATCATAGTAAACATAGATAGACATTTTATATCAAAGCAATTGCTTTTGTATTTATTACAAGTTCTTTAGGAAGCAAAAATTACATTGAGTGGAGACAGGGAAAAGATATGGGGATAGTTTGAAATTATTATAAAGAAATGAGCCGCAGATGATAATTATTAGAATAATTTCTTCTCATCAGCAGTCATAAATCACATGGCTTACTATGGTAGTTCAGGTACTTTGAGCTATTAAGACATGCTATTTCTTAATGAGTTAGTTCTGGTCTTATAATTTTAAAAAAAAATTGGACTTTTAATTGACTGTCCATTGCTTAATTATGCAGATGCTCCTGGAGCTCCACGGCAGTGGTGGTTTGGTGGTGGAACAGATTTGACCCCTGCATATATCTTTGAGGAGGATGTCAAGCATTTCCATTCAGTATGTACTCTAAACAATGTGTTGGGTATTCTTTTACTATAACTACTGTGTAGAGTCTTTCCACATGTCTGCTTTAGAGAAGTTATACTGTTGTCTTGCTATGTGAATTTGCATGTGTATATATGCCACCTTAAAATAACTTTGGATATCTTAGAGACTAAATGAAATGTCTTGAATAAAAAAAAGCTTGGACTTAGTTTATCATTTTTCATAGAATTGTCTGTTTTCCCATTCCACCAAGGATAGTGTACTATGATTAGCAAGTACTTACTGATTTTATTCAAGGTTAAATTAATTGCAAATATGTGTGATTTGTATCCATAGGGTAATATTATGTTTATTGATAATGAACTTCTTTTGTAGATTCAAAAAGGTGCCTGTGACAAATTTGATCCTTCATTTTATCCTCGATTCAAGAAATGGTGTGATGACTATTTTTGTATCAAGGTACACCTCTGAAACCCTATGAATCAGACCAGTTAACTGTTCTAGCTTGGACCATCTCTTTGATTGCATTGTTATTTTAATATGATTCATTGCATCTGTTTATATTAGTTTTACATTAAAATTTGAGAAGATTGTAACTCTTAGTCCTCTCAGATACTGAGGAGGGTAGAAATTTTATTTTCTTTGAAAATTTCAATTTTTTTCTTAATGTTTCTTGTCATTGGATTTTTCCTTGACTGTCTATGTTTCTGTCTGTAGCATCGTGGTGAGAGGCGAGGGCTGGGAGGAATATTTTTTGATGATCTAAATGATTATGACCAGGAGATGCTTCTTTCCTTTGCTACTGGTAATTGCTTAGGATTCTGATGAGATTGCTACTGAGTATTTCAAAGTGTCGTAACATTTTCAATTGCTTTGATCTTGTCCATAGACTAATCTATTGTCAACTGGCAGAATGTGCAAATGCTGTGGTTCCTGCTTACATACCCATTATTGAGAAACGGAAGAACACACCATTTACAGATCAGAACAAGGCATGGCAGCAACTGCGCCGGGGACGCTATGTGGAATTTAACTTGGTATGTAAACTAGTTTTGAGGCTTGTGAACAATTTCCCCATCTAAAGTTCCTCTAAGCAACGCCTTAAATTCTCTTATTGTTTTGTTTTTCTTTTGAAGGTTTATGATAGAGGTACAACATTTGGGTTGAAGACAGGAGGTCGAATTGAAAGTATTCTTGTTTCTCTCCCTCTGACCGCCCGGTGGGAATATGACCATGTAAGTTTCCTTGGTCACTCTGATCAGAATTCTATTACTGTAATAGTTTTCTTTTTAAACAAATGCCATGCTTGCAACACCTAATGCTGTTAGCCTAACATTATCTGGTTTAAGTGTGACATATACTTTTCTCATCGACATCCAAGTAAATTGATTCATGATGGTTGTGTTTCTTTGTTTGGCGCGCAGCAACCAGAAGAGGGAAGTGAAGAATGGAAATTGTTAGATGCTTGCATCAACCCAAAGGAATGGATTTAAGTTTTTTTTTTTTTTTTTTTTTCCGTAAAAAAAAGATAATATCTTTGTATTATCTTGAGTGTTCTCTGTTTTTTTTTTTTTCCTAGCAAATTTTTTCATCATTCCATTCTAGTATTAGCAATTAGTGTATTGGCAGTAGTATAATACAGCTTTGTAAGGTTGCAAGAGTATCTGGTTGTAAATTTATTATGATCTTAAGTGCAAGGTATGAGACTTGAATTTCATATTGGAAAGTTTGAGTTTCTAGTGTGAGATTTGCATGACACGGCTTTGGGGTCTCAAAAATGTCTTAGTAGTTTTTGAGGTGTGATTTTTCTGAGGCTTTTGGATGTTCTATGCCAATGTAATAATAACCCTTTAGTTAATAAAGTAAGAATTGATCAGTGCAAATAACAAAACTTCTGCTGAATGAAAGCTTGCTGTTGTCGATGATGAGATGAACTGTGGGTATTTAAGATGATTGAACGCAAATTGATTGCTTTACAGAGCAGCATTTGCATTGTCAAAAAGTATGCCAATGAGAAGCGAGATAAGCAGGACAAATTGAGATTTTTACAACATCAAATGGTAAAAGAATTCAGGCTCTTTGGTGCATTTGTTTAAATTTACGTAAGTGAACAAAGACAAGAAAATCTAATGACCTCATGTATTGTACACATTTGAGCTCTACCTTCTTCAAATATACCTACACCACCTGTAGTTAGACACTCTAAAATCTAATAACTTGGCTGACGGTATTTGAAACACATATTCTGTCCCATAAGACATTTTTTAGGAAGTCTCTTGCCACACTTAGCACAAGTTAATAACTCTACTCTGTTTTATACCTCCTTTAAAATACTTCTTTTGTTGAACATGTCTATTACTGTTATCTTTGCCTCTCTCTGGTTCAAAAAACATATCCATCCTCTTTAAACAAACCTTTGATTTCAAAACTTTTCTTAGAGCTTCATTGTATTCCTAAAGAGGAACAACCTCTGTCATCATGTCTCTAGTAATAATAGGATGTAGACTATGTATAAACTTCTATAACTTACCCATCTCTGTACCAACTAATCTCAACATATACTTCACTAGCGTATTAAATCTGGTAGCATATTCTTTGATCAAATTGATCTCTTAAGTCAACTTAATAAACTCTTCAACTTTTACATACATTATATTAGCATTATGATACTCACCATCGGACATGTATTTGAACTCTCTCCAACTCATTCTCTTCTCGTTAACTGACACCCTCATGAAGTTCCACTATATTTTTACATTACCTTTTAACATATAGATTGCATATCTAACTCTCTCTCTATCAAACATACTAAACAGTTCTATGACATTCTTAATCACCTCTATCCACTTTTCAATAATAATTAAGTCTCTAAAACTACTAAATCTCAATAGTTGATAGACTCTCAATAAACTATAGAAAATATATAATTTCTCTCTGCCTTTGACATCTCTACTGTTAGCTTTAAAATTCAATCTCAAATATGGATTTAACACAAACTCTTATAACTATCTCTCATAAGCTCTTGATAATCATCTCTTATTGACTCTTAATAGCCACCTCTCATTGCCTCTTAATAACCACCTTTTATTAAGTTTATAATGCATTTCTTTTAAATTTTGAGTAAATCTTTTCATAATTTTCTTAATTAGAAACTCACTTAGGTTTTTCATAAATTAACTAATTTCTAATTAGTTGTTTCGTAATTTACATACTACAAGGTCATGCACCTTAGGCCAAAGCTTCTTGCCTTGAGAAAGTTTTTCATATCTTGAACCCCAAGCCCATAGTTAGAACCATTGGGGCAGTTGAATTAGTTTAGTTACATAACAAAAAATAATATTTATGCGATAAAAGAAATTATTCTTCTAAGATTGATTTTAATTAAAAAAAAAGTAAAGAATAAGAAGAGAAGACTAAAAAATCTTAATAACAGATCTATCAAAGTAATAAATTGATATGATCAATATTGAATATTACACGATATTGTAATCAAATAAAAAAAATGATACATGATACAAACAAAAAAAGTATTAAATCTGAATTGTGTCAACCCATAATGGGCTAATTGCTGTGAAAAGTTTGGTTGGGAGGACTAGAGTGGTGGTTGTAACAAGAAGAGAAGGGTTGCTTTTGGGTGTAACAAAGGTTAAAAGGTTCTAACCCTATGTGGAAAACTTTGATACCATGTTATAAAATAGAGAAAATAGTAGTTCTAGTTTTCTATGCTTTTATGTACAAACCTAAGCTTTTATTATACAAGAAAAAGGAAGACTACAATGGAAGGAGTCATAATAATTTTACAATTTGTCTCTTTAAATTACTCTAAATCAATTCCTAAAGTCAAACTAAATCAATCACTAAAATCACTCTAAATCAATCCCTAAATTTTTGTTATTAGGTCCCCAAATCTACTTTAAATTAAATTAAATTCACTCTGCAATTGACATTCTATATATATCTAATATTTAGAAATGAAGTAGACAATAGGAAACACAAAAATGCGATACGAGAGAGTTTTAATTTTTCTAAAACATTTTGAAAACTAAAACTCCCTAAAATTGGTATAAAACTTTTAGGGGGCATTTAAAAATTAAAATAAAATCAAAAGGTGCTTGTTCGTGAAAAATACCAAACTCAATTACAGGGCAAGGGCTCTATTATAACTCATATTATACTTATTTATTTCCTCTTCTTTTCCTCCTTGTCAAAGTATTAAAATTAACATAGAAATTGAATCAGAGTGCCGTCAACTCAGTGTTAGTGGTATTCTTTCAAAGCTTAAGAGTAAGAGTAACGCCTGATTTTGTATGTTTCTTGAAAGTAGAAGAAAGGAAGAAAATGAGAGCACCCCTATAGTCTACCATAATTAAAAGGGGTCCGTATTGTCTTACAAAATTGTTGACTTACGAAACTTTTTCGGAGACGAAGTCAGTAAATGAGAAAATGATACTGTTAAAAAAATCCTTATAGTTTTAATATTTAAATGCTCTTCATTCTGTTAACTATAGTTTTGAAAAAGTGGGTATCAACTTTGACTAGTTTTTGACTGGTTGGGGAACACCCTATTAAAAATAGGAACTGTGTTCTGTGTTCACCACCATCGACAATGCAGAAACCTGAGCTTGTGTTCATCCCTGCACCAGGCATAGGTCACCTAGTTCCCCAAATCGAATTTGCAAAGCGATTGTTAGATCGAGATGATCGTTTCACCGTGACTGCTCTTCTCATGGATTCTGCTTTTGGCTCCCCTTATGTACGTGCACACACCAAATCACTTGCAGAATCTACTACTTCAATAAGGTTCATCAATCTTCCTCCTCCTGTAAACTTCTCTCCGTCTCAAGACATCCGTAAATCTGTAGAAAAGTTCTTAAATGAGTTTATAGATTCCCATAAAGCCTGTGTTAAAGAGGCTATCGTCAAGCATGTGCTTTCCAGTTCCAACTCAGCTTTGCTTGCTGGATTGGTAGTTGATTTCTTTTGTACATCAATGATAGATGTGGGAATTGAACTTGGTGTTCCTTCTTATTTGTTCTACTCTTCTGGTGCAGCTTCTCTTGGTCTCGTGCTGCACCTTCCAACTCTACATGATCAAGTTGGAAGAGAGATTGAGGAGTTTGATGGTGATTTGGTGATTCCTAGTTATGTTAATCCAGTTCCAAGGAGTGGTCTGCTAGAGGTTTTTTTAAACAAGCATGGTGGCTACACTGCATTTATGTACCATGGAAGAAGATTAAAGGAGACCAAAGGGATTATTGTGAACACATATGAGGAGCTGGAATCTCACGCGGTTAAGTCTTTGATGAATGATTTTGATCGTGTGCCACCTGTCTACACTGTTGGACCGGTGATTGATCTCAAGGGTGAGGGAAATAAGTCAGATTCAAATGAGGTCCTAAAATGGCTTGATGGTCAGCCTGATTCATCAGTTGTTTTCTTGTGCTTTGGAAGCCAGGGGAGCTTTGGAGAAGAGCAGGTGAAAGAAATTGCATTTGGATTGGAGAAAAGTGGGGTGAGGTTCTTGTGGTCTTTACGGAAGCCACCACCAAAGGATGAACCTGGAAGGCTCGGTGATTACAATAGTGATGATCTCCAGAAAATCCTGCCGATCGGGTTCTTGGAGAGAACAAAGGGGGTTGGTCTTGTGTGTGGATGGGCACCACAAAAGCAGGTGTTGGCTCATAGTTCAATGGGGGGATTTGTGTCACATTGTGGGTGGAATTCAATCCTGGAGAGCTTCTGGTTTGGAGTTCCGATTGTGACATGGCCTATGTACGCAGAGCAACATATTAATGCATTCCAAATGGTGAGAGATTTGGGACTGGCTGTGGAGTTGAGATTGGATTATAGGGTCATGACTGGGGATGTTGTGGTTGCAGATGAGATAGCAAGAGCTATAAAATGTGTGATGGAAAGTGATAACGAGGTGAGGAAGAAGGTAAAAGAGAAGAGTCAAAAGAGTAGATTAGCAGTAATGGAAGGTGGATCTTCATATGCTGCATTTGGAGGCTTGATTGATGATATATTAAGAAACAAAGCCATGAAAGAAACATAGTCTTGGTTAATCATATTTAATCCTTTATGATGTATGGATCTGTCCCATTTTCCCTAAAAGAGTTTCAGGTTGAATGTTCTTCATGAATCCTTTTGTCTAATATGGTTTGATTTTCTAAGTTGATAATAAATCTTCTTGTGTTTTACTCAATTTAAGGTTTCTGATAGATTTATGTTTAGTTTTCAATTTTCATGTTTGCGGCTTCCCATCACTTTTAGTCTAGTAAACAGATAAATTTAGCTAGTTAGCACATCTAAATTCAAGCACATCAGAACATATATATGTATGAATGTATAACACAGCAAAATGTTTAAACTAAAGAGTTCAAATCAAGAAAAAAAACATGGCCATTCTTGATGAAAAAATTACGTAAATATTTCAACTGGATAATCAATATAAACTCTTTGTGATATTATACGTCTCTAGGGTATAATTAAAGAAAAAATTTATGGAGATATATTCAATTTTGCACACAAATAAAAAGCATATGCCAACATTCTACAACCTTTGATGAAGAGTTAGTGGAAGAAATGCCAGGTGGCCTAGAACTAACAGGCACAGATCCTTGTCAGTATTACAGAGGCTACCGGTACAAAATGAACTTGAATGGCCTAGTGTCTTTACAAAGGTGATCTCCAAGAGTTGTTGCCAAAAGGGGTGTTGCAATGGCAAAGGAGATTGGATTGGTTAGTGGATGAGCATCACAAAATGGGGCGTTGGCTTATAAATCAGTAGGAGGATTCGTTTCACATTGTGGGTGGAATTCAGTCACGGATTGCTTGTGGTTTGGTGTTCCAAATGCAACTTGGCCAACGTATGCTGAGCAACAGAACAATGCACTCCGAATGGTGGAATGATTTGGGACTGGCTGTGGGATTGAGATTGGACTGTAAAAATACTAATGTACGACATGACTTATATGATAAGATAACATGACATGATGTATTAAGTTAATATAACCTGAAGATGTGAAATTATATGAATGTAGAGTTTAATACAAACTTATTAGTTTTTTTAGTTGCTTGGTTTTTTTTAATTTAAAAATTAATTATCTGTTATTAGAAAGTTTTAATTAATATATCCTTACAAGTTCGTATAATTTTACTAGAAAAAAAAAACTTTAATTTTCTCTAGTCTCAACTACCAACAACAAAATGAAGAAAGTCGAGCTTGTGTTCATCCCTTCACCAGTTACATGCCTTATTACTCAAAGTTGAGTTCGCAAATAAACTTGTATATCGAGATTTTTTTTGTGACTGTTTTTGTCATGCATTTACCATTTATTGTAGTTTTTTTGTGTTTGCAAACTAATTTATAGATAAAAACAGTTTTTATTTAAAATATATATTAAGTAGTGTGATCTATAATCATGTTTTTAATCTAGAATTTAATTCTTCAAACAGAAATAGACTGTACTATAAATGTAGAAAATAAAAGTATTATGTTACGCTTATCGATTTGACTTTTATAAATAATAATTTAAAAATATAAAATTGATTGAAATATTCTAAAAAGATTATCATTAAGAGATAATTGTAGAGTTTCTATTGTTCCTATATGAGTGATTGGCATGAGAGAACCATCAACAGTTTGAATATGTGATATGTTCAAAGCCAGGTTTTCAGAGGAAAATTGAGGGGTTTCATGGGTCATATGTTTGCCCAGCCAGAATCAAGCCGCCAAGGAGATGTACTTGATGGTTTAAATATCATGGAGCAAACTTCATTAATACCTGGTGTAGTAGCAAAGAGAGTTGTGATGATTGCATGGTAGTACGAGGCAGGACAGCGTTGACTATAGTCTTAAGATCAGTTGCAGACAGGGTTGCATTATCGAGTGACCCATCCAACTGATGTCTAATGGGTTTAGCACTAGTGAAAGCAATAACAGATCGACAAGCTACTCTTTGCTTGCTTTGCGCTTCTTTTTCCTTTCCAATTTTCTACATTACGCTATTGAGTGGCCGTTATTCTTACAGAAGCAACAAAAGAGCGTAGAAGTAGAAGCTACGGCTGTTGGTGGAATGACAGTTGCCAACACACAATCAACTGGAACATGATTAATATTCCTTGTTTCCTCGACACAATAAGTTCAATAACAACTTTCTCAATGGTAGGCAATGGCTTACGATGCAATAAATTAGTACAAAAATTAGCATGTTCATCATCTGTCGCCGTGAGAAACTCAAGCAAGTGTAATGCACCCTAATACTCACGAAAGATGCAATAAATTAGTACAAAAATTAGCATGTTCATCATCTGTCGCCGTGAGAAACTCAAGCAAGTGTAATGCACCCTAATACTCACGAAAGATTTTAACGACAAAAGTACAATGCCAAGTTGGTTCAGATAGAGATAATTGATCCTACACAAATAACATTTCCAAGTAGAAATCGGAGATGGACTAACCTTTTGCTTGACGCATGCGGTATAGTGTAATAACATGTTGGTACCGAGAAACACTACTAGTGGCAGAGTAATGTTAAGCTAGGAAATCCCATAGTCAGATCTGCTAAATTGTTGCCGAGTTGATTTGATAGAGGTCTTGCTGAACCAAATAATAATTTTGTGATTGCGATTGTCGCGATCCTAAGCTTTGATACGTAGCCATTTGTTTCATCTTTTTGTGGTTCGATGATGTCACTTGTGACATAACGCCAAAGCTTCCTGCCTTGAGAAAGTTTTTCATGTGTTGAACCCAGAGCCCATAGTTAGAACCACCAAGGCTAGTTTGAATTGGTTGAGTCACATAAAACAAATGCCACTTATATGACCAAAAAAATTATCCTTAGGTCGATTTTGAAAAAAAGTGCCAAAAATAAAAAATAAATCAAAAAAATCTAAAGAATCCATATATCAAAATGGTTTTGTATGATGTTGTGACAAAAAAATAATGTGATACATGATAAAAAAAAAAATCAAATCGAATTAAATCTGAATCGTGTCAACCCATAATAAGTCAAATTGTTTTGAAAAGTTTGATTGGAAAAAAGAACTTTGGTCGAGGCTTGGAAGGGCTAGAGTGTTGGTTGGAACAAGAATAGAAGGGCTGCTTCTGGGTGTAATAGAGGTGAAAGGGTTCTAACCCTATGCGGAAAACTGTGATACCGTGTTGTAAAATAGAGAAAATAATAGTTCTAGTTTTCTAGGTTTTTATGTGCAAACCTGGGTCTTTATTACACAAGAAAAAGGAAGACTACAATGGAAGGAGTTATGATAATTTTATAATTTTCCTCCTTAAAACTTTAAATCAATCCGTAAAATCATTTTAAATCAATCATTAATGTCACTCTAAATCAATCCCTAAATTATTATTATTATTAGGTCTCCAAATTTATTTTAAATTAATATTAAACTCATTTTATAATTAACATTTTAAATATATCTTTTATTTAGAAATAAAATAGATAATATTATCGTAAAAAACATAAAAATGAGAGACAAGAGAGTTTTAATGTTTTCAAAACATTTTGAAAACTCAAACTCCCTAAAATTGGTATGAAACTTTTCGGGGGATGCTTAAAAATTAAAATAAAATAAATATATATATATATATATATATATTTTTGTTAAAAATATCAAATTCTGCTATAAAGATTCAATATCTCTAAGGGCTTTAACATTACTCATATTATATTTTTTCATTTTCTCTTTTTTTTTATCGTTTCAAAGTATCAAAATTCACTTAAAAATTGAATCAGATTATCTTCAATTCATTATTAATGGTAATCTTGAAAGATTAGAGTAAAAATAATGTCGCATGTTTATTGAAAGTAGAAGAAAGGAAGAAAATGGGAGCACCCCTGCAAGTCTACTATAATCAAAAGGGATCCCTATCGTATTACAAAATTTTGACTTCCCAAACTTTTTCGGAGCAAAGTCAGTAAACAAGAAAATGATACTGTTAAAAAAATCCTTATATTTTAAATATTTAAACGCTCCTCATTCTGTTTTCTATATTTTTGAAAAAGTAGGTATCAACTTTGACTAGGTTTTGAATGGTTAGTGAACACCCTCTTAAAAAGAAAGAAACTGTGTTCTGTGGTCACGACCATCAGCAATGCAGAAACCTGAGCTTGTGTTAATCCCTGCACCAGGCATAGGTCACCTAGTTCCCCAAATCGAATTTGCAAAGCGATTGTTAGATCGAGATGATCGTTTCACCGTGACTGCTCTTCTCATGGATTCTGTTTTTGGCTCCCCTTATGTACGTGCACACACCAAATCACTTGCAGAATCTACTACTTCAATAAGGTTCATCAATCTTCCTCCTCCTGTAAACTTCTCTCCATCTCAAGACATAAGTAAATCTGTAGAAAAGTTCTTAACTGAGTTTATAGATTCCCATAAAGCCTGTGTTAAAGAAGCTATCGTCAAGCATGTGCTTTCCAGTTCTAACTCAGCTTTACTTGCTGGATTGGTAGTTGATTTCTTTTGTACATCAATGATAGATGTGGGAATTGAACTTGGTGTTCCTTCTTATTTGTTCTACTCTTCTGGTGCAGCTTCTCTTGGTCTCGTGCTGTACCTTCCAACTCGACATGATCAAGTTGGAAGAGAGATTGAGAAATTTGATGGTGATTTGGTGATACCTAGTTATGTTAATCCAGTTCCAAGCAGTGGTCTGCCAGAGGTTCTTTTAAACAAGCACGGTGGCTACACTACATTTGTGTACCATGGAAGAAGATTTAAGGAGACCAAAGGGATTATTGTGAACACGTATGAGGAGCTGGAATCTCACGCGGTTAGGTCTTTGATGAATGATTTTGATCATATGCCACCTGTCTACACTGTTGGACCTGTGATTGATCTCAAGGGTGAGGGTAACAAGTCAGATTCAAATGAGGTCCTAAAATGGCTTGATGGTCAGCCTGATTCATCAGTTGTTTTCTTGTGCTTTGGAAGCCAGGGGAGTTTTGGAGAAGAGCAAGTGAAAGAAATTGCATTTGGATTGGAGAAAAGTGGGGTGAGGTTCTTGTGGTCTTTACGGAAGCCACCACCAAAGGATGAACCTGGAAGGCTCGGTGATTACAATAGAGATGATCTCCAGAAAATCCTGCCGATCGGGTTCTTGGAGAGAACAAAGGAGGTTGGTTTTGTGTGTGGATGGGCACCACAAAAGGAAGTGTTGGCTCATAGTTCAATAGGGGGATTTGTGTCACATTGTGGGTGGAATTCAATACTGGAGAGCTTCTGGTTTGGAGTTCCAATTGTGACATGGCCTATGTACGCAGAGCAACAGATTAATGCATTCCAAATGGTGAAAGATTTGGGACTGGCTGTGGAGTTGAGATTGGATTATAGGGTCATGAATGGGGAAGTTGTAGTTGCAGATGAGATAGCAAGAGCTATAAAATGTGTGATGGAAAGTGATAACGAGGTGAGGAAGAAGGTAAAAGAGAAGAGTCAAAAGAGTAGATTAGCAGTAATGGAAGGTGGATCTTCATATGCTGCATTTGGAAGCTTGATTGATGATATATTAAGAAACAAAGCCATGAAAGAAACATAGACTTGGTTAATCATATTTTATCCTTTATGATGTATGGATCTGCCCCATTTTCCCTAAAAGAGTTTCAGGTTGAATGTTCTTCATGAATCCTTTGGTCTAATATGGTTTGATTTTCTAAGTTGATAATAAATCTTCATATGTTTTGCTTAATTTAAGATTTCTGATCGATGTATCTTGAGTCTCAATTTTCATGTTTGCGGCTTCCCATCACTTTTAGTCTAGTAAACAGATAAATTTAGCTAGTTAGCACATCTAAATTCAAGCACATCAGAACATATATATGTATGAATATAACACAGCAAAATTTTTAAACTAAGAGCTCAAATCAAGAAAAAAAACATGCCCATTCTTGATGAAAAATTTACGTAAATATTTCAACTGGATAATCAATATAAACTCTTTGTGATATTACATGTCTCTAGGGTATAAATAAAGAAAAAATTTATGGAGATATATTCAATTTTGCACACAAATAAAAAGCATATGCCAACATTCTACAGCCTTTGATGAAGAGTTAGTGGAAGAAATGCCAGGTGGCCTAGAACTAACAGGCACAGATCCTTGTCAGTATTACGGAGGCTACCAGTACAAAATAAACTTGAATGGCCTAGTGTCTTTACGAAGGTGATCTCCAAGCGTTGTTGCCAAAAGGGGTGTTGCAATGGCAAAGGAGATTGGATTGGTTAGTGGATGAGCATCACAAAATGGGGCGTTGGCTTATAAATCAGTAGGAGGATTCGTTTCACATTGTGGGTGGAATTCAGTCACGGATAGCTTGTGGTTTGGTGTTCCAAATGCAACATGGCCTACGTATGCTGAGCAACAGGACAATGCACTTCAATTGGTGGAAAGATTTGGGACTGGCTGTGGGATTGAGATTGGATTGTAAAAACACTAATGGACAACATGACTTATATGATAAAATGACGTGACATGATGTGTTAAAACGATAAGATGTAAAGATGTAAAATTATATGAATGTAGAGTTTAATACAATTTTATTAGTTTTTTTAATTGATTGATGTCTTTTATTTATAGTTAATTATCTGTTGTTAAAAGGTTTTAATTAATAAATCATTATAAGTATGTAGAATTTTACTAGGAAAAAGAATAATTTAATTTTCTCTAATCTCAACTACCAACAGCAAAATGAAGAAAGCTGAGTCTGTGTTCATCCCTCCACCAGTTACATGCTTCATTATTCCAAGTTGAGTTCGTAAATAAACTTGTATATTGAGATGATTGTTTCTTCGTGACTGTTTTTGTCATGCATTCACCCTTTATTGCAAACTTTTTGTGTTTGCAAACCAATTTATATGAAAAAACAATTTTCATTTAAAACATATATTAGATAGTGTGATCTATGATCATATTTTTAATCTAGAATTTAATCCTTTTAATAAAAATAGACTGTACTATGAATGTAGAAAATAAAAACACTACATTACTCTTATATATCTTACCTTTATTAACAATTATTTAAAAATATGAAATTGATTGAAATATTCTAAATTATATTTTGATTTTAGCTTAGAATAATCTCAAAAGATGGCGACTTCAATATCCCAAATCCTGATTGCAGTAGCCAACTAGAGGTTATGAGTCCTTTTTTACAGCTATTCCCAGGTTTCATGCCTTTCATAATTGTCGCGAGACATTCATCATCCTTACCAACTCACGAGTTTGCCCATATTAACAGCCCACTGCCTTGTCCCATTTTTTTTTTTTTCTCAGTAACCACAATGCAAACTATTAATTTTCTTTTTTTGGCTGAGGATTAAGGGCTGATGATTATGGAAAGCCAGTTGTTCTTGAATGCGTCAGAGAAGCTGAGTGTTGAAAACATGAACATGATAGCGCAGCGGTTATACTATCTTTGTTTCTGAATTAATTATGAGAATTTTGGAAATTTAAATTATTCCTGTGTTCTTTCAGTTTTCTTAACAGAGTTAAATTTTAAGCCAAACCTTGAGTGTTAAAATATGAGTAAGTCTTGTTTCTAGTTACGAAGCCGTATATTTGAATTAAGAGGAATGCATTAATGAGAGAAATCTCAAAAGCATAATAATAATGAACAGGAATATTGTAAAGCTAATGGCAACACCTCATTTTTAACCATGGAGAAGGTATAATGGGTTTGCTGTGAATGCATGACGAGGTTTGGCAATCTTCCACCAGTTGGGCCTTCGCTAAATCGAGGTGGCCACACAATTGAGACAGGTAAATTTAGTCATCCTGTAAATCAGGTGATTATTTTCAATCACTTGATTCGATTTTTGTCAGTCGTCCTCATTGTAATTTTTATTTTTTATATTTTTAAATAATTTATGTATATTTTTAAATATTTTATATTATTTTTTAAAAATTTTTAAAGTTTTATAATTATTTTGATATTTATATATTGTTTTATTTTTAAATATTTTATATATTTTTTAAATTCATTTGATTAAAAAGGCAAAAATACCATTTTAATCATCAAATTTTAACAAATAATTGTTACATTTAACCATTGATTTTGGTCAATAGGTGAGTGTTTGGATTTTAAAAAATTAATAAACATAAATTTGTCATTTAGGAAAACTATGGAGGGGATTAAACTCTTTGGTCATAATAATTTTTGGATTTTAAATGGTAGATGGGTGGGACTTTTTCATTTTGGGAAACCTTGAGTGGAATTAAGTCCTTTGTTTTTTTTTTTTTTTTTCCATACTACTAACTTGAATGGTATAGACACTATTTATATATGCTATGAATTAGATATGTCGATTGAAATTCGCATAGATTGTCTATTTTTGTATACAGTGTGTATTGTGTAGAATGAAATGATAAATGTTATTTAATTTATAATTTGAACTGTGTGGAACAAATGTAAAATATGGAAAGTAGATCCTAATAAATATAGTTACATAGTTTTTATAAAAAAAATGAAGCAATGTGTTGCATTTGACAATGAAGAAGTGCATGTAATACTACATAAATTCATCTTATTTGTTTATTCATTCATAAATATGTGTGAAACTCTTAAATTACCTTTCATTCATATTCAAAATAAGGATATAATAAACTTAACGTAAAATATAACATAAACTTATTTCTGAATAATACTTATTTATTAAAACTTTCATTAAACTTCATAATGTGGAACATAAAATTGTTTATAATATAAATCATATGAATTGTTTTAAAAACATTAAAATTAAAACATAACATAATATCATTTCACAATGTAGCCTTAATAACTGTAGCCTTTTACATAACTACTCACCATTCATATCTAAATTTTAACCAATAAAAAAAACAAAACAGAATGAATGATAAATCACTTAGTAAACAAAATTTTTAATCTTAACATACATCTTAACCTTGAATTCATAATTAGAGAGTCTTAGCTTACCTAACCTATTTTATAAATCTTAACTTATTAGCTTATCTTAATTTCTTTTTTTTTTTTTAATTTTCCTTGTATTTTATTGTTCACTGCCTGATGTAACCTTTTTTTATTAACTGAATGTATGTCCTGCTTTGCTTGGTTGGCTTGTGTTAACAATTTTTCATTTTCTTTGAATGTTAACGGGGAAGGTTTGTGCCCACCATAACTGTCAACTTTACTAGATCTTTTTTGCATCAGCTTCTTCTTCTAGACCAACTTCTGATGTAGAGGAAAAAGGTGAATATATTTAAACCACAATCTATTTCACAATGAATTTAATTTTATAAGACCATGTCAATGAAACTTATTCTTACTTTCTCATTTTGTGTTATAGGATAAGGAAATAATTAATTCAGCAGTACAGATAAAAAATACAATTTGTTGGCAATTCAACAATTCATCCTGTTAATCTTATCCTTTCTAAATGTTTGTTGGTAATGATTGTGTATAGACTATCTCCCTGTATATATAATAATTTCCATTTGCAAATAGTTTTTCCTTTTAACTTTGCATTTTACCACTATTTGTTTTGATCACTGATAGCATAAAATGCATTTCTGGGTGCACTGGCTCCAACTTTTTTTTTTTTTTTTTTTTTTTTTATGCATTTCTATTCAGGCTGCATTATATTTCTTGTCACTGCATTACATTTCAATGCATATCTTTGTCTGAGTTGTTTAAGTTGGGACAACATATTGGGACATTATCAGAAACATATTCAGGTTTGAGTTGTTTGCGTTAGGACAACTAAATGGTTGTTTGATTTGAACAATATCAAGTTTTTATTGGAGTTGTTTTAATTGTTTGATTTGGGATAGGTATGAGTTGTTTGAGTTGGGACAATATCAGGTTTTTATTTCAGTTGCTTTGAGTTAGGACAAGTAAAAAAGTTGTTTGAGTTGGGATAGCTAAAAACTTGTCTTGTTTGCTTAAGTGAGTTATATTGGGTTGATTTCAGATTTGCTTAAGTTTGAGTTCGAGTTTAAGATTGGTTTCGGGTTAATCTTCAGGAAAACAGTCTACACAACATACCATTTCCAGAATGCATTACATGTTGAGTTTGATATTGGTTTCTATCAATTTGGACTATAGTAGGTTTTAGGTTGAGTTTGGGATTGGTTTCTAGAAATTTAGACTGCATTACATGCAATAACCTGACTGCATTACATGTTAACTTTGAGATTGATATTTGGAAATTCAGACTGCACTTCATGGTTTCAAGTTGAGCTTGAGACTGGTTTCTAGAAATTCAGGTTGTATTACATACAATTTCCAGACTACATTACATTTTGCATTACTTTATTATCAGAGTCTGTTTCTAGAATGCTTTCTAGCATCATCCAATTTCCAGGTCAATTCAAGACAATCTCCAAGAAAACAGTCCATTGAATATTTGCAGCAATCTGACAATTTGCAAAGTGTAATTTGACAAACTGCATGTACATTTCACTTCTCAAATATAAAAATGTGAAATTTTCACAATCAAACAATTTCAATGAAACTGCCATTGTAATTTTTATTGAGGAAATTTTGGTTATTTTATGCATAAAAAGTAAATAAATAATTTAACTATTCATTAACAGAAAATTTTGACAAAATGAGATGACCACATCTTAAAAATGAGAGTTTGAATTTTTTTTAAAGATAATGAACGAAACTTGATCATTTAGGAAAATAGTGGGTGGGATTAAGTCCTTTGGCTTTTTTGAGGAGATGATGAAATGGCTTGCTCTGTTGTTTTCTCGTGCTTTGGGCAAACTAGGACAAGATGAAGGTGGTCTCCACGAAGCCAGAGACCAAACACGTTGAACAAAGTGATTACACTAGCGATCATCGTGTTGCCAAATAGGTTCTCGGATAAAAACAAGGAGACGGGAATGGCGTGCGGATGGGCACCGCAAATAGCAGCTTTGGCTCATAAATCAGCGGGCGGATTTTCAGACTTCTCTCCTTTCTTTAAATAAGTTAAAGAGGTTAATGTAAAGCATGAGATTCTTAATTCAATCTCAGGTTCACATCTTAATATCAAAGTATGACTTCAATGACATGTCAAGAAAAAGCTCAGACGTAACCCAAAATGATAGAATCCAAGAATGAACCATAGCCACCCAATTTGGCTGACATTATAAATTGTTTCCCATTATTAAATCAGTCGACAAATATTCATTTATGTAATCCATCAATAAGAGTACACATGTTTCCTTGATTTGTTTATTTATTTATAATACATATATTTTTTTTAACAATCTTTTTAATTCATGAAGTATCGAATAATTTATTTACAAAACTTCAAAATTATTAAGGAATCTAATTATTAATATATAAAATTTTAATATTATTAATTAGACTTATTATTACTAATTAATACACATAATTGGTGATAAGATTAGTAAAAGAATCTTGATCTATTAATGTTATAAAATAAATATAAAAAAAAAAATTAGATACAAATGATTTTTTAATATGATTCAATTTAATACTTTATATTAACATTCATAATGTTAACAACTTTGAAAGAATATTTCGATAAAATAAGTACAAAATTTACAAAGAGATGTTATCATAGAACTTGATTTTAAATTAGAGGCTTAAATTAAGTCTATTTTTCATTTAATTTAGAATGAAACTTATTTAATCTCAAGTATTGTGTATTTTATTTTTATTTATTTTTTAAATAATTATTTTTATTTATATAATTAAGTGAGAGAAATAAAATATTATAAATTATAATGTAATTTAAATGTAAATAATAAATATCTTATTCATTCTAGTGAGATAATTGGATCCTATCAGGAACGAAGAAATTATCATTTTTTAGAAAAATAACATAGAAAAATGTTGATTGGTTTATTATACTCAAATGTTTATCACGGGACAGGCAAGTATTGGTGATTTCATAGCTAATAAAAAGTTAAAATTTTCCTTATCATAAATTATAAATTAGATAATTTAATCATTTATAATTATTTAATTAATATTGAAAATTAATTAATTATAATTTTTCATTTAATGTGTAAAATTTTTTAAAACAATAAAATAATCTATCAAAATTAAATGAATTTAAAGCAAGTTAATCGTATCATATTAGAGTTAAACTCAAATGATCATATTTTCCAATTTCAATGTTAATACACCAGTATCGTATTTTATATACCAAATTTATCTTTAAAATACGAAAATATGCACTAGTATTATATTTTATATAATAATTTTATCCTTAAAAATATGAAAAACGAAAGTTTTATTAAAAAAAAACCGAAAATATAAAAACTACGCATCAAAAAACTTAATAGCAATTTTAAAAAATTACAAACTCCCTGCAACACACACACCTTGAACCTTTTAAACCTAGCAAAATTCCGCTCATCACAATTTTCATACACACAACGTAGCATGACACTACACAAAAACGACAAAGTGTCGAAAATCTGGATATGAAAGCCAAATCGTTTAACTTTCTCACATCCTCCAAAAATCTAGATTTGGAAGTCGCAAGATTTGGCTTCCTGAATTAGATCATTGATCGTACGATTCATGATTCATAAATCAAATCCCAAATCATGAAGTCGCACGATGATCATTGATTCGCGAATAAAACTGATTATTTTCGTTTGGATCTAGAAGAAGATCCAGATTTACAGATCCAACTTTGACATGGTGCTAGAGGATGCGAGAAAGCTAGATGATTCGACTTTCAGATCCAAACTTTTGATATTATGTTGGCTTCATGAGGCTTCGTGTGACTTTGTGTGCATGAATATTGTGATGGGGGGACTTTGCAAGTTTTAAAAAGTTCAAGATATGTGGGCTAAAAGGAGTTTATTATTTTTAAAATTTGTTGGGTTTGTGCGCACATGATATGAGGATAGTTTGTTACTTTTTAAACTTCTTGGGTTTGTGTGCAGACGATGCAAGGGGAGTTTAAAACTTTTAAAGCAATTATTTAAGTTTTTTTATACATCAATTTTATTTTTAATTTGTTTTTTAAAGAAAACTTTCGTTTTCATATTTTTGTAGACAAAATTGATATATAAAATATAATACTTACATATATTTTTATATTTTAAAGATAAAATTAATATATAAAATATAATACTAATATATTAATAACAAAATAAAAAAATGTGATCATTTGTGCTTTAACTCTAACTTGAATGATTAATTTTCTTTAGAATCATTTAATTTTGAATGATTATTTTACTTTCCCAAATTTTTTTCGCCATAATCTTCGGCATCGGAAACAAGATTATGTAATTAATCACCACAGACAGATACTGAAAGCAAAAACAATTTAATCATGATTTATAATATAACATTTTTATCCTAGATTTCTCCCGCATCTAGAATGAACCCGGAAATCCAATATAGACTTCGTACCTTCCCTTGCTTGTCACAGCCACCGCCTAACAAAATGAAGAAAGCTGAGCTTGTGTTCATCCCTCCACCAGTTTCAGGTCACCTGGTTCCCCTGATTGAGTTTGCAAAACGCCTGATAGATCGTGATGATCAGTTTTCAATCACTGTTCTTCTCATGCATTCTCCTACTATCTCCTCTCTTTTAGCTGCATACACCAAATCATTTGCAGAATCCAATACTCCAATAAAGCTCATCAATCTACCCCCCGTACACTTCTGTCCTTCACAAGAGCCTCATAAATCTGTTGAAAAGTTTATAACTGAGCTTGTAGATTATCATAAAGCCTGCATTAAAGAAGCTATTGTTGAACATGTGGTTTCAAACGTAAACTCAGCTCCACTTGCTGGGTTGGTAATCGATATGTTCTGCACATCAATGATCGATGTGGGAAATGAGCTTGGTGTTCCTTCTTATTTGTTCTTCACATGTAATGCAGCTTTTCTTGGTCTCTTAATGTACCTTCCTACTCGACATGCTGAGTTTGGTAGAGAATTTGAAGAGTTTGGTGGTGAGGCTGTCATTTACGGTTATTTTAATCCAGTTCCAAGCAGTGGTTTGCCTGAAGTTTTGTTAAATAAGTATGGTGGCTACACGACGTTAATGAACCATGGAAGAAGATTCAAGGAGACTAGAGGGATTGTTGTCAACACATTTGAGGAGCTGGAATCTCATGCAGTGAAGTGTTTGATGAACGATTTTGATAATGTGTCTCCTGTTTACACAGTTGGACCTGTGATTGATTTAAAGGGCGAGAGTAACAAGTTAGACTCGGATGAGATCGGGAAATGGCTGGATGATCAACCTGATTCATCTGTTGTTTTCTTGTGTTTTGGAAGCATGGGGAGTTTTGGGAAAGATCAAGCAAAAGAAATTGCACTTGGATTGGAGCAAAGTGGGTTGAGGTTCTTGTGGTCTTTACGGAAGCCACCGCGAAAGGACAAACTTGAAAAGCCAAGTGATTACAAGAGTGATGATCTCCTGGAAATCTTACCAAGTGGGTTCTTAGAAAGGACAAAGAAGATTGGTTTGGTGTGTGGATGGGCACCGCAAAAGGCGGTCTTGGCACATAAATCAGTGGGAGCATTTGTGTCACATTGTGGATGGAATTCGATCTTGGAGAGCTTGTGGTTTGGTGTTCCAATTGTGACATGGCCTATGTATGCTGAGCAACAGGTTAATGCATTCCAACTGGTGAAAGATTTGGGACTGGCTGTGGAATTGAGATTGGATTATAGGATTAATAAAGGGGAAGTCGTGAATGCAGATGAGATAGAAAGAGCTATAAATTGTGTAATGGATGGTGAAAATGACGTGAGGAAGAGGATCAAAGAGAAGAGTGAAAAGAGTAGGCTAGCTGTGAAGGAGGGTGGGTCTTCATATGCTGCATTGGGAGGCTTGATTGAGAATATATCAAGAAACAAAGCCATGAAAGAAGAATAGTAATCAGTCTCTTTGAACTTTTATGCATGCTGTATAATGGATTTGTTCCATTTTCCCTTAAGAGTTAACTTCATGTTGAAAGTTAATCATGATCCTGCTTATAGAATAATATTTCATTCTCTAAGTTTATTATAAATCTTCTTATTTACTAATATTTCATCGTCTAGGTTCATTATGAATCTTCTTGCATTTTACTCCAATGACACTACTATCATTTATGTTTCCTTCACATTCCTCGTTTACATTGAAACATTTTCCTTCAACAAATCTATCACTTATTTTTGAGTCAAATGACATTTTAATGGTGATTTATGGTGCTGGAAAGGAGACTGCAGCAGCCAAGCAGTTGGCCAACCCACTTCCTTTCTTTCCCTCAGAGAGGTACCTCCCCCGCCCATACAATTTGTGCAAGTTATCATTATTTTTTTGAATCCAGGTAATTATATCATCATTTAAAAAAGAAATTTTGGGTGGGAGCAGGAGGGGGGTCCATTATACATGACGTAATATTTGGTTTATTGCAGCAGGAGACTTACAAATTTTGTCAGGGAATCACTTTAAAAGAAAGGGGTCTGTTTATATATTTGAAAGTGGATGATACAAAAAAAAATTGTGATGGTCGATGGTGGATTTTTAGGCGGCTTTGTGGTGGGTTTTGATGGTGTCAGACTTTTTGAATTTGATCATTTTAATTGCTTTCTTTAAATTCATGGGTAACAATGAAGGTAATGAAGCTTGTTAGCTAAAACAAATAGTTAATTTGGTGAAAGCTTAAAAAGTTGAGGATGATATTAGATTATTAATTTTTGGAAGTAAGTTAAAAATGTCTTTTCAAAATTAAGAGATTTTCTTTAATGGACATTGGCCGGCGTCAGTAATCTTTAATGGCAGAAACTAAGTATGAGCCAAAAAACTGGGTAAAATAAGAACTACCATGTATTTGACATTTTAGTTTTAAATTCTATCTAAAACCATATTCAATAGAGTTGGTTATAGTTCCAAAAGTGATATAACTGATACTACAGGGTTGGTTCTAGTTCCATCACTGCAAGGAACCAAAACTAACTCAATAACCACATCCAAAAACAAGTATGTGGCTTCTCTCAAAAAAATATAATATATCTGTTGGTTGTTGAAAAATTAACTTTTACGCTAAATCTGTCTAGGTGCATGATCGTGTGCCTCAAGTACAAGATTGTATGCCCTTCATTTATGATCTTGAGCACACTTCATGGCTGTCTAAATTGTAGAGAATCAACAAAAACTTAATTTTAACCTTTCAATCATATGCACAAGATAAAGTCATACATGAACAACTCAATCCTACAATCTTCCCTTATGTAATCAAAGTAGGAAAGTTAACAAAATTCGTTGCATGCACGATTATGCGTATCAAAAACATATAACCATGTTTCAAGACAAATTAAAAATGCATC
Source organism: Anacardium occidentale (assembly GCA_026122585.1). Taxonomy (NCBI): domain Eukaryota; kingdom Viridiplantae; phylum Streptophyta; class Magnoliopsida; order Sapindales; family Anacardiaceae; genus Anacardium; species Anacardium occidentale. The sequence continues at coordinate 703,911 of JAJEJH010000031.1, forward strand.
GTTAACACATTCATGCTCAAACAACCGTGCTTAGTCAGAGAAGTCAACATTCTTGATACACAACCATGCATAAGAGACACATGCCTATGCATAGACAAAATTCAAGGTGTGTAGCTCTCATGTATTCAATTGTGCTCTCACCTATGTCCTTTTTGTGTTTCAAGATTTGAAAGCATATGTAGGACCCGCCGCCCCGAGTACCCCTGCTGCTGAGAACTGAATGGATCTTTTATTAATAATCTGAAAATACGGGTACCCGCGACGGGAATCCTACGAAAAATAAATAAACTTCCTGGAACTATACAATTCTACACATGCGGAAGCTGATATACATACAACAACTGAAATATATACATCGACTGTAAAATACACATATCTGTTCTGTACAATGGGCCCACTGGCCTATATCATATACATACATAATGTTCAGATACATCTGAATACATCATCATATACAAAATGACCACATAGGTCCAAAACTGATACAAAACTAAGATCGAGGTGTGTGTGCGTGCCCTCTCCGTCAGCCTCGATCCAACCGCTCCTCAGCCACAGCACGAACACTTGAAAACTGGAAGAAGGAGAGGGATGAGTGATAAAGATCACCCAGTAAGCGCTCCTTACTTCCCTCAATACCCAAGCAAGCACAAACAATCATATAATTCAAACATACCTGGGCCTCGGCCCTAATCATACATCTATGCGCTTGCTGAAATCTGGAAACTGATCATCTGGATCTCATTCATTCATTATTATCATATGTGTTCATGTCATGATGCGTATGTCATGTCATGATAACTGAAAATACTGGATGCATGCATCTGAATACCTCTCTGTACCCTCGGGTACCTGTTGTACTGATCAGACTGGTGAACACAGAGATTCGACATCCTGGCCATGTGGGTTAAACAGTCTAGCTACTAGCTAGAAAGCTGAATTTGAAAACCACTGCCCAATCTGACTGGTGTCAGATGGTAAACTGAAATGCTGCTGAATCATCTGACTGGTGTCAGGAACTGAATCTGTAATACTGCTAAGCGTTCTGACTGGTGTCAGAAGGCTGAATCCCACAGATGCCCCCTCGTGTTCCACTTATACTCTTACCCGTACATCGGGTTCTGAATACTGTTGAATTTGAATCCTCTGATCCTCTCTGAAACTACATGTCATGTCATGATATGCACATTCAGTTTATTATCTGAATACATGCTCATCTAATGCTTATCTGAAGCTATTTAGCCTTTATTCTGAATTCGTATGCTTAATTTCCCATTTAATAATATTTTTTTAAAAATCTGCTGATGCACGGGCGTGCATGAACGTGCACGGGTGTGCACCCTAACGCACGGGACCGTGCGCTGGTCGTGCAAGCTATTGTAATTCCTGGAAAATATTCATTTATAGCGCATGCACGGGCGTGCGTATGCGGACACACGGGCGTGCATGTGCATTATCAGGCCGTGCATGGGGCATGCACACAGGCGTGCATCTGGAACAACAAGGACTCACGGCCTTGCCATACTGGCGCACGGTCGTGCGTCTGGTTCTTCAACAAAGCACCGTCTGAAAACTTGCCTCAAACGCATTCCATTTCATATTCATTCACCAATTCACACAAATAACACATTTCCAGCACCTCAAACAACAAAATTCAAGCTTCATAAGCAACATGCATCATCAATCATGGAATCTACCATGGAAACATCTTCTTTCTCTCACTAAAGCCATACATACACACATGCATGCTTCAAGAATGAAAATCCATCAACCAAATCAACATGCAATGGCATAAGAGCATTTCCAGCACTCATCAACATATAAAGAACTCATCCATGGCATCACAATTCATCACACAAGCTGGGAAAACGCGAGAAGAAGTGAATAACACTTACCTCTCTCCATGCTTCGGAAAACAAGCTTTAAACACTAATCTCTTGGTTCTCTAACCGGATTGGGAGCTACCAGCTACTGGATTTTCTCTCTAAGGATGGGAGGAGCTGCAAGGAAGAGAGAAACTTTGGCTAAAGAGAAAACTTGGGTGAGAAAAGTGTCTAAATTGCTCACGGCTCACTTATATACTATGTCACGCACGGGCGTGCACCAATGATGCATGGTCGTGCACCAGGGAAAATAAGCATCACTTATTTCCCGCTCGCTCGCCTGATCGAATCCTTTCGAAAGGATTCAAACGGAAGTCACATGGCTTTGAAAACTTACCAACTCACCCCTGAACTTATCCAGACTCTCAATCTCTCTCTGAATTCGATTTCTAACCCCAAACTCTACCCCTAAGGGCTTCCGGATCTAGGATGCTACAGCATACAACTGTGTATATAAGACAGATGATTGTGTGTTTTGGCTAGTGATTAAATTTGATTGTTGGAAGTCTATTCGAGGTTATAAATGAAGGACATATGATCATAAATTTGAGGCATATGATTGTGCACCTAGACAAATTTAATGTAGAACTTATTTTTCAACAACAAACGGATATATTGTTTTTCATTGAGAAAAACTTTGCATTTCTTTGTGTATAGCCTTTTTAGAGGTATTTCGCAATTCCTAATCTTTCATTTTATAATCTTGTGAGAAAAAATCCTAAATAACTATTGTAAATAGCACAATTCCAAGTCAACTAGTATAATGTTCAAAAGATTTGAATGAAAACTTCAAGTCGAATGCTTGGAGAAATAGATATAATAGGCTTGGGTCAAAAAACTTTGCACTATTCCAATAATTTCTTAAGTATTTCTTTTCCTCCCTCTTTACTTTTAAGTTTTATTTGATTTATTGCATCTTGATGATATTTAGATTGCCACATTTTTTATCAAATCATTTTTAAAGTTAAAATTTTAAAATCCTATTCCCCCTTCCTCTCTAGAATTATTTAGCCTTATGCACATAGGGTCCTAACAATCAAGATATGCTTTGGTCCCACTATCACAATTCTAGCATTCTAAGAAAATTTTTCTTGGCATATGTGTAAAATATATATACTTACAGATAAAAGATGCCACTTGTAATTGTGTATGACTTAAAATAAACGTATATCACCAAGAAGATTGGCTTTAGAACACCAACTCAAGCAATCTCTCACTTCTACTATAGTCAATTATTTATGTGAACAACATTGAATGATTGTATGTGCCCACCATGTTTTTGTTACGACAAAGCATTACTAGTTTGTTAGCAACATCGCAATCCATCGATATTTTATAGGTTAGTAAACCTTTCTATCGATCAATCACTTTGATCAAATGGAATTGCTTGAGTATATAATTAGATCACATATTGAGATCATGACTCATTAATCAACCAATAGCACAATACAATAATGTAAGGATTTATTGCAGTACATAATAGAATATGAAGCAGAAGTAACAATTAAAATTTTTAAAATAATACTCATCAATATGAAAATACATACCATAGAACCTTTCCATCAAATCTGTTTAATGGATATAAGAAAATACAAACAAACACACATGGGGTGTTAAATACTAGTATTGATATTTTCTTCATTTTATTAGCATCAGATTATGGTGAACAATTGCCTTTGATATGAGACTAGGATAACTCTTTGGTATTTATACAAAGCATAAGCAAATAGAGGCTTCCACAAACATTTTAGATCTACTAGAACCATTATGTACAACCATGTTTGTGTGGTGCATAAGTAAGCTTATGTGGAGAACAGACATGATTGTGTCCATATGCAAAAGTCGTAAAAAGTTAAAATTTTGTCTCCTTATATAGAAGATAAGGCATAGTCATGCATTGCCATGCATGATTATGCACCTAATCCTTATCTTATCCTATAGAAGTTATGATTATTTGGATTTTGATTTGTGATAAGATTTATGGCTTAGGTTAACCTAGGATGATGCATGAGTGTGTATTAACCATGCACGATTATGCATGTGACTTGACAATTATTCATTTTGAACTTTATCTTTATCTAATTTGGATAAAGTTAAATACATGCAATTTCAATCACACATTTGTTTCTAGACTATTAAATTTTGGTCCCAAAGCATAGTAGCTTATGTTTAACTCCAAACATTTCGTAAGACTTAAAACCAACAATTTGAATATTAAACCTAATTCATCTCGAATAATTCAGTGTCTTTAGATCTTAATCAACTCTTATTATATGTGATCCATAACCTCTATATTGAATTAATAGTCTATAATTCATATTAAATATATAATCTGACAGTCATTCATACAGACCAAGTTCGACTTCTAGTAAGACATCATATCCAAAGTTAGATTTGAGTTGAGTTGAGCTTGAGCCTGGGCTCGAACTCAATAAACTTAGTAGATATGAGCTTGACCTCAAGCTTGGCTCTTAACTGGGTTGATATTAAGCCATTGGTGGAACTCACCTACAACATTAGTTATCAAACGACAATAAGGATAATGTCTTATATAACATTCTATGGTAAAAGGCGTTGACCCCTAAACCCATTACATTAGGATGAGTTAGAAGAAAAAGGCTCCCTAGATCAGACACTTAGGCTAGAGGTGACAAAAGATATGATAGAGGATGAACATTTGATCAAGTTTAGGATGAAGCAGGCCTAAGATCATTAAAAAAGTTATACAGATCAAAGAGTTTTCAATAGGTGATAAAGTCTTTCTCCGAATAACCCCTTACAAGCATGTGGTGAGATTTGAAAGAAAAAGAAAGTTGGCTTCCAAGTATATTAGGCCATTTGAAACTTTAGATAAGATTGATAAAGTAATATATAGATAGGCGTTGTTGGCAAGTATTTTAACATGTTTCATGTCTCATTGCTTTGTAAGTATTAGGAGGATCGATAGAGTACTACAAAGAGGATTTATGAACTTCGACAAACCAAGGCAAAAATACATCTTGAAATAAATAACTTAAGATGCATGTATTTTCTAACTTACTAAAGGTGATCACTCACTTCCCTTCTCTCTGTGTTTGCAAATGAGCATGATAAGGTGGTAACGAGAGCACAAGGAGAGTGGCTCATCTATGCTATGTTTTAGATTTGATTATATTATGTACTAGACATGATGACATATGCACATTTACTATTTTCATGTTTTCCATGTATTTAATGACAATTGGTACATTTCTTGCTATGTTGAATTGATGAATAAACCATTTTACTTCTACAAATTTATATTTTATAAATGAATATGATTTAATTTATAATTTATGTGTTACTTTTACGTATTTCTAAATTATTCGTGCTCTCAAAAAGAGTTCTATATGTAATAACAAATTAATAGTTTAAAATTGAAAAACATCCTTACGTGTTTTCCCTTATGAGCATGGATAGTTTTTTCGTGTTAAAGAATATTTCTTTAAAAATAGTTTTTCGTATTAAGTGAGGAAAAGAAATCAAATCTTTAATTTGTGTATGGTTGCAAATTGAGTATTATTTTAAAGAAAATATGTTACATTGTTACACTAATTTTAGAAATTTTAATGTTTTTATTTCATAATTCATATTTCGTAAGAGAGTTTTTTAAGTTCGACGTAAGAGGACACTTGAAGGTATATGTTTATAGCATAAATGGTTTACTTTCTCGCAATGGCAGACAATTTGGGGGCGGATGAACCTCTTTCATGCGTTATGTCTATTAGATTTAGGGCATACCATGCAGCTTAAATATATTCAAGGCACTGTAAGGTTCCCTTATCGTTACCCAAACTGACCAAGTCTTTCATAATTTGTAAGCCGGACATTGTTCAAAGTAGATGTTTCAATTCAAGTCAACAGTGAATTGTCAACACAATGGGATTCCAATGAACTACAAACTTAATTAAGGTTCAGTGCACATCCAGTCTGTGCAAATAGTCAGTTGGTAATCAATTGCTCAATTCTGTTTTCGATCATTTCTGTGATCACAGTAGCACCAAATAAAGGCATAGTTTCAGTTTCAGTTTCACACCTCATTTGCTGCAACTGACTATGGCCAAGTATGCTTCCAATCAAGAGTTGGGTGGCCACTGAATCGATTGCGTTAAGAGCACGACCCTCGACACTAAACAAGTGAAATGATGAATAGCTAACACATTGGACCACATTGACAATTCATCATTGAATTGAGCGAAGGAAATAAGCAAAATATTGAAACGGAAAGAAGAACATTCATCAATCTTCGTTGTACTGCAGATATGAAGTTCGCATATTTTGATTTGCTTAACCCCACATCAGCAATGGACAGAGATGGCTGGGTGGCAGTAAATTATTGTTATAGTTTCGGGAATATTAAATAAAGAAATTCACTAGTAGATGAGACATCTTCATGTTATGAAGCCAATTGTTTCGCTAACCACTTGAATATTTAATGGTGAAGTACAAATTTTCCAAGATTCAGACGCATGTGATCTTTCGGATGCTTGCATTGCGGAAGACACGGGGCACCAACCTGCACCAGTCCCCTCGCGTCTTCGTTTTACGATGCGTCAGTAACTTTGGTCTTTTTCAATGACGGAGGGAAATATATATTATTTTTTATTAATTGATTCCAAGATTAATCTCTTCACAGACTAACTATAGTCAATTTGTGGCCCCTCTTACGGAAATTTGATGCTTTGAAGAAGGCCAAATGACCTACTCCCACCCAAAATTTTATTCAAAGATTGCTTACTGTTTAAATTTTAAAAAATTTAAATATTTACCTATCAATTAAAGTTAACCATTAAATTTGATAGTCAATAGTTATATTTTTATCATTAGAAGAATATTTTAATCATTTTATTAATAAAAATTTATAAAATAATAAGATAAATTTTAAAAATATAAAATATTATTTAAATTTTAAAAAATTAAAAGTAACTATCACTATTGATGATGATAACAGTGGTCATCGATAATAGAACTAGATGGTCGAAAATGACCATCTAGTTGGTCATCCCGTTTAGTGAAGATATTTAGATCAACTGTCTTTTATTTTAAATAGAGAAGTCAGATCTAACTGTCTCTGTGAGTAAAATATGACAGAAAATAGCTAGTATTAGTCCAAATAGTTGTTTCCAGCCATGATTATTGACGAAAGTGGTCAAATTTGATTATCTTCACCAAAATAATTTGGCTATCCCTGTAACTAGAAGGTCGTTTCTAATCACATGCAACCATCGTCGTTAGTGATGTTGTCGATAGTGGTGGCTACTCTTTTTAAATTTTAAATATATTTTCAAAATTTTATAATATTTTTAAATTTTTTTAAAAAAATTTAATATAATTATATTTTAATATTATTTTATAATTTTATCATAAATTTTTATTTTTTAAAAAGGATGCTTTAGTTATTTTATAAAATCTGAGAGTAAAATGGGATGGAAAATGGGTAAAGGTGAGAGTTTAGGTTCTTAAAAGTTAAAGGGTAGGAATTGAAATTCAGTGAAACCTTGGGTGGGAATAAGTTGTTTTTCGCCTTTCAGCAATTATGATGTTGAATACCGACACTGGCATCACGCCAATCCAAAATGCTTGGGCATAAACATAACGCAAAAAATACAAACACTTCTTAAACAATTTGAAGAAAAATCGTCACTAGGGAGCAGTTTGGCTGATTTGTTGATTGATTATTTTTGTCGTAAAATCTGTAAAGATACTGATTTAGATTGGATTTTCCATCAAAAAATAAAATTTCAAGAATAAGCCCGACTCAGACCATGTTAATGGCTTCAGGGTACAACTGCAGATCTCCCAAGTCAAAGAACAATAGAAGACAAAGTTAATCATCGTGCAAAACATTCAGCCTTTCGATGCAGAGCGGTTTCCATCATGTGCAGCTTTGGACAAATGTGAAAGTGACCGAGGTAAAAGACTTGACCTTTGACGAGACAGCAACAATACAGAGAGTTAAATAAGCTGCTCAACTCAAGAAAAGCGCACTAAACTTTTCCTTCTTTTTGTTAATTTCAATGCTGTTATGAAAATACCGTCGATCATCTTTGAAGTTTGCAGAAAAGAAACAACTTTAATAATACAGAAATACAATCATCATGCTGTACAGATCTGAGAAAAATATACTGGAGATAAAGGATGCCTCTGCAAAATTTCAATCATCAATGCAAAGGATCTGGCATATGGCTTGAGACTTTTGATTTCGTGCTTTTGCCATTTGAGTTTGCATTTTTTTTTTTTTACAAACTTTCTCTAGTCCCATCACCTTCCATCGCATTCCTTACAATTCTATGTTTAACTGTTGATGTTGTTTGCTCTTTCTTTCGCAACTAATTGCCCAAGGCCAGCTTTGATCATCTCTTAAAAAGGGAAAATCAAGAAATTTTGTGAACTTTATGAAACTCTTGGCTATTCAATTGTTAGGGTAGATGCCCTAGCCATGTATCTATGTATTCATTATATCTTGTAAATACATTACTTGATTATTAATAAAATTATATATTTTAATTATATGTTGTTTGATACAAATAACATGTCTTTGATATGGTAAAAACGAGATGAGAAAATCAGATGACTAATAGTGTTTTTCCTATATATTTTTGGTAGTCATACTAGAATCATTCGTAATTCCAACATTATTATGAGTTTGGACATGAGCAATAGTGTAAGGATTATCATAGTGTTAACTACCCCACTGAAAGGTGATGACAGTTTGTATTTATCGAAATTATTATTTGTAGTTTAGTGTAATACATGGGTATAAGATTTAATAGTCATGGTCACTGGACAGATCTACTAAAGATGATCTCATATAGGTGATATTTCTTGTGTCTATAGATACATCCTATTAATTTAATGGATACATGTGGTCCTTCGCTTTGAGATTGTCAAACCATCTTATGTTAAAAATGATATCGTTTGATATAATCAAACGCACCATCATAATTGGGGTGTTATAAAGGTAAGTCATTGATCATATCATGATCAATATGAAAACTATGTAGATCAACAAAGTATTCTTCAGTCCTAAGCACGGGAGTAGTGTCTCTGTAATGAACGTCTATAACTAATAAATCTATGGTCATAACGGGATTCGACTGTTATTGAATCCAATTTGATTTTGACATATATTTATTGTGCAAAGAGTTACTAAGATAAATATGAGTTTATGTCTCAACCTTGAGAGACATTGTGATGAAAGGATCATATTATGTATTAACTTTTAAGTTGATCAAACTTAGAAATATTCACTAACACTTTGTTACTCAATTAGTTATGAAGTCTTGTTAGAGGTCGTTTGTGATTTGTGTTATAATTCAATCTGAAACTAGATACTATCAGTTTAATAGGAAGCTTGTGGGTCACACATAATAGAAGTTGATTAAACTTCAAAAGCATAGGATGTTGTCTTGGTATGTATCGTAGTCAGGCGATGTCGCGTTAGACTTGTCAAATTCGTTCTAATCAAATCAAAAGTCAATATACAAATTTTTCCTTAAAACACGACCATGCATTTGTTAGGCACATGGTCATGTGTCTAGAAGGTTGAATAAATCTTGAGTGCTTGAAAATTTTGATTTGAATAAAACCAAATCTAATTCAAAATTCAAATAACCTATTAATACATGAGCGTACATGTCTGGAGCATTGGCGTGTGCATGGTTAATGGATTGGTTATGGCATGATTGAATGCACTAAACAAATGTTGCTTAATGTGCGCATTTGTTTGTTATCCAAACACTAATGCACAACCATATGTGTGCTATACACGATCATGCATAAGGCTACACATATGTGCATTTGGCTACACATATGTGCATTTGTTGCACATGATCTCTGTAGCTAACTAGATTCGGAAGCCCTTAGGGGTAGAATTTCTGGGTTGGAATTGAGATTCGGATAGAGATTTGGAGTCTAGATAAGTCTAGGGGTGAGTTGGTAAGTTTTCGGAGCCGTGTGGCTTTCGTTGGAATCCTTTCGGAAGGATTCGATCAGGCAAGTGAGCGGGAAATAAGTAATGCTTATTTTCCCTGGTGCACGACCGTGCATCATTGGTGCACGCCCGTGCATGGCCTAGTATATAAGTTAGTGAGCCGTGAGACTTAGATTCTTTTCTCACCCAATTTCTCTTGAACCAATTCTCTCTTCATTTCAGCAGTTCCTCCCGTGCCTAGAGAGGAAATCCAGCAGCAATTGGCTCCCAATCCGGTTAGAGAGCAAAGAGATTAGAGATTTGTGTTAGCCTTCCAAAGCATGGAGAGAGGTAAGTGTTCTCTTACCTTTTCCTTGAGATTCCCGGCTTGTTTGATGAGTTTTGATGCCATGGATGAATTGATTGCATGTTGATGATTGTTTGGAATGCTTATATGGCTTTGCATGTCAATTTTTGGTGATGGATTTCCACCTTTGAAGCATGCATGTGTGAATGTATGGCTTTAGTGAGAGAAAGAAGATGTTTCCATGGTAGATCTCATGATTGATGATGCATGTTGCTTATGGAGCTTGCATTGTGTTGTTTGTGATGCTGGGAATGTGATATTGAAGTGTGATTGCAATTGAATGAGAATTGGTATGCATTTGAGGCAAGTTTCTAGGCGGTGCTTTGTTGAAGAACCAGACGCACGACCGTGCACCATCATGCACGCCCGTGAGTCTTTGTTTTTCCAGATGCACGCCCGTGTGTACGCGGTATGCACAACCAGATAATGCACATGCACGCCCGTGAGTCCGCATACGCACGCCCATGCATGCGTTATAATGAATGCTTTTCCAGAAAATTCCAGTAGCTTGCACGACCAGGCGCACGACCAGCGCACGGTCCCGTGCGTCATGGTGCACGCCCGTGCACGTTCCATGCACACCCGTGCATCAGCAGTTTTTCAGAAAATTAATATTTATTGATTAATTAAACATGGGAATTTAGATAAATGATCTAATTGCTTCAGATAAGCAATATATGAGCATTTATTCAAATAATAAACTGCATGTGCATATCATGACATGACATGTAGTCTCAGAAAGGATCAGGGGATCCGAATTCAGCTGTATTCAGTAGTCAGAACCCGATGTATGGGGAAGAGTATAGGGTGAATACGAGGGGGCATCTGTGGGATTTAGTTTTACCATCTAACACCAGTCAGATTGGGCAGTTTCAGCAGCATTTCAGTATTACCATCTGACACCAGTCAGATTGGGCAGTTTCAACAGCATTTCAGTATTACCATCTGACACCAGTCAGGTTAGGCAGCAGTCATTATTCAGCAGTTATTATTCAGCAGCTTTCTAGCCAGTAGCTAGAATGTTCAGCCCACATGGTCAGGATGTCGAATCCCTGTATTCCACCAAGTCTGATCAGCATAGCAGGTACCCTCGGGTACATTCAGTATTCAGATGCATACATCCAGTGTATTCAATTAGCATGACATGACATTCACATCATGACATGATTTTATATGATAGTGGTAATTGAATGAGATCCAGATGATCAGTTTTCAGATTCCAGCAAGCGCATAGATGTATGATTAGGGCCGAGGCCCAGGTATGTTTGATTATATGAATGTTTGTGTTTGCTTGGGTATTGAGGGAAGTAAGGAGCGCTTACTGGGTGATCTTTATCACTCATCCCCCCTCCTTCTTCCAGTTTTTCAGGTGTTCGTGCTGTGGCTGTAGAGCGGTTGGACCGAGGCTGACGGAGAAGGCACGCACACACATTTCGATCAGCATGTATATCAGTTTTGGACCTGTGTGGTCGTTTATATGTATCTTTTGTATGTTTCAGATGTATCTGAACTGTATGTATGTTTGTATATGATATAGGCTAGTGGGCTCATTGTACAGAACATATATTGTATATATTTCTGTGATGATGTATATTCAGTTTCGCTTCCGCAGTTGTATAGTTTCAGTTTTGGTTTTTCGTAGGATTCCCGTCGCGGGTACCCATATTTTCAGATTGTTAACAAAAGCTCCCCGTAGTTTTCAGCAGCAGGGATACTCGTGGCGGCGGGTCTTACAATCTCATGCTTTTATAAATATATAAATTCACTTGATTCTTTATTTAGAACTTTTTTCCAAAAGTTTGAATACACAACCATGCCCAAAATAGACACATGACTGTGCTTGCCCATTGCTAGTATCGTAAAAATTGAGTGGCCTCCTCCAGCTTTGCTCCACGTGGATCACCACAAGTGTTATTGGTCTAAGGATTGACGGGGAGTAACTCTTTGCCATAAAAAGTTATTGGTGGAACCTCTAAACGTAGGTATGTTTCTGGTAAACACACTGTGCATGTTTCATTTTAATTTTCATACATATTCAAGGTTCTTAGAAAGAACAAAAGAGATGGAAATGGTACGCAGAAGGGTGCCACAAAAGATAATGTTGAATCATAAATCAAAAAGGGGATTTCCGTCACATCAATAGTGAAATTTAATCTTGGAGAGCTTATGGTTTGGTGTTCCAATTGAGACATGACCTATGTAACACCTCGAATTCAAAATAAAGGAATCAAAATGTAACATCTATTTATGACATCACTCTCAATAAAAATTCTTATTTCCACGTCATAACAAAATCTAAATTCCTCATAAATAGTAATTCAATAAATTGAACATTTTTAAAGTCTTATATATTATCATCTATAATCACATAAATCATGAATCATAGACTCTCGACATCAATATCCTTAACCTCGTTAATCGTTTTAATATTTTTATTTCATACTTGTTAGTTATTCCAAAAAACTTATTTTAACAAAATACTAGAGACAACGAATGAACTCATATCTGATAATGTGGTTATATTCTCATTTATATTCATCATAAGTCTATAAATCTTTTATAATTATATTCGTTATAGATCTGCAAACCTTTCATCATATTTATCATAAATGTACAAATATTTCATTGTAATGATATTCATCATGAATCTATAGACCTTTCGTCATTCATTGTATGATATATATAACATAAATTTCATATTTAGCCTTTGTCACATAGTATAACCTATATCTCTAATGATATGATTTGGTCGTATTCTTTTCCATATTCACCAAAAGTCTACAGAATTTTCATATTCATATGCATTTCATCATATTTATATTCATCATACGTCTACAAACTTTTCATCGTATTGATAATCATCATAAATTTATGGATTTTTTATCATTTATCATATGTCTTGGATGTATTATGATTAAAAAAAGATTTATCAATTCATAAAATTTTCAATTCTCTATCTTTATTACAAACATTCGACTATACATATCTGATAAACTTTTCCTTTTCGAAAATATTTATCTTTAAAAAAACATCTTAAAGAATTTATTTAGAACTCTTATCGTATCCATATGAATTGAAAACCATATAAAATAATATATTTTTTATATAAAAATATTTTGAAAAGGTTTTTCTAAAATATTTTAAATTAGATTGTGCTACCTTATTAAAATAATAAAAGTTTGGTAGTTGCTACCTTATTAAAATCACATGATAAACAAAATTGATTAAATTAAAATAAATCAATTTCATGGAAATTGGACTTAACATTAAATACTCCTAGCATAGGGTCATCCATCCTCATAAAATACATTTCTTATCATAGTTTATCATATAAACATTTTCGATCTAAAACATGGTGCATTATATAAGTTTTTAGTCTTGATGATTATAAATCAAACTTAACAATATTAAATTGTAATTAGAAGTGTACTTTTATAATGTATAATCCCTTCAAATCATAATTTTAGGGCTAAATTATAAGAAATTCAGTTAAGATCTATAATGCATATACATGTCCTTCATTGGACAAGTGATGTTCTATGATTTTTTATAATTTTTGTACTCATTGTAAATTCATGAAATCTGTTCCCATTCAAACAAATATAAATGAAATTTCATAATAAAATGCTAATCAAATGATGTTCAATTTCCTCTTTGAAACATTTAATAAAATCATGCCATCAATTCAAGATTTTTAATAATTTCTATGCTTATCATAATATTCTGAAATTTTAATATAATTGAAAATATATAATAAAATCTCCAAAAAAAAAAAATTTCAAATAAAAATGAACTCAGTTTTTCTTCATAATGTTCAACAAAGTTTGATTATCAAATTATTGAGAATTCATAATCTTTACTGGATAATTCTTATTACTTGTTTTTTAATCATTTCTTTCCCTATTAGAAAATTATGAAATTTTATAATTGAAAAGGCATAACAAAATCTCCCCAAACAATTTCAACTACAAATGAATTCAGTTTTTCAAAGTATTAAACAAAGTGAGTATATCAAATTGTCCAAAATTTAGATTCTTTACTTGACAGGTCCTGTTCTACGATTTTTAGTAATTTCTGAACTTATCAAAAAATTATGAATTTTAATAGACATATGAAGGAACTTCCAGAAAAAATTTTGAATAAAAATTCATTCAATTTCATTTCCAAAAAATTTAACAAAATCATAATATAAATGTTATAAAAATTTTCACTTTTCACCTTCCGTTCTTCAATTACAAATTAAGCAGAAAATTGTAGGGGATTGTATTTGGGATAGAAATTCTTGGAAATGATAATTAAAATAAGAATTCATAAGTTTTTTCTTAAGGTTTGCTAATTATCTCCTTTCATTATCTGAGCTAGTATTCAGCATTAGCCCACTGTAGCCTTTGGTTTAATTATCTTCTTGAGTAAATTTGTTGTCTCTACCTGATTAGACCTAACCAAGATGACATACAAAATCGGGAGAAAATGAATGAGCAGAGTGATAATGAAGCAAAACAATTTATATTTACATAAACATGTATTGATGTTGACATTTTGCAGTCCAATATTATGACATTTTAACCACTCCAAGAACAAATTTATAATTTTAGACTATGAAGAAATTGATCTTAATTCATCAGTATAATCACCATTGCCAACAATGAAGAAAATTGCAGAGCTAGTGTTGATTCCTGCTCCAGGATTAGGCCATCTCAAACCCAAGATTGAGTTCGCAAAGCGCTTGTTGGATCGCGATGATCGATTCTCGGTAACTGTTCTTGTGATGAGGCCTGGTCCTGTTCCTGATGCCATTCTTGCACATGTTGAATCACTTGCAGCCTCCGATACTCGAATAAACTTCATCCATCTGCCCCGTTCTGATGCTCACAATCGTTTGATGGAGTTTCCCAAGTCCCCAGAAAAGTTATTCTCGGATCTTCTCTATGCTCAGAAGCCTTATGTTAAAGAAGCTATTATAAAGCATGTGATTTCTAATTCAAACTCAGCTCCTCTTGCTGGATTGGTAGTCGATTTCTTTTGCACATCAATGATCGATGTTGCGAATGAGCTTGGGGTGCCTTCTTATTTGTTCTTCCCTTCGACTGCAGCTTGTCTCGGCCTTCTGCTAAGCCTCCTGAGTAGACATGATCAGGGAGGCAGAGAATTTGAAGAGTTAGAGGCCGATTATGTGTTCAAGAATTACGTCCATCCAATTCCTAGCAGAGTTTTGCCTATGTTTATGTTCAACAAGTATGGTGGCTACACTACACTAGTGAACCACGCAAGAAGATTCAAGCAAACTAAAGGGATTATTTTGAATTCACTTCCAGAGCTCGAATCCCACGCTGTTAATTCTTTGTTGAATGATGATGATATTCCTCCTGTTTAGGCAGTTGGACCCGTGATTGATCTCGAGAGTGAATTGAGCTCAGAAGGGACACGCCACTATGCGATCATGAAATGGCTGGATGATCAACCTGATTCATCAGTTGTTTTCTTGTGCTTCGGAAGCCACTGCAGCTTTGAAGCAGAGCAAGTGAAAGAAATTGCAGTCGGCCTGGAGCAAAGTGGAGTGAGGTTCTTGTGGTCACTGAGAAAGCCACCACCAAAAGGTAAATTTACAATGTCCGGTGACTACACAAGCGATCTTCAGGAAGTATTGCCACATGGGTTCATGGAGAGAACAAAGGAGGTGGGAATGGTGTGCGGATGGGCACCGCAAATGGCGGTGTTGACTCATAAATCAATAGGAGGATTTGTGTCACATTGTGGATGGAATTCAATGTTAGAGAGCCTGTGCTTCGGTGTTCCAATTGCAACATGGCCAATGTATGCAGAGCAACAGATTAATGCATTCCAAATGGTGAAAGATCTGGGATTGGCTGTGGAGTTGAAAATGGATTACAGAGATACCAGTGGAAAACTTGTGTCAGCAGAAGATATAGCAAGAGCCATAAAATCCGTAATGAAGAGTGACAGTGAGGTGAGAAAAACAGTCAAGAAGGTGAGTGTACATGCCAGATCAGCTGTAACTGAAGGTTCTTCCTTTTCTGCATTAGGACTCTTGATCGAAGATATAACAAAAACAAGCCTTGAAGATCAAAACGATCAAATGTATTTGTTATCAACTTCTAATATTGTGAAAAATATTCTGAAAATTCTTCCATATTTTCAGGGAATGAACAAAGAATACAATAATTCCACAGAACAAATACTATTTAACAACAAGAAATTTCAGAAATGGTTTCAATCTCCTAAACAGCCGGAAATTTTGACATGAACAGCAGGATCCTTATTCTTCTTTGTTTTCTTGAAATGTTTCGATTCAGCTTTCAGCATCTTAATCCATTTCTGCAGATTAAAAGAAAATCATATTTTTAAAAAAGCAATAACCAACAACCCAAAAGCAGAAATTATTAATTTTAATTACCTTAGAGGTGAAAGGAACACAAGAGCCTTTAACTGAAGCAGGAGAGAATTCAGAGGCCATAACATTCACCATTTTCTTCTTCTTTCTCTTCATAATCTTCTTCAACACATCGACATTAATGTTGAGTTTCTTCTTGAAAACGGAACCAAAACTAACTTTCTTGGCGCTGCGATTCCTCATCTTATTTTCCAACTCAAACCCACCATCGAAACCATCATACGAGAGCTTTAAGGGAGTCACTGTGTTCATGGGGCTGTAAGGGCGACGGACTAAAGGAGACCAGAGAGAGCTCTGTGAGTAGTCAAAGTCGAAAGCTGAGCGGTCGGGGAACTTGCAGAGCAGATCTCGAGACATCACTGGCTCTAAGTACTCGATCACTTTAGCTGTAGTTGTAATGAGACTTTCTTCTTCTACTTCGTTGTAACGTTTCATTGTTGCTTTGCTGTATGTTGGGTCTTCCCGAGTTTGGAATATTTTTAAGAGAAACCTAACGTTGAAGACGAAAAGTGACCGTTATCTTCCAGTAGTTCAAGTAACCCTAAAACTTTATTTAGTTTCCGATTATGCCCTTATCCTTTTTTTTTTTTTTCAATTTTCCCTGCTCTATACCTAGCCAAGCTACGTCAGTTAGTGCAAATTTTTTTGTGCACTAATCTGCCCTTGACATTTCTCCAAAGGACAGCCATGCCCTTGTAGCCATTCAATTATGAGAGAAGAATTTATAGTTTCAACTCTACCAATCCAATGGACCTGTTACACATTGTTCTAAGCATCCGCCAATCGAGGCTTGATAAACATGGTTATTTGAATCTATAGATTTACATTGTATTTAAATATGTAGAGAGAAATAGAAAAGGAAGAAGAACCCTTTTGAGTATGAAGCAAGTAAATTTAAAGGGGAGAAAAAGAAACAGCATTTAGTGATCCTCATTTTCTCACCTTCCAAGCAAGCATATATTCCCAACAAGAAAATGAATGTTCCCGGTAATTAATTTCACAAAGTGATGTGTTACAGTCATGCAGAGCAGAATTTTTTTTAGGATGATTATCCCTTCTGCTTTATGGCCATCCACTTTTGTCCCATATTCTTGCTCTTTCCCTACTTCAACTGCCTATATTTATACGAATAACAACATACTGAAAATCCCAGTTGCTAGCTGTGATCTCAGTTCTAAACTTTGGTGAAAGCTGCCTGCATTTCGTGCTATGGAATCAACAATAGATTGCATCAAAATGCTTGTTTTAGTCGTCACCACATTTTTCACTCTAGCTGGTATTCTTCTTTTCTAGCTGCGTTTCCTCGATTGGTTTCTTAAATGAATGTCGGGGTGACATCAAACTTTTACTTATCAGTTTAATCTTTTGATTTTGACAGATGTGGGAGTTTCTTCCGTGCAAGATTTGCACTTTCGAGGTTCCAAAATGAGAACAAGTCCAATCTACAGGAAGATGAAAATTGATTTTGCAAAACCTGAATCATATGGCCTAGGTTCTGCTTTCCCAATGCCACCTTTTGAATCACAAACTCCACTTCCTGCACCTAGTAACTCCCCTGCTCCGTTGTGTATCTACCCACCATATCTTCCGCAACCACCCTTCCAAGGCCCACCTCATACCGTCTCTAGCCCACCTCCAAACCCTGGTTCACGAAGCCCACCTCCAGCCTCACAAAGCCCGTTGCCTCCGAATCCCATTTCACCAAGCCCGAGCCCTCCAAAATATGTCCCACTTCCTCCAACTTATAAGCCACCTGTGGCTTTACCGCCACCTCCACCACACAAGAAGCCACACTATGCCGTGTGGTGTGTGGCCAAGCCAACAGTGCCTGACTCAATAATCCAAGAGGCCTTGGATTATGCATGTGGATCAGGAGCAGACTGCAAGTCGATTCAGCCAAATGGTGCATGCTTTCAACCTAACACAATGTTTGCCCATGCATCGTATGCCTTCAACAGTTACTGGCAGAAGTCAAAGCGGGCTGGAGGAACCTGTGATTTTGGTGGGACTGCTATGCTTGTCACTACTGATCCAAGTAAGTTACCATATCCACCACTCGATGTCAAACTTTTTTATTTTAACTCAGCCTAAATTCATTTTCACTGAATGTTACATTTTAACCCTTGTAAGAAATTTGTTTAGATCCGACGATCACAATGAGTCCAAAACAAATTATTTAGATCCGACACATTCGACATCCCTGCACGAGCTTTATTCTATATTTTACGATGCCCATAGACAGTACTGAATTCACATGCAAATTTTTACTAAAGTTGTACAATTTCAGCTTGATTTCTTACTTTCTGGGATAGCTTCGTCTCCTTTGGTCTATAAGACAGACATTCAATTATTCGTTCTCTTATTATAATTTTATATATATATTTGTTGCAGGTTTTGATAGTTGTCAATTCAGCTCCAACTGATTTATGGAAATGGCAATTCCAGAAGCAATCAGGATTTTGGCTATGAAACCTTATTTTTATTTTTATTTTAAGATAGTATATTCTTCTGTGTATTTAAAAATCATTAAGAAAATAAAATACTGTAATTAACTTTGAGGGTTACTATTATTCAGAAAGTTCTTTGTATGATTTTCTTGCTCTTATGTATCATAAGTTTTCCCTAGTAAGATAATCCTTTTACGGTTTTACCCCTCGGATATTGGATCTAGTGTCAAAATCCTACCAACTTACGTAAAGGTAAAACAGGTATTTTACTCTTAATTTACTGTTTCTGCCTGTTCCAAAATCAGAACCTCAGAGACGATGATTATTTCTCTGTATAATTACTGTTTTTAAATCTTAATTTTAGGTAAATTTCTCTGGCACATCTGCACATGGCCCAGAGGCTTTCATCAATGGAGGGGTCCATTGTCTGTAAAATAGTTGGAGATGTAGACAAAATGCTATGATTTTTTGCGAGATCCAAAGTTTGATTGACTATAGGTCAAAATTTTGTCTAAGAATAATTATATTTTACATAATTAATTAAAATATCTATGTATTAAGGGAAACTATACAAAATTAGCCATCCAGAATTACACGGTTATAACTAAAAAATTCTAAATTAAATAAAAAAAAATTCTTAACTTTACCGTACAACAAAAATTTTTAAATATATCTCCACCGTCAAGGGCTTATTGATATTGTCTTATGTGTAATCTACAGGGTCAAATAAAATTTTTCAATATCGAATATATGAGATGGTAAACGTATTTATATTTAGGGAGTTTATGGATATTTATCAACATAATATGTAGTGGTAGCATACATAAAATCTTTGGGTGAAAAGGATTTTTTATACAATTTAGTTTATTTTAATTCTCATATAATTAATTATATATTATATTTTATCATGTAGGATGGATTAAAATATTGAATACTATTAATTTGATTGTTTAGGAAAGATAATAGATGAAAATGAAGGATTAATACATAGGGCATAAAGAAAATTGTGAAAATTAAGACAAACATAACATACCAAATATTAGATAGACTTCTCAAAATTTTGAATAGACTAATCTTTTCAACAATTGCAAAACATTATCACTAAAAACACATATCTTTGAAAAGTTTTTTTCTTTTTTATATGTTCGTTAACATTTATATGAATCTTATTTATTGTTTTTTAGTAATTTCTTTATTTAAATGTAAAGGATGATCTTGTTCAAAGAACACCCTTTCAAAATTTGGTCGAGAATTATTATAAGGTATAATCTTGCAATCAGGGCTCAAGGGGGTTTCTCTCCTTTTTAAGACTCTTTTTGATTAATTAACTGTTAAGGACTCAATTTTATCTATATAATAAAAATTTATGTATAGTTATACATATGTTGTTTTAAATTTTTAAATAAATATATTATTATATATTGTAATAAAGAAACAAATAATTTGACAAATTCTTCCAACATGTATGAAAAAAAAAAAAAAAAAACAAAAAATCGATTACAAATACCCAATTATATGTCAATTTTTATTCATTCTTAAATTTCATACATACTACGTAGAACCTACAAACCGATTATGTGTCACACATGAAAATTTTTAGCTATTTCTATTATGACAAAATTTCAATTACCTTCATCATGTTTATATGCTTATAACAAATGAAATATAAAGTTTTAATTACCTCAACGTGGGTAAAATATCAATTGCCCCCACCAAATGTATCACATGCACCTATAACTCATACATGACAAAATTTTAATTATCATGTATTACGTGTGACTTGCATACATATAATTAACTACACGTAAAATTTCATATAGGACTATTAAACGAGTTTCAAATAACAAATACATTTAACTCTTATTTTCATTTATTCCTATCATGTGTGACTCACATAATTGATGCCAATCACACAAGATAAAAAATTGTCAAAAAAAATCAATGAATTTCGTGTAAGATTTTTCTAATATTTTGACCATTTTTAATTACAATAACGTCCCCATCACCGGATAAAGCCGCAACCAATTCAATCTATTTAACAAATAAATCTTATACCCAATAAGTTTATATATAAGATTTCATTACCAATGCGAACAACTTAAGTATGAAGTCGAACAAGAAGAGACTTGCTAGGTGCCTTCGAAATTCTCATGTTCAAGGATTGTGTCTCCAACTGTTTATGTCTTTTATCTCGTTTGATTAATTTTCAATCAATATCAATATGAGTGAGAGTGAATTACTATTACTAGTTGATAAAAAAAAGTATAATTATTAATATGAACATTGATATATAATTTTAAATTAAAAATAATATTTAATTCTATAATAATACAATAATATTTATAAATATATTAATATATTATAAAAATAAATAAATTTTCTCATCTTTTGTGTTAATAAACTAGGTAAAAAAAGTATACCATAAAAGCAAAAAAAAAAAAAAAGAAGTCTGTATTCTGGTGATGGGCCGACACCATGAAAGCAAAGACGGATATCAGACAAGTTTTGACGAATGATTTTTGTCTCCTTTATAGTTTCAATTAAAGAATATATTTTTATTATTTATTTAGGAAAATTTATTATTATTATTTTTTACTTTTGTATTTTTTACTCTAAACAAAATTTTCCTTTTTTTCTTTAATTTTTTTTTTTTAATCTTACTTCTCTCTTTCGGTCTTTCCTCCCCCTTTCTCTAGCCCGATCTATTTCTTCTTCGTTTTATTTTATTCTATTTCCTTCTCTTATTATTATTATTATTATTATTATTTTAGGGAAACACTCACATGCCTTCGCAATTTGAGCTGCATAATTTGTCTTCTTTTCAATTTGTTTGATTGTGAACCCCTAAATCAATTGATATTTTGCGATTACTTTGATACCGGCATGGTAGAATAATTATTTCTGACCAGTTTTCTGTTTTAATTACATTTTTTTTTTTTTTCACTTTGTACTTAAAAAATGACATTTCTTTAAATTTCGTTCAAAAATTTTCCCTTATATTTATCAGGGTAATTTTTTATTTAGTTTTAAATGTTAAATATAATTATTAATAATTATTCACCCATAAATTAATATAAACTATAATAAAAAAATAGTTTTAACAAAATTTAGCATAAATATAATAAATTACAATTTGATAATTTTTTGTCATTTTAATATAATAATCAAAATATAAAAGTAATTCAATATTTGAGTCTCAAAAAATCATCTTTTTTTTTTTTTATACTTTAACATTTAAGAATTTTACTAAAGAAATTGATAAAAAATGAAAAAAAAAATTATTTTTTAAGTTTAAGGATAGGATAATGTCATTCAAATAAACAATAGGAGATGTTTGTATTACTGTACTTATACTTTTCTTTTATATATTATAAAGTTCACGTAGACATAATTTTTATAATTATTTTGTATGTTTAGATAGTATATTATTATGTAATTATAATGATATATTATTTGAGTATATAAAAAATATATAAAAATTTTATATACATAATATTTATTTATATCATATTAGTTAAATAAATTAGTGGGATTTTCTATATCTGAAAATTTATGATATTAGGCTAGTATAAGGAGTACTAATTAGTTTAACTGCTTAAAAAATCTGGAATCCTATAAGAAAACTATTTACAGCATTCATAAATTAGACAAAATTGAAAATTTTTTTTTTTTTTTTCAAGATGGTACACTTCTAATCTTTATAAAAAGGCAATTCCATGGCGTGATATTTGCATATTCGTAAACTCTTTAGCATGGGGAAGCTAGTGTTTGGTTTTTATCTTATTTTGATTGTGAAGTTGGGCAGTTCTCTGATTTCTTTGGCTTGTCCCGAGTGCCCAAAGCCATCTCCTCCTTCTAAATGCGCCCCTCCTCATCCACATATTAAACCTCCCTTCCACCCTAAACCACCTCACATCAAGCCCCCGCACTATCCCAAACCACCCCATGTCAAGCCTCCCTTCCACCCCAAACCACCACCCTATGTTCCCAAGCCATCTCCTGTCGTGACACTACCACCCTATCTCCCCAAACCTCCTGTCGTGACACTGCCACCCTATGTCCCCAAGCCACCGGTCGTGACACCGCCCCCTTACGTTCCCAAGCCGCCAGTTGTGACACCGCCTCCTTACGTTCCCCAGCCACCAGTTGTGACACGGCCACCTCCATCAGATGAAACCCCGTGTCCACCGCCTCCACCACCGAAGCAAGAGACTTGTCCCATTGATACTCTAAAGCTTGGCGCATGTGTTGATGTGTTGGGTGGTCTCGTGCACATTGGCATCGGCAGTAGTACCCATAACTCCTGCTGCCCGGTGCTGCAAGGGCTGCTGGACTTGGACGCCGCCGTGTGTCTTTGCACCACCATTAAGGCCAAACTTCTCAACATCAATATCATTCTGCCCATCGCTCTCGAAGTTCTTGTCGACTGTGGCAAGAACCCACCTTCTGGATTTCAATGTCCAGCTTAAGAATTTGTTAGCAATATTTATGTAGGGTCATGCAAGTAGTGCAGACGAAGGTACAGATTATTGCTTTGTGAAGACAAGTTTTCATGGGAAAAAGATCATTGAATAACATGAGCGAGAGTGAGTTTGAAGAAGAGTTTCAATGTGTTAATAAAGATCTGTGTTGCGTTTTATTATTTCATAATGAATCTCGTTGCGTATCAAGAATTCTAAAGTTTATAATATGCTTCAGGAATAAACATTTGTTGATTGTCATCATCTGATTAACTTCTCTCCAGCTTTTATTTTTTAACTTCAAATCCTCGATATTAAAAGACAAATTTTTTTATAAATTTCTGACATTTGCAATAAAATTTAGTCTGCCAAAATTAATTAACACCGACTGATAAATCTATAAGAGATTAGACGCCAAAGGGAAAGGAAAAGGGAATTTGGTTGATTGCATTTGCAAGAAATGACACCTATAATCACAAATTACGATTGTACAAAAAATGCAAAAATGGATTCAGAAGTCTCTAGAGACAGGCATGGCTGGCATCCTGGCATGCTCCGTATGATTATGTTAAATAGCAATCCATGGATTCGAGTTAGCATGTCCATATATTTATATGTTCATTTTCGATTTTTTGATCTAGTGTGATTAAAGATTTGATATTGAATAGGTTAACTATTTGATTAAGTCAAAAGGTAAGAATAATTGATTAAATTGATATATTAATCCAAATATTGTTTAGGAATATTGGCTTAAGTTGACCTTTTTATTAAACGAAGATGTTCAAAAAAGGAACTTGAATGATGAGGTTTTCACCTGAACCCTACATTGCCAAAACCCGTAAGTTAAACAGGTTATATTGGAACCTTGAAGATTTGGTACGATCGAGTATGGTATTATTAAAAATTAAAAAAATAAATTTATTAAATTAAAAATATTATGTTTTCTAAAAAAAAAACATAAAAAATTGTAATATGAAAAGAAAACAGAAAAATAAATTTTTTTATTATAAGTGAATTAAGTGGTAAATCCAAAATCCCACATTAAAAAAGAATATTTTAACAACTGTTTTCATTTACTACAAAATGACGGTTCAAGTTTTCATTAAATCTTAAATTTTTAATATTTTCGTATATATGATATTGATTTTAATAACTCATTTAATCTATTAAAAACAATATTATTTTAAATTAATTGTAATTTAAATTTTTAACGTGATTTCTTATATTATAAAATATAACTTTAAAAAATAATTAAAAAAATTTAAAAACCTAAATTGGTGGATTAACCCACAAAAATATACAAATTTGTTATTAAAGACTCGATAGACATATATTAGCAAAGATCCGTAAGGCTCTGGTCTGCACATTGGGTCTTGGCTTTCGCTCGGGTTTATTCAATCTATAAGATTTGTTAATTGATGGATATGAAGGCAAAGTGGGTCATCTTGAAGTCAGCTTGTGGCCCACCGTCATGTCTTTTTTGACCTTTAAATTATTAGGCTTTTATGTATTTAGTGACATTCATTGTTGCAAATAACAATTCCCACTAGGCAAGTCCAAATATCTGTATTAGAAAAAAAAGAAAAAAAAAGATGGCATGGCAGCCCAAATGTACAAGAAAGTGATTGTGAAATATCATTTTGTTTGGTACAATTCACTGTGGGACAATTGAAATTAGTTTTTAGTATAAATCAAGTGAATAGAAGTAGACCTTTCATAAAATAGCTGTATGCCATATATGTACGGCTGTCTTATTTTTCAAGTAATCTTTAGTAAATGGGCACGTGCAGGTACCCATAAACTTCCCCTTTTTCTGTAAGTTATTTTCCAAAGTCCTCACCACCAGACCGTGGGATAAAAACTTCACGTCACATTACTCTAATTCGAGAATTCACGTGAAAGATTCCCTGGAAAGAAAAAAAATTAAATGAGCTTCTGATTAAAAGTCACACTGGGCCTCTGATTATGCAAAGTCTGGTTAGAAATGCAGATCAAAAGCCGAAAGGCTCGGCCCATTAACTTAAATTTTGTCAGGAAAATAAACAACTAAAATATTTTCTTGAGAAAGAAGTCAGTATCAGAGCTTATAACATAACTCAGAAATGGATTAACTCGCAAGGAGTATCAACATTTAGCTGGAAGAGGAGCGTTAAAGTTGTTATTACAGGTGAAGTTCCTGTATTTCCTTGTAGTTTTATTCGAAAGATTGAATTTTTATGCGAGTTTTGAGTGTCATTATGGTTTGCTTTTGTCTTGTCTTTGGGTGGAATTTAGGGCCTGTGATTGTTGTTAACTGCGAGTTGAAGAGTTTTCATCTGGGTGTGGCTTATATTTCTTTATTTGATTCAATTTGTTATGGGTTAATTTTTGTGTAATGAATTGGTTAGAAGATGCATTATAAGAGTGATAATCAAAGCGCAGAGAAGAGAATTAATATGATTTGTGATTGATATTGATGTTAGTTTTTATGATTATGAGAATTGAATTGATGCCGTCATGATATCAACTTGTCATGTGTTTCATTTGGATGTTGAGCTTGAAGTAACCAAGGAGGGGTTACCTCAATGATCAAGCGTTTGATTTGTTCCCATAGGGTCTGGATTTTGAGTTCTTGGGTTTAAATTCTTAGCGAGATGCCATGGATTTTCTGCTTCCTGAAAAATGTATGGTTTAGCAGATGTAAAATTTGAGCTCAAGTTACCAGGTTGAGGGTTTAGGAGATGCGCAATGGACACACCCTTTAGTGATATGTCATCATGTGATTGAGTAATTTTGAATTAAAGATAAATTAAAAATAAATTAATACTTAATTATATGATGACACATGATATGGGTACACAAAATGTGTACAAAAAGTGTATGTACATAGTTTTATTTAAAAGAAAAAACTTAATATGTTGATTTTATTAGTGTACATGGACAACGCAAAATGTGCAATATTGTTTTTTTTGGACACCTGGTTCACCATGTATGTTTAGTTCTTTGAATAGTTTGAATATATTTTCTCAATTTCTTATCAGAAGAATGCAAACATGAGAAACAAAGTCCTTTAGATAGCAAGAAAGCCCATTGGTATAGGTCTTTAATTTAAAAAGTATATTTGCCTGATCATGATCTTGATGCAATGCATGTTTTCTCTGAGAGTGCCTGGTGGGAAAACTTATTTGATTGGTTTTAAATCAAAATGATTGACTTGGTTGTAAGGGAAACAAGGCTGAAAGTGAATTAAGGCCTTCTATCGTTGTCAATGATATTTTCTTTATCTAATTCCAATTTCATTCCTTGATAATTCTTTTGTTTCTGGAATCATACTTCTATCATATTTGGGTATTAAATTCTCCAGGATTTGTATGTATTCTGCTTTCGTTTGTGCTTCTTCTATATCTTCTAATAATGTATTGTTTTTCAGGCTTATATTGAGTTGTTTTAGTCTTTAACTACTATATTAAAAATTTTCTTTTGGTGGAACATTCATGCATGCACTTCTCTATTCTTATTGTTCTTTCACTCTGTGTAATCTGATTGCTTCGTTTCTGCTTTTGTTCTTCCAGTCATAACCAAAAATGTCTCGGAGATATGATAGCCGTACCACAATTTTTTCCCCTGAAGGCCGTCTTTACCAAGTTGAGTATGCAATGGAGGCCATTGGAAATGCTGGTAGCGCAATCGGAATATTATCAAGAGATGGAGTTGTCCTAATTGGTGAAAAGAAGGTTACTTCCAAGCTCCTCCAAACCTCAACTTCCACAGAGAAGATGTACAAGATCGATGACCATGTTGCTTGTGCTGTAGCTGGAATAATGTCTGATGCCAACATTCTAATAAACACTGCAAGGGTCCAAGCCCAACGCTATACATATGCATACCAAGAGCCAATGCCTGTCGAGCAGCTAGTTCAATCTCTTTGTGATACAAAGCAAGGTTACACACAGTTTGGCGGTCTCCGCCCCTTTGGAGTGTCATTTCTCTTTGCAGGATGGGACAAAAATTATGGCTTCCAGCTGTACATGAGTGACCCTAGTGGAAACTATGGTGGCTGGAAAGCTGCAGCAATCGGTGCAAACAACCAGGCTGCGAAATCGATCCTTAAACAGGACTACAAGGATGATATCACAAGGGAAGAAGCAGTCCAACTTGCCCTGAAGGTGCTCAGCAAAACCATGGACAGCACCAGTCTTACTTCAGATAAGCTAGAACTGGCTGAGGTTTACCTTACCCCTTCAGGCAACGTCAAATACCAAGTCTGCTCACCTGAGTCTCTGAGTAAGAAGTTGGTGAAGTTTGGAGTGAGCCAACCTACTGCAGAGTCTTAAGTTAAGTTGTTCTTCTACGCTTAATTATAGCTTAAGTTTCTGAGAAGTTTGGACTTTGTATTACTGATATGCTTTATTGGAAAATGAACTGCCAGAACTATGTGTTTGATGATTGGAGTGATTAATACTCTCAGATATTAGTGATTATGGATGCAGATTATCTTCCTCTCTCTTTTCATGATTGTTTTCTTGCTTCGAATTCTTGGTTTCATTTTATCATGCAAATGTACTTTGCTCCACATCAGAGGCTTGTTTATAAGGGTTATCTATTGATGAAGCTGCAATTTAGCTTATTTGGATAATGTATGTTGTGGGGTTGATACACATGTTTGAGCATCATTAGGTATTGTCATGTATTATGAATAGTTGAAGGTGTTTAGGGATTCACTTAACCAATGTTTTATTTTGTAATGAAAGTCAGAATTAGCTACTAGTCATCAGTCTTTGATCTGTTGTGGGATATATTGCATCGATTTTTCATTGAAATCTTGTTTTAGTTTATAAACTGACACGACACCATCATCGATCATGGCCATAGTTTGAATCTGAAAACTCTTTCATGTGATGGAGATTCAATCATTGAGAGCTATTTTAAAATTCAAATGTAGAGTGTAAGTGTGGGACATGATGAACAAGCAAATATATGCATCACAAGCAAGTGAACATGAAGTCATTGCAGATGAAGAGTTTGAGTAAAAAGTGAGCATAATGTCTTCAACTGTAACTTGACAAAATCTGCATTTTAGTACTGTGTGGATTCAGAAGCAGAAGCAGAAGTAGCATTTTAACTCTATCATTAGCAACTTTAGTTATTATTATAATAATGTACCACATCTTCAATTCATTACAAATTTGCCCACAATGTTCCCATCTCCACTCTCAATTTAAATATAAGAGAATCATATTTTTATAAACTTGTAGGCTTCAAGGATTTTAGACCATTGTCTTGTCTTATTCTACTTCCACCTGGAATTTACTTCAAGGGTTTTATTTTTTTTAAATCTAATGTTAAAATTATGGTGTTTAGTATTTGAACGCTGAATTATGATGACTCATCTCAACGTATCCTACCTGTCACCCCTTCATTGGCTTCCAATAATCTCTCGTCTCTCTTTATATTCTTAAATCCACCACTTCTCTTTCAACTAGCTTCCTAAACTCACTCTACAATGTCTCCTCAACTGTATCTTCTCTCTCTCCTCCTTCACATTGCTATTCTTCCTTCTCTGCAACTCAGCCCCGTTGATCTCGCAGCTCTTGCTGATATCAAGTCCACTCTCACTGACATTCCCGGCTCCGACTTCTTCTCCTCCTGGGACTTCACTGCACCTGACCCCTGCTCCTCCTTCGCCGGCGTCACCTGTACTCTCTCCCGAGTCTCCACTCTTTCTCTGGGAACTGGCCTTTCCAACTCACCTGGACTCGCCGGCTCCCTATCCCCTTCCATTTCCAACTTGACCTCCTTGACCCAGCTCATTCTCTTCCCCGGCATTGTCACCGGCCCCATCCCTCCCCAACTCGGTCAACTCACCAACCTCAGAGTCATTTCCCTAACGAACAATCGCTTAACTGGGACCATACCCACTTCGTTTAGCTCTCTCAAGAGCTTGCATACCCTGGACTTGAGTTTCAACCGGCTCACGGGGGAAATTCCGCCGAGTTTGACGACCCTTCCGGGGCTGAAAATTCTCATTTTGGCGGCGAATTCGTTGTCTGGTGAGTTGCCGGTCGTGTCGACTCAGTTGCTGCATTTGGATTTGAGGAAGAATAAGCTCACCGGACCGTTAAGATCCCTGCCGTCCACGTTACGTTACGTGGCGGTAGCAGAGAATTGCTTGACGGGCCCACTCAACGGCCTAAAATCACTCTCAGAATTAGTGTACCTCGACTTAAGCATGAACAAATTTAATGGGCCCATCCCCGCCGAACTGTTTAATCCTTCCCTGTCTTCAATGTTCTTACAACGGAACAATTTATCGGGTGGGCTCCCATCAAGGTTCGTGGGCCCCGCATCATCAAGAACGTACGGTGGAGGATCGGTGGTTGATCTTAGTCACAATTATTTGACGGGGGAGTTATCGGACTTGCTAGTTGGGGTGGAGAGCTTGTTCTTAAATAACAATCGTCTGGTGGGGGTGGTGCCGGAGGAGTACATGGAGAGCCTTTACGATGGAACCACCAAGACTTTATACTTACAACATAATTACTTATCAAAGTTTTCGTCGAAGCCCGGCTTGATGTTGCCGGACACGGTGTCACTATGCTTAATCTACAATTGCATGGTGCCGTCGGTGAGGTCGACGTCCTGTCCTGCTAGTGCGGGTGGACAAATCTCTAGGCCATTGTCACAATGTTTAAGGTTTAAGAAGAATCACAACTTTATAGATTAACCAAAAAAGAATTCTTATACGTTATAAATAGCGAAGGAAGGAGGGAGGGGAGGGATATTCTAAGAGAGTGAAAGATATATAGTTTAGTTTTGATTACAAAGTGTGTGGTGTGACATCTTTTGTATATTAGTTTGATGAGAAAATAAAATTTATTCTTGTAAAATCCATGTTAACGTCAAGCTGGTAACATAACAATTAGTGAATATTAAGGCAACTTTACCATCTATTAAGACAATAATTCTTTTTTTACAATTTAAAAAAAAATTGTTGATATAAAAAAAAAAAAAACAAATTAAAATTTATCTTCTAGTAAGTAAATGTGGGCCTATGATCAAGATGAACAAACTTATAAATGAAATAAGATTAAAAAAGAAGTAAATAAAATGTATGAATTATTCAGTTCTTATTATATTAGAGAAAACTTCCAGTTTATGTTTAGTTTCATACGCTTCAAACAGTTTATGAATCGGGGTTTTTTAGAAGATATTATGATTCTTTAAGTGAAGAAAGATCAATCTAACATTGTTAATTGGGGGTTGAAATAAAATATGGACAAATGAGAGGGATACAAAAATTAAAAAAGAAAAATAGAAGGTGCAATTTGTATTCTGAAAGGAAAATTTTTCTGTTCTTTGGAGGGTGGAGCCGTATAAGCAAAGAGGGGTTGAAGGAAGCAAAAGGAGCTGCATGAATGAGAAAAATCAGACTAAATTTTTTGTCGCTATTATTTTATGAATTCTAATATACTTTCTTCTTTGCTATTATTTTATTTGAGTTGAATTTTTTTTTTTTTTTCCACCCATGCAAAGAATTTATCATTGTTTTTAATGTTTCTGAATATTTGGCCAATATTTTGATTGATTCTTAATATGAGAAAATTTTCACAGTTTGATCTAAATAATAAACTTCATAAGAAAATAGTTAGATTTTGTGGAATAAATTGACTATTGATAGATCTTAATGAATTGTTTGAGGTTGTTGTTATTATTGGATAATAACATAATTAGCTTTAAGCAATATTATTGACACATATTAAAAGAAAATGCTAAGAAATTGAAGGTTAATCGACCATGACATGAATTATTAGAATTTCTTGTTAATATTATTAGATTTTCTTGTTGTTTTTTAATTTGTTGGAATTAAATTAATTAATTTTAATTTTCATTAGCTTTGATCTAAATTATTACTTTTTTTTTTTCAATAGTTTAAATAATAACAATAAGGTTAATGTAATTTTGACAACTAATATTCAATTTTTTTGTAAGAAGAAAGATATCATATTCATTATTTTATTATTTGGACGACTTCATATAGCTTTTCCCATCAACAACCCCCTAATGAAAAAGATTTTATAATCGGAGTGGAGACTCCAATCAGTCTTCATCGTCGTCATGGTTATTAATACTATTAATAACTTGTTCAAGTGCTATTATGTTATCATTTTCTTCAATTATAAAAATGTAATAAAGTTATAATTTAATATAATTTTGAAATAAATACGAATTTAAGAGGCCATTGGATTTCAAACCTACTTTTAAAAGCAAAAGAACATGACTTTTCAAGATCTTCGGGATATACTTCTTCAAGCATATTTTCTAACTCATCATAGTTAAATTCTCCTCCTCTCTCTTTCTCTACAATTCAAAACTTAGATTTATCTATTGGTTCATAATTCACATAATCATATGATTTTTTGGGAGATGGAAACCTATATATTGAAATAAAAATAAGAATTCTCATTAGTAAACCATATATATATATATATATATATATATATATATATACACACACACACACACGAAAAAAACACATGAGAAAAATAAATTAATTTTTAGTCTTATCTTAGACAACATCATTAAGCCTTTGGTGTTCTAACTTATTTCTTTTCTTGCTATGAATACATTTAAATATACTCCAATTTCGTTCACCATCCAAAAGAAAAAGCCATTCGTTTAAGAAAATTTCTCGTTAAATTTTGTAAATCTAAAGTATCATAACCAAGTAATCTCCACCCCTCATTTTTCATTAAATAAATAATCGTAGATTAAGAACAACTCAAATGATCAATCAAACAAATAAACATTTAGTAAATGAAATTAAATATTAGATTAAATATTAGCATTATAATGTCAGATAATATCTTAATGTTAATGTTAGTTAAACTTTGATTTTTACTAGGTTAAGTATTCTTGTGACTAGAATAAGCTATTGGAAGAGAAAAGTTTTCTAAACACTCTTGATAAGACCTTATATCATCTAATAACTTTGTCATATTATATATAACTTGTTTATCAATTACATCTATCGACCATGCATAACTTCTAGTCTTCTGTAAAATTGTATTGACTATTGAAAATTTAAGTTTAATTAATACGTTGCAACACAAAAGATTTGTCCATTATTTATAATATTAGCGCAGGGCTTATAAACATAACTTAAAGCAGGTTTTTCATTATAATCACAAATGCAAAAATGACGTATTAATAGAGTCATAATCCTTTCTGTGATTAAACCATTATTCCAAAAATTTCCATAAAAAACAATTTGTTTAACTTTTCAAACCTTTTACATCTTCAAGAATTTTTTGTTATTGCATCAATAACTAGAGCTTGCAAATCATCTTTATGATCATGTAAACTTGTCAAAGAAATAAAGTTGGTTGCAAAGGAAGTGGCTCCAGGACGAATAATTTCTCTCCAATCAGGCCTCTTTCTTAACCAATTCAAAGTGTGTTTATGATTATAAACAAAAGTTGTTACCTTCAAAGCAAGATTTTGACCAAACTCTGCACTTGAGGCATTTCTCCTATGTCTTTCAAAATTAAATTAATACTATGAGCTGCACACAGTGACCAACTAATGTGAGGAAATTTTTTCAGTAAATTTATTTCCTACAGCTTTGTAGTTCACTCTATTATCAGTTACCCTATGAACTACATTTTGAGGACTAACACATTCAACAATGTCAATAAACATATTACGTCAAGTATTTTCATTTGTGGAGAAATCTGAAGCAGCAACTGATTTGACAAATGTAATGCCTTTAGGACAATACACTAAGAAATTAATTAAAGATCTCTATCTAGTATCTGTCCATCCATCGCCCATTATGAAACAACTTGTTTCAACCCAAGTGCGTCGATAAGAAATCAATAGTCAGCTTTACATGCTGCTTGGCATTTTTCAACAAATTCACACGTAAAACATGATGAGAAGGACCCTTATATCCATGGCCCATGCTTACTATCTTACTTACTATAGTTTGGTGAAACAAAGATTTACTGTATTCATAGGAATACATGCATCCGTAAAACCATAAAGCAATTGCCATGTCAGTATCACGCCATCGTTTTTGACTTTGCATACAAGCCTTGATACTAGGTTGAGAAGTATCACAAGGTATTTTGAAGTATGCTTCAATTCCAGCATTTGCTTTTCTTTATCCTTTAGAGGACCTAATAGACCGATGAGGAAAAATCTCTTGAATGTCATAAGCATCATTATATGATTCTTTTTTTTTTTTTTTATTAAATAATTTATAAAACCAAAAAAACAATAGGCATTATCCAGAACAACCTAAATGCGGTAGAACACTCACCTGCAAAAACGAAAGCTCAGAACTACAACCTGTCTGAGCAATCGAAAACTATTTACGATTAGAAAATGATACACAACACTAACCCTAAGCCAAAAATAAAAACAAGAGTGAAAGCTACTGAAACAAATATTATAAATATAAATAAAGCCCAAAATCCAGAAAAAACAAAGCCTAACCCTCCTGGACCCATAGTACTCTCAAGAAGATTCAAGAACGAAGGGCAGGCCCTTGCCGCCAGAAACCAAACAATGCGGCACCTCAGCCTCAAAAACTTAAAATAGCTTGCTGGACCGCTTCAAATGAGGCCTTAAAAACTTCATCTTTCTTGGAGCAAGAGGCCTTAAAATCTGAAGACAAAAGCCTGGTAGCCAAGCTGAAGATGAAGCCTAAGAATCTCCAAGCGCAACCAAGAATATCAGAGCACCGCAACCAGGCAGAAGCAGCCTCAAGATGCGGCTGATTTTCTTGATCAGAACTCCACCTTGAACCAATCAAATTAGCAGCCCTCCACCAATAGCAGAGCCCGTGGACAAAGCTTGAATGTAGAGGAAAAGCATGGACTTGATGCCTTCAAAAAACTGCCATAAAACGCGATCCAATTCAATGCACAAAAGAGAGAAAAAATCAGCCATATCTGTGAATAATTCCCAGGTTTTAGTATTCACAGCAATAGTATCCGTGAATAGTAAATCTGGTTTTCCAGATTTAGACCACCAAAACCAGGGCTGTAGAAATATCCGAACACGAATCTTTGACTTTCCGCAAGTGTAACTTATCTAGAGCAACATGAAAAAAGTCCAAGACGGGTGATCCACTATGAGATTCTCCTATTGGACAATAAAACCGAAATATCAAGTTTTTTCTCAAGCCTTGAGTCCTTACTTTTCAAAAAGCTCCATCCAACCATTATGATAAGTATACATCTTATCGGCAAGAACCTAAGAAGGGGAGACATCTCAAAAAAGAAATGAGAAAGCCAAAGAAAAAAACTTTGCAAAACAATAAACTAGTTAGAGAAAGATAAACCTCTCATTATACTCTTAAACTAAGCCCATGAAAGAAATTGGAAGGAGACCTTTCAAAGAGACACTCCAGTCCCACCCAGTAATCTTGATTACGCTCTAATAATCACTCACAATACTCAAAGAGGCTAAGGAAGCACCTTCTTCCCATTAGAATTAGTCCCCTTACTAATATACTTCCATGCTAAATCCATTTTTCTTGGTCGAATGGAGCTCTCAGAAGATGCTTGTTCTCTAGATTTTGCTTCAAAAGATGGTGTTGACCTTGATGATGTATTTTCCTTTTCACTTAACAAAAAAAAAGCATTAATTAGTTGACAGAATCAACGGATAGAGCAAAAAACAAGAACAAACCATAGGAAATATATTATTATACAATCATACAAATTGTAAACGATCATAATACATCTTGACACACTTTTTCCATGAATGTTAAAATATACATTAAACTTGAATGTGCCATAGAATGAATAGCATGGCCAACAAGCGCACACAGGAAGCCAATTAAAAAGCACATAATGTTAACTAGTCCTGTGACGTTTTAAGCCTTATAATCTACATGTTCTTCTTGTTGTAACCATAAAGAAGAAGAATTCATAAATCAGACACAAGGATAAGAGCTTAGGTAACATGAATGCTGACACCTGCTCGGTAGAGTTGTTTCTATGATCAAGGTTCAATTGAATCCAATTAGTTGATATGAGCTTGGGATACTTTCAGTTTTCTAAGCTAAAGCTTTGCTCTGTGATGACTGCTCAGTCAAGACATCATTGGAGATAATCTGCCAAAGTTATAATATAGAAGGTCCATATACCAATCGCATAGGTAATCTATTGCCCTTTACTTTTTCCCTTTTCAATGCATTTAAATTGATTTCTTCTAAAAAGGAAAACCATAAATGATAAACTTACAACTCTTGTAACATATAAATGCTGAACAACACTACTAGAACAAAATTCTGTGCTTACACACATCATTATTACTTTGGATCAAAGACTGTGCAGTTCAAAAACATTAATGATAAAGAACAAAAGAACACTACAGATGGGATCTATCTGGAGAAGGGTTATGACATTTGCAAATTTGAAACCATAAGAAGAAAGAGTTGACTTGTTGAATAATATCAGGAGCACTGCAGAAAAAAACATAACAAATGTACATAGTAACACCAAGAAGAAGGAAATAGGTGCAAAATAAATATATAAATAAATGACACTCTTGCACTTATCTTCCTAGCACTTTATCTAAAACATTTGGTTGACATGTGGGAAGTTCTCTTGGTCGGAACTAATTAATTCCTGAAATTATGATGAAATTACATTTTCATCAGAAAAAAGATTTTGATTTTCTATTGATAAATATTGTTAGGTCTGTGAAGCCAACTCATACGGAACCAACATCTAAGAAAATTGATAGTTGTGATACTTAAAATTAAAAAAGATCCTAGTTCAATTTTGTAAAATGCATTCTATTAGGAAAAAAAATAAAGTCAATCTAACATAATTTTTTGGTTACTTGATGCTCCTAAAGCAATAGTCACTTCTATAGCCAACAACATTATTGTAGTGATGCCTAACAACGAATATAATTGCATCATGCAATAAAAATAAGAAACTTTACACACATAATTGTGTCATGCCTAACATTGAAAATACATCATGCAATAGAAGTTAAATTGCATTTGCGAAAAAAAATAAAAAATAAAAAACACTACAAAACTTACTAGTGTCATCCCGATTTACAATAGCCAATAAAAATAATTTTAGAAGGATTGGGTTGAAATTGCTGATTCAGTTGAACTTTGCTATTGATGGGTGGTGCTTCGCAAGTTGGAAAGAGATTGAAAGTTTGAAAGAGATTGAAACTTTTTAGATTATGTGACCATGTCTGTCGCGTATTGGAGATTATAATTTTAGTTTTGATCTCTTAGGGTGTAATTTTTTTTCTTTTTAAATTCAATTCTTTTAATTTAGTCAAACCTGGTTCACCTGACTTTAACCAGTTTTCTAGTTCAACGGTTTTAATCAGGTTTGACTAAATTTTTACGAAGTCAAGTTTTATGAAGAAATCATATTAGATTATGACCAATTCATAGTTGAACCGATTGAATCAATTGATCTAATCTAATTTTAATAACATTAATAAAAGTATCTGCAAGTTGAGAAACTATAGGACCATGTCAAAGACAAAAAACCATTCGAGCAAACGAACTGATAATTGAAATGAAGATCAATGTTGAGATGTTGAGTGTGAATACAAAACACAAAGTTGGTACCTATATGAAGAGTAGATTGATTGTCAATAGTAGAGAGAAGTGTAAGAGAATGTCAAGCTCATGCAGACTAGATCAAAACCACCAGACAAAAGTAATAATGTAAACAAGAACACAATACTCAAATTTTGCAATAGATCGAGAAACAACAACTTGCTTCTTGGAAATATAAGAAATAAGGTTACGAAGAAGAAAATATAATCACTACTAATAGATTGCCAAGTGGAGACATAAAAAATGCAAGTAGTATCAAGATAGGCCATAGGATGAAGGTCAAAGTAAAGATGAAAGTTGAAACTACAAAATAAGGTGCCCTTAATGTATTGAGAAATGCACTTAATGGCCTATATGTCTTAGTGATTAGGAAAAAATAGTCATTGAAAAACTTGATTCAAAGCAAACACAATATCCAATTTAGTAAGAGTAAAATACTCAAAACTATCAGTTGTGTTACGATAAAGAGTGACATACCCAGTGATAGCCAACTAGACTTTGTTGGGAAATTGATGAAACAAGAACCAATATGTTATTTTGGTTGTGTAAAAAGGGTCAATCCAAAAGACATGTACTCAATCAATTTACAAAAATTATTATACAAATTAAAATAATTTGAAAGAATAAGATACAATCACATCAGTGAATACTTGATAAAAGAAAGCTATGTGAATGGTCTTATATGCTTATATGTATTTATAAAAATGTTAGAATTAGGATTTGTTATTATAGTAGTATATGTTGATGACATGATTTTAATTGAGACTCTTGAAAAGCTTATAAAAACTATTGAATACTTAAAAAATGAATTTGAGATAGATGATTTGGGAAAAATAAAATATTGTCTCGGTCTATAGATCAAGTATAATTTAAATAGAATACTAATTAATCAATTAGTTTATATTGAGAATTTAATGTTGTAATATGAATAAAGCTTATTCTTTTGAGCACCTCAATAATTGTTTAGTCTCTTGATCCTTAAAAGGACTTTTTTTATTCTAAAAGAGAAAATAAAATGATACTTGGTTACGAAGTATTTTATCTTAAGGTCATTAACGCTTTATTATATTTGGTCTAATGTACTAGACTAGATATATCTTTCTAAGTTTTTATTAGTTTGATTTAACTCTACAACAATTTATTGACATTGGAATGAAATTAAGCATATATTTTATTACCTATATGGAATCAAAGATTTAAGATTACTCTGTTATGTTAAATCCTCTAAAAATTATAGTTTGGTTGGATATGCAAATACTTGTTATTCTGCTGACCCTCATAAGGTCTACTCGCAGATGAGATATATCTTTACTTATAATGATACAACAATATTATAGCGCTCCATTAAACAAAATTTGGTTGCAACATCTTTGAATCATTCAGAGATTTTTACTCTCCATGAAGCTAACCAAGAATGCATATGGTTATAGTTTGTCATCCATCACAACTGGAACACATGTAATATTTTTTTTATAACACACACTCCTTTCATAATATATGAAAACAATGTAGGTCATACCCAAATAAGAAGAGGATATATTACAAAAGACAAAATCTAACATATTTCATTAATTTTTTTTACACTCACGAATTTTAGCGGAGTCGAAAGTTTGATATCAAATAAATATGCTCTAATGATAATCCTGTAGACTTATTCACTAAGATGTTATGAACATCAACATTTGAAAAGTTAGGTTTAACAGTAATATGTTGTGACTCAATAAATAATTAAATTAATTTATATTATCCTATTATAAAGGGGAGCATTTATTAGAGCGAGAAAATTCTTGAAATATGTAACATATTAGACAAAATGACATTTTACTTGTTTTTCCTTCATTAAGTTTTGTCCAAATGGGTTTTTTCTAATAAAATTTTTAATGAGACAGTTTAAATATTCATTTGGTTTTTCCTAATAATTTCATGAGACAGTTTAAACATGTTCAACCCCAATTTATAGGATATTACATAATTGCATTCTTTTGTTTATGTTTCTCATCCCAGGAAGTTTTTCCTTCGCAAGTAAATGTAATTATCTGCATATTATTAGAATCTAAGGAGAAGTATTATAATATTGTAGGTGGATTTCCCACCCATGAAGTAATCTACGAGAGCTTTTTAATAAATACGCCCCACCCCTCATTTGTTTTTCACATTTTTCACACACCCCCTCATTTTGCATAACTTCGGTTTTCCTTTATTAAAGAAAGTTTTGATAGATTTTTATTCTAGTCCACTTTGTTTCAATCTTCTACATTTCAATTTTCTTATGGCTTCCATTACATAAACAACAGAAATGATATTATATGTTCGGAATACACTCATACGTTTTGATAAAAATTTTCAATATTTAATCTTATTTTTTAAAACACGACTCTAAATTTTCATAATTATTGAAACCATTTATTTTATCTCAGATGTTTGATTGTTTTATGAAAATATATTTACTAAAACTATGGAAAAAAATTATCACATGGCGTAAATATGAATAAAAGAAAATAAGATTCAAATTTGATATTACAGAAAAGGGATGTAAACTTAAAAAAAAAAAAAAAAATCTAATTAAGTTTGAATTTGGGATAATGACTTATAAAAAACCTTGTTCGAAATTAATAAAAAAAGCTGTTAACTTTCTATTTACTATTGAACAGGTTTAAAGAGTTTTTATTTTTGAGAAAGAAATTAAAAATGATAATTGATGGTTCTCTCCAGCCTGCCTCAGTCCGTTGCTATCCTTAGTCTGAAGGTGATTGATCAATGACCCAAACAATGAAATTAATTATCTAATAATACTTATTTATTAATAATCAATTAAGTTTATAAAGTTAGTTGAGTAAATGTTATTTAATTGAAATGAACTACGTAAATCTGAAATCAACTCAAAATAAATTGTTTAGAATTTAGTTGTGATTTAAGTAAAATAAAAAAGAATTGTAAAAAACTTTGGAAAATTAAACATTATATTATATAAGACAAAGCAGTAAAGTAGCTAAAATTATAATAAATAAGGATCAAGGATGATCACTATGTTCTTAGTTTGGTAATATGTCATCAATCAAGCGTTGATATGCAGCAAATGAAGATCCACCCTCCTTCACTGTTATTCTGCTCTTTTCACTTTTCTCTTTCACCTTCTTCCTTACCTCATTATCAATCTCCATCACAGTTTTTATAGCTGTTGCTATCTCATCTCTCAACACAACTTCTCCATCAATGCTTCTATAATCCAGTCTCAACTCCACAGCGAGTCCCAAATCTTTCACCATTTGGAATGCATTAAGCTGTTGCTCAGCATACATAGACCACGCCACAATTGGAACTCCAAACCACAGACTCTCCAAGACTGAATTCCACCCGCAATGTGACACAAATCCTCCCACTGATTTATGAGCC
The DNA here is from genome assembly GCA_026122585.1 of Anacardium occidentale. NCBI lineage: Eukaryota > Viridiplantae > Streptophyta > Magnoliopsida > Sapindales > Anacardiaceae > Anacardium > Anacardium occidentale. The sequence goes on from JAJEJH010000031.1 coordinate 744,388, forward strand.
AAAACCTCTTTTTGTGGTGCCCATCCACATACCAAGCCAATGTCCTTTGTCCTCTTCAAGAACCCATTAGACAACAGTTGCTGAAGATCATCTTTGTAGTCACCAGGCCCTTCAAATTTCCCTTTTGGTGGTGGCTTCCTTAAAGACCACAAGAACCTCACCCCACTGGTCTCCAATCCATGTGCAATTTCTTTCACTTGTTCTTCACCAAAACTTCCCATGCTTCCAAAGCACAAAAACAAAACTGATGAATCAGGTTGACTATCAAGCCATTTTATGATCTCATCATCTCTTTGTGTCTCGCCCTTTAGATGAATCAGCGGTCCAACTGTGTAAACAGGTGGCACATGATCAAAATAATTCAGCAAACGCTTCACCGCGGAAGATTCCAGCTCCTCAAACGTGTTCACAATAATCCCTTTGGTCTCCTTGAATCTTCTTCCATGGTTCATAAGTGAAGTGTAGCCACCATACTTGTTTAACAGAAATTCAGGAAGACCACTGCTCGATACTGGATTAACATAACTAGGGAACACCAACTCACCATCAAACTCTTCAAACTCCCTACCAATCTGAGCATGTCGAGTTGGAAGGTACATCAATAGACCAAGAAAAGCTGCACTACAAGTGAAGAACATATAAGAAGAAACACCAAGTTCATTTCCCACATCGATCATTGACGTACAAAACATATCAACTACCAACCCGGCAAGTTGACCTGAGTTAGCGTTTGAAACTACATGTTTAACAATAGCTTCTTTAACGCAAGCTTTATGATAATCCACGAACTCTGTTGCGAACTTCTCTAAGGATTTATGAACCGGCTGTGAAGGAGAGAAGTCTATAGGGGGAGGAAGATTGATGATCTTTATTGGAGTATTAGATTCCGCAAAAGATTTGGCATATGCAGCTGCAAGCGAGTTGACAGGAGGAGAATGCATGACAAGAACAGTCACTGAGAAACGATCATCGCGATCTAACAATCGCTTTGCGAACTCAACTAGGGGGATGAAGTGGCCCGTGGCTGATACAGGGATGAACACAAGCTCAGCTCTCTTCATTGTTGGTGATTGCAGCTATGCGAGAAGATGATATATCTTTTTGCTTTTATTTTATGACACTTCTTATAGAGAATTAAGGATTTTTATTTATAGAGTCATATTAGACATCCAAAAGGAAACATTCAGTCATAGACAAATAATGTCGTGCTATGTGGAGAAAATGTCGTATGCAATGTCGTATATGGGGAAAATATCATATTAGACATCCGAACGGATTGGAAACATCTATCACAGACAAAATGTAGTGATATTTGGAGAAAATGTCAAATGCAATATATTAGGTTTAGGTTAGGTAATCTGACAATTACAATGTTGTTATATCTATGTATTGAATATTGTTGTACTTTCTAGAATAATATTGTCGTTAGGTATTTGAAACTTGAAGATTTGTCACATATATCAATTTGAGTGATACTATTGACTTTGTAATTAACAATTTTTAGATAAATTTCATTATTATAATATATATTGTATTTAGTATTCTTATATTTTATTGAATAATATTGTGTTACGTAATTGGGAGTTGTTTGTGACCCATCAATTAAGAGGGAAATGATTGACTCTTTACTAATCAATTGTTTAAGAAAACTCATAGTTAAATTTAGAATAATATAACTTCTAAAATACCTTTAAATTTTTCAACATTACCTTTCACTCTCACTAAATACATATTTATTTGCCGATCCTTTTTTTCCAGCAATGTTCAAAATCCAAACTAACTTATATTTTGTCTCTTCGTTCGTTTTTGTGGATGTGCAGGTTTTTGTTGTATGATAATTCTCTACCTATTGAGTGTCTTTTCCAAAAGCGATAAATCGGCTAAAGTAACAACCCATGTTTTGATTGCAGACGAACATCTCTCTATTAGTAAATATGTCTTGTCGGTTGACACCTATTTCACGCTATCTATCCAAGATGGAAAATAATAATTTTTTTCGTAGTTAATATCAATCATGATCTTATAATTAATGTAATTATCTGGGAAATTAATTTGAATTTCAAACTTGTAACTGAAAGTATTGTAACCCTTCCTTTGAAATATATATATATATATATATATATATATATATATATATATATATATTTGGAGGATTACTGAGAGAAAGGGAAAAAGTGCTTAACATATACACATTAGACGACATATATCCCTTCTTTACTTAGGATCTATCATGTTTTAAGTGTGGTGAACAACTTACAAGGGTGATAAATGGAACGAAAAATAGAGAAGTGTGGCGAAGAAAATCTTCAGATTCATGGTAACTCTTTGCCTCAGAACGTGTGAAACTCGAAAGAGTTAAATTTTGGCAAGAAAGTGCATCAAAAAGCTCAGATAGATAAGCATGTAAGTTGAGTATGGTTGTGTTGAAGTGTAAAATGACCGACAATCGAGTTTATATATGGAGTTAATTTCATTGAACTCGAATATGATGGTTATATGGGTATCCACATAAACAGTGCAGTTAATTTTGTCTAAACCCCTCAATGTTTGTTATTTTATTAATATCCCAAATTTAATTCATTCGCTCAAATAGAAACGTTTTGTAACAACATGCATTTAATCTTATACCCGAACCATAAAAGTTAAAATAATGACTATGTTCTTTGCTTTGTAATATGGAAACAATTTAGGGAATTTAATTAATTTAATATAATTTTAAACATTTCAAACAAAATTTATCTAATTTTTAGGTAAAAAATGAATATAGCCTCGATTTTATGTGTATTGACCCATAGCTGGGTAAATCTATATGATACACATGTACTTCATTGTTCAGTGAGAAATTTGGAAGGATCATACACATTGAACTCGCGTAGTACACTATTCATCATGTGTATTAGACCATATTCTCACATTCTGGACCATATATATAACCCCTGATTCACATTTTCACATCGAAAATGTGAGCCATGGACAAAGTGAATAGATGGTTGAATTTCTAATGAAGGACACACCATTCTAATGATTTTTTGACAACAAAAATGTCAAGAAAGGTTAATAAATCTTTTCTTATTAAGTTTATTTCACTGTAGTATAAAAATTTAAGTTTTTTTATATGGATTCAAGGCACATATAGAGTTTGTTTTTTTGGTTGAAAATGTTTTTGAATTGCTTGTTTTGGCATCGTTTTGAGTAAAATTTGTTATTAAAATCATATTAGACTAAGTTTAAAATCCAATGTTAGTAATTTTTTTTATGAAAAATGGAGGAGTGGTGGCAGTCGGATGACCCCATGTGTTTCACGAAAACCACATGAATTACACGTGGTCATCGTGTTAGGGATAGAGGTGCAAATGGAATGTTTCAAAGTTAATAGGGTAAATTGAAAACGTGGTAAACACATTTTGGGGATGTTTTTGCTTAGTTTTAGAACGCAAAGGAGGGTGCATTTGAGAAGGTTTTACAGGGGGTTATTAGTAGGGGTATTTTTAGATGTTTTATAGAATAGGGGTTTTTGGATATTTCCTATAATAAGAATTTTTTATATCTTCGATAATAGGGGGTTTTTAAATTATTTTTCATACTAGAAGGTTTTTAAATATTTTCCACAATAAGAGGTTTTCTAATATTATCCATATTAGAGGCTTTAATTATATTTTTCACACTAAGGGGTTTTCTAATATTTTTCATGTTTAGTGGTTTCTTACGGTTCACATTTTAAGGTTTTTGGGTGTGTAATTTTTGAATTTTGGTTTGTTTGTTAGAATAAAACATGTATTATGATAAATAAAACATTGTCAAAAATAACAAAATCCTTTGATTTTTTTTTTTTTTTTTTTTTTTGTGCAACATATTGTAAGTGGGTATAAGAGGAATAGAGGTAGGGGTGATGAAGGTTACATCTTATATGAGATTTGAAGAAGAGCACCACTTTAGGGTGTTGGATAAATATTGAGGATTGAGAGACGCTATCAGGACCATTAGGATGCATTCGTTGCTAAAGTAATAAGAGATTTTTAAGATGACCTATTTTAGACACCTAATACTACTACAAGCTAGTCAATTCAATAGTGTTTTGGTATATTCATTCATATTGCAACAAGTGGTGTGGGAAAACTCTGAGGAGGAGTTTTGGTTCAAGGTAAATAAGGTTAATGTTAAATTTAACCCCTTATAAGTTTGCCCTTGTGATAGGTTTATAATCTAACCATCACACAAATATGCGATTGTATTTACAAGGAGACACAAAATAGGGGATTTGAGAGAGATGTTTTATTGTCTTGCTATAGATGACATATACAAACCTACATTGTGTCTAGGAGGAGAAGGCATGGCGAGGCATCAATATGGATGTGGTGAAGATGGTGTTGTTTTACGACCTTCACTATAAGTTATTACGGGTCGATAATAGGATGGTTGTCTTAAAGGAGATGATGCAATTTATGGATGACTTTGAGTTTTTTAGTGCGCATATATGTGAGGAGTGTGGGTATGGGAATTGACGAACAAGTCGATAAAGGATGCATTGGAGCGATTTAGCTCTTGAAAACATCGTTATGTAGTGTTGTTGTCATTTGGCATTGGTTGATAAAGAAGTACTTGAAGATAGCAATTTGAAATTGTCTAGTGTTGTTGAAGATATTGTTGTCATAACAGTTTGTTGTTATTTGGCCAATGGAGAAGTGTTGTCGTTTGACTAATGAAAAAAAAAAAAAGTTGCTGGTGACAAAGTTGAAGTTTCCATTGGATTCTTGTTATCTAGTGTTCTTGTGTTACAATAGTTGTTATTTGGTTGATGAAGAAGTTTTATTTTGAATAAGTTTTTTAGTTGTCATTAGATTGATGAAGAAATTTGTTGTTGATGACGAAGTTGAAGTTTTCAGTGAACTCTTGTTGTCCAATGTTCCTGTTGCTTCAGTGAATTCTTATTATTATTATTTTGGACGATGAAGAAGTTTTGTTGTTGTTTAGTTGATGAAAAAGTTTTTGTTGTTGATGATATGTTGATACTTAGTTGAATTACTGATAAAAAAAAATGTTGATTTGTTTTTCTGTTGCCAATGGATCCTAATACTGCTTTCGTGCAGGGAGTATGTCAGGTAACCCTAAACCCTAAACCCTAAGCCCTAAGAACAATTTGGCTTCAATGTAAATGTTGAGATGAAATGTTGGATATCAGACAGCAAAAGTAACATAACAAGTTCATATGATCGGATAAAAATGTAACAAAGACTTCAGAATTTTATGTAGTTTTATTTTAGGGTGGATGTTAGGATAAAAATGTAATTCCATTAGATCTCCTGTTAAAAAAAATTGAATGTCTGACTATAAAAAAGGGCAGTTTTTATAGTTCCCTAGAATTTGATAATAAAAGTCGAAGATATTTTTCTCTTTTCCGGATTTCTCCTCTTTTTGCCCTAAACACGGAAGTCTCTCACTAGCTTGCTCCTTTTTTTTTTTTTTTTTTTATTCATTTAAATGAAAACAAGATTCATGACCGAACATTTATTGCTTGAATTACAAGGTTAGAAAATGAAAATTTCAAAAACAAAGTTAACAAACGAGTAGACCTTAAGAAACTTGTTCTATCCAACTCAAGAATCTTTATTGCAAAACCAACATGAAAAACTTAAGAGAGACTAAAGATGACAATATAACTGCAACTATGAAATCCATGGCTTAATTTGTTTCGAAATTAACATATATATCATCAATCAAGCGTCCAAATGCAGCGAATGAAGATCCACCCTCCTTCACAGTTAATCTGCTCTTTTCACTCTTCTCTTTCACCTTCTTCCTGACCTCATTATCGATCCCCATCACACTTTTGATAGCTCTTGCTATCTCATCTCCCAACACAACTTCTCCACTCATGATTCTATAATCCAATCTCAACTCCACGGCCAATCCCAAGTCTTTCACCATTTTGAATGCATTAAGCTGTTGCTCAGCATACATTGGCCATGTCACAATTGGAACACCAAACCACAAGCTCTCCAGGATTGAATTCCATCCACAATGTGACACAAATCCTCCCACTGATTTATGAGCCAACACCTCCTTTTGTGGTGCCCATCCACACACAATTCCATTCTCTTTTGTCCTCTCCAAGAACCCATTTGGCAACAGCTCATCAAATTTGTAATCACTAGGGACTTCGAGTTCATTTTTTGGTGGCGGCTTCCTTATTGACCACAAGAACCTGTGCCCGCTTTGCTCCAATCCAAGTGCAATTTCTTTCACTTGTTCCTCACCAAAACTCCCCATGCTTCCAAAGCACAAGAAAACTACTGATGAATCAGGTTGATTATCAAGCCATTTCAAGATCTTGTCTGAATCTGACTTAATACTCTCATCCTTGAGATCAATCAGTGGCCCAACTGTGTAAACAGGTGGCAAATGATCAAAATCATTCAACAAACACTTAACTGCACGACATTCCAGCTCCTCAAATGTGTTGACAATAATCCCTTTGGTCTCCTTGAATCTTCTTCCATGGTTCACAGCTGTTGTATAGCCACCATTCTTGTTTAGCAGAACTTCAGGAAGACCACTGCTTGGTACTGGATTAACATAGCCTGGGATCACCAACTCACCGTCAAATTCTTCAAATTCTCTGCCAACTTCGTCGTGTCGAGTTGGAAGGTACAGCGAGAGCGAAAGATAAGCTGCATTACAAGTGAAGAACAAATAAGAAGGAACACCAAGTTCATTTCCCACATCTATCATTGATGTACAAAACATATCAACCACCAACCCAGCAAGTGAAGATGAGTTTGAGTTTGAAACTACATGTTTAACAATAGCTTCTTTAACACAAGCTTTATGATAATCTACGAAATCCGTAGCGAACTTTTCTAAGGATTTGTGAACCTCTTGTGAAGGACGAAAGTGTATAGGAGCAGGAATATTGATGAATCTTATTGGAGTATCAGATTCTGCTAAAGATTTGGCATATGCAGCTGCCAGAGGGGTAAAAGATGGATGATTCATGATAATAACACTCACTAAGAAACGGTCATCTCGATCTAGCAACCGCTTTGCAAACTCAATTTGGGGAATGAGGTGACCTGCGGCTGCTACTGGGATGAACACAAGCTCAGCTTTCTTCATTGTTAGTTTTTGTAGTTTAGGTGAGAAGATGAAGTACGTACTCCTTCGTGGTGTGCACTTGAGTTCTTAGGGTAAAAGCTTTTATAAATGTACAAAGTCATTACTTGCCACATGAAAGGATGGGTTTTTGGCGAAAGTCCTGGGATTTGCATTGCGTATAGTTGTTATGTGGTGAAAATTTTATTTTATTTATTAGTTTATTTTTATAAATTAATGTTATGTTGGTTGTTGTTATTTTATATCATTTAATTATTATTTTATTTGTTTAATGTATTTAAATTAAATAAAGAAAATCGGGCAATTTAGTTTTGCCTCAGATTATTTTCAGTTTGGAGCACGAATTATATTTAAAAAATAAATAAGTAAATATTTTTACATATATAATTTTCTGACCGAAAAAAACCTAGAAATTATTGTGCTGTTGCTTGAGCAATATTTGTCCCAGTGAGTGTGATTAACACAGGAAAATGTGAATTGAAAGGCAATTTTTTTTCTTCTATTTTCTTGGCTTTATTTTATGATACTTTTATAGAAAGTGTATGTTGCTTGATCTGCGTACATTAATTTTTTTTATTGTGTTTCAGCAAGTTGCTTTAATTGAAGTGAATTAGTTTATTATATTTTGGTCATCAGCAATCAATTAAATTCATATAATTAATTGTGTGAACCTCATTTGAAGTGAATTATGTACTTATGATCTGTTTATACATAAAGTGTCTTGTTATCGAATATTTGGTGGACATACTCAAACAATTCTTTTAAGCCAAAAAACTTAACCCCACTCAAGGTTTTTCTAAAAGATAAAGTTTCTCTCTTCAATTTTTTTAAAAATTAAACACTTGTTTATGAAACAATTTTCATCTAATTTCGTTAATATTTTTTATGAAATGATAATTATCTTTAATAAAAAATAAAAATTATAATAAAATTATAAAATAATGTTAAATAAATTAGAATTCAATAAAAATATTTTAAAATTTAAAATAATAATTTAAAATAAAAAACATTTAAAAAATTAAAAAAGTTTTTTAAAAAATGGCAACTGTCGTTGACAACGACGATTGTCGAAAATTGAATCAAATAAATGAAAAAGGTCACTTGATTAGGTTTTCGACCAAAATTAGCCGTTCTTATTTTGACAGAAGCAACTAAACATCAATAATGTTAGGAAACGGCTGGTGATAGTCAAATCTAATAGTTTTCGTCAAAATAAGGACGGTTAGATCTAACTAGAAACCAGATTAAGTATTCTTTTTTAGTCACCTCGTTTGACTTTCAATGGCTATTTTTTCAAGATTTATTATTTTAATTTAATATTTTGTTTTAAAATTTATTTTATTATTTTTTATTAAAAATTTTTTATAATTATTAATATTTAACCATAAATCATTAAATTTAACTATTTACTTTAATTAATAAGTGAGTATTTAACTTTAAAAAAAATCGAAGAATAAAACTTCATTGTAGGAGAAAACCTTGTGTGGGATGAGGTCTTTTGGCGTTCTTTTAAATAATATCTTGTTTGAATCCATTTATTGAACAAAATAATATAGATAACAATCAAGAATCGACGAACCTGAAAAAGAAAATAATGACTGCATGGGAAGAACAGTCAAGGGTAGTCAGTATTTCAATGCTCATGGAAAATATTTTATCACAGATAGGGTCTTTTGGTCATGGAGAAGGTGGTTTAGCCATTGAAAAAATAATAGTTTCGTTGAATACTATCATCGATATTTGCAAGCTGAAGATCAGTCGTATGCAGATGATACTTAACCACGCTGATAAACGACCAATTAAATTCACACTTCAATTAGTAAGTCAACTATGCAGTTGCGATGTAATAATATACAATTGTGTTTAGTTAGGACTTGGAACCAATTTCGATGCCTTATTTAAAGGAATCGAAGCGATAAAAATGACAATAAACAATCAATTAATTAGTAAACAAACAGACACAACATTATACAAACTCAATTTTACGTTGTTTACTAAAGTCAGATAAGTTATGAGGGGCTATAATTTTCATTGTATAACAATAATAATAAAGATACAATCGTTCATTTTTATCGTCTTTAAGGTCTAAATCTTAATTGTTGAACCTTACAATTTCTTCTTTATTTCGGGTTTTGTTTACTGTTGTAATGTTTAAAGTTTTGTTCAAATCTTCGGGGTTTGTGAATTGAAAAAAATATGAGGAGTCAAATTAGTTAACAATTTTTTGTAGATCCCCCAAATCAAGCCATAATCTTCAAACAGCTTGTAAATTAATTTATTTAATCTCTAAACTTTGCCTTTTTCTTGGGTGAAGTTTAGTTAGGTCAACTTCTTAGCACGTGCTCATCTTTTTACTAGTTCTCTTTCACTTTTTATAATATGATATGAAGGAAAATAATAGAATAACAACACAGTGTGTGCATGAGTTATGTACAAAATAAACATGACATAATTTAGTATAAAAACTCAAATCCTCATTCATGAAACCTTATCGTTAGTAAAGTCTATTAAGGTGAATGCTATATTTGTAATTTTGTTATCTAATAAAAAAAACTACAGTTTAATAAATTAAAAAAACGAATTTTATATTAATAGGTAGAGCCTTCGTTTACTCGAAAGTAAAAAATAAAAAATAAATATTTAATCATAGCAATAAAAAAAGTTTTTAACCACTTTTTTTTTTTTTTATCATTTAGCAATGTTTTTAAACATCATCTAACATGTTTTAATTTAACATTTTTCAACGTTTATAATAAATGTTAGTATATGTAAAACAAAAACATTGCTAAAAAACAAACTTTTATAGATTTTTTATCGGTTTTTACCGGCATTTATAAGCATTAATAAAACCCCCTTTTTCACTAAAAAATATTGTCATTGTTAGCACTAAAGTTATCGGCTTTTGTAATTATTTTTACCGACATTTTTTTACTTTCACCTACATTTTTTATTACTTTTACCTACTTTTTAAAATATCTTTCATTAACAATTGTTCATTATTTTTACTAGCATTTCTTACTTTTACCAACATTTTTGAATATTATCGACAATTAATTTGTTACCTTGGTCAATGTTTTTATGATTTTTATTTGTATTTTTATGTTTTTATTGACATTCTTTTGCTTTTATTTGTATTTTTATGTTTTTATTGATGTTTTTTAATTACTTTTACTGATTTTTTTTTATTTTTCTAGATTTTTTTTCTTTTACCAATATTTTTTATTATTTTTACTATATATTTTAATGTTAATTAAAATCTATTATCATTCATATTAATTAAATATTTTTTGTATAAATTGAATAAACTTTTAATCCTTATATAAATTTAAATATAACTCAATAATTCAAGTATATTATTAAAAAATAAATATTCAACAAAGTATTTATAATATACAAAAGTATCAATAAATATTCATTACAATTTTATAATGTTCAACGGGACTAATATTATTATTTGTATTGAATCGTAAAAAAACTTCTTAGAAAAATTGAGCAAAATTCTTACATTCCTATTTGAAAAAAAAAAAAAAAGAGGATGTAAAAAGAATGAAGTAAAATTTTTGTTTCATTAATAAAAGTGCAATTAAATCAAAGATGAAATCATTGTATTCTCATTAATCAGCTAACATAAAAAATCAATCCTAATTCTTGATGAGCAAAGAAAGCATGATATATGAGATTATGTTCAGACAGTGATTACTATATCGGATGAATAAAACTAGAGAACATGAAATATATATAATAATGCTACTGTTTTTGGCCTATAAATTATTGAGCATGATAACATGTGATGCTATGATTGATCTAGGGCGTCAGAGATTTATGTTTTTTGTATTAAGGCATACAAAAGAAAGCTGAAAAACCAGAAATAAGAATTCCAATGGCAGTGAATGATCGATCATGAAGAGAGCTCGATCATTCACATATAAGGTTGATTATAATGAATAGTGATTATGTATGGAAAGCACAATCATAATCACATATAAAGGACTCACAATCATCACTAATACAGTGATGTTCATGCATATGAGTAAAATAGTAAATGGTTATAGGTAGACTATGTGTAGGTTTTTTTGTTTTGATATATGATAGAAGGAGCTATGACAATAAAATTTATTTTCAATTGGTAAAATGATATTTTATTGAGCAATCAAATATCTATTTATACAACAAAATTGAAACTGAATTTATAAGATAATTTATTACAATTTAAAATTTGAATTTTTAGAAAAATCTTATATAAATTTAAATTGAACAAAAGATAATAACTAATCTAAGATGATAACTAATCTAATTTTGAATTTTAAAAATAAAAGATAATTTATTTTGAATGTAGCTTCATGAATCATCTCAATCAACACTCCTTCTTGGCTCTAAAGTTATCTTATCCTATTTGTTTCTCTTGACCTGAAGAATATGATAAAAATAATCAAAAGATTTCAAATTAGATAATTTTTATTTGTAGTTATATCATACTTTAAATAGATTTCTTTTTTATAGAGATTTTTACAATAATTTGTTTAACAAAAATATGTTTGTATTTACAATTTTAGTCCAAAACCTCTTTAGCAACTTCTTATCATGAACCAAGTATTTTCTCGTGCTCATAACATGAAAAATTTTGTTTGAATTTGTGCCTAAATAGAAGTCAGTATGGCTTTAGCTGGACAAAGGGATGAACGAAAAGCTCAGATTTCTTCCTTGTTAAAGGTGTCAGTGGTGGTCAAAAAGATAAAATATTTTACCATCTTCTTCCTCCACTTTATTTGATGTGAGTGGAATTTTATACTGTGGCTTGACGCACCAAAAAAAAATATAGTGCGCTACACTGTGTGTGAAAAGAAATTATGAAAGAGAATTTTGAGTGGAATTTGCTAAAGAGTTAATGATAAAATAGAACAATATTACTTTGTCGGTTCATGAATTATTATTTTTTTCATGATATCAGAAGGGGATGTTAGCATTTGTTATTTAGACTGTGTTAACTGTTGCAGTGCACCCAAATATTTTATTTTTCAATGGTCAAATGAATATTCTCCACTCATAGCATACTCGAGTGTAGATTAAGACTCAAATAATCAATTTTTTAATTCATTTATTAAAAAAATCTTTAAATTAAATAATATTTAATTCTTAAAATTTATTAAAATATTTATTTTAATTTATATTAATTTTAATTAAAAATAATAAACAAATTTATTAGTACAAATAAATAAAAATGTTAACAATGTATAATTATATGTTTAGAGATAAATTATATTTTTAAAAATTTAAATATATATATATTAAATATTAAATATCAATAAAAAATTTAAAATAAATGTTAAAAATTAATAAAAATATATACAAAATTTAAATTAAAGAAAATTTAGAAAAATCGATTATTATTACCAATAAGAGGACACATCGAAAACTTAAGGATATCAGGATAGGCTTTTGACGACCACAGTTGTCAATGGTTTATATTATCTGAAAATTTAGTGCATTCAAAAAGATTTCACTACTGATCAGCCTTTTAGCAATGACATATTGTTTTATATTTCCCATATTTTAATGGTAAAAGCACTTAGTGCCCATCATAGTTTCTCTAAAAAATATAATTATACCCACCAACTTTTAAAATCTCAAACACTCATTCATTAAGTATTTTTTATCAAAATCTATCAAAATTTTTGAGAAAATTACCAAAATATTTGTACTAAAAAATAAAAAATTATAATAAAAATATATTTAAAAATAAAATAAAAATATATTAAAAAATAAAAAATAAAGCAGTCATTACCATCAATAACGATGATTGCCTAAAATTGAGTTAGATAATTAGATTTGGTTGTCTCAATTAACGAAAGTGGTCAAATCTGATCACCTTATTAGAAACAACAGAAAATGATGATTGGTTTTGTCTCCATGACTATTCCCGACCACCATTCATAGCAAAGTTGGTTAGATCTAGTCATTTTATGAACCAAATGACCTTTTTCAACAATCTAATTCAGTTTTAAACAACTACTCTATTTTTTAATTTTTAATTTATATTTTTTAGTAATTTTATAAAATTATTTTATTATTTTAAAAATTTTGATTATTAAAAAAAATTTCTTTTAATCACTAATATCTAATAATTGATTGTTAAATTTAATGGTTAATTTGGATTAACGGCCCGAGATTTAAGTTTTAAAAACTTAAAACTAAAAAAAAAAAAAAAAAAAGTCTCATATTTCTGTGTAATTAGAATTTTGTGCCCAAATAGAAGTCAGTATGTCCAACAAACGCTTTGGGAACCAGGTGGCTTTGGCTGGACAAAGGGATGAACAAAAGCTCATAATTCTTCCTTGCTAATGGTGGCAGTGGTGGTCAAAAAGATAGAATATTTTACTATTTCCTTCCTCGACTTTATTTTATGTGGGTGGAATTTTATTTATACCGTGGTTTGACGCACTTAAAAAAAAATATAGTGTGCTACATATAATGTGCACCCAAATATTTTATTTTTGAATGGTCAAATGACTATTTTCCACTCACAGGATACTCTACTGTAGATTAAGAAAATCAAATAGTCATTTTGTTAAATTTTTTATAAAATTGTTTATTAAAAAATCTTTAAATTAAATCACATTTTATTTTTAAAATTTTAATAAATTTTTTATTTTAATTTATATTAATTTTAATAAAAATAAAACAAATTTATTTATACAAATAAATAATAATTATGTGTTTAAAGATAAATTATAATTTTTAAAATTTAAAATATATAAATTAAATATTAAAATATCAATAAAAATTTTAAAAAAATTTTAAAATCAATAAAAATATACAAAAAATTAAATAAAAAAAAAGTAAAAACAATCACAATCACTAGTGGTGGTGCTCATTGAAAACTTAATGATATTTAGTTAAGTTTTTGATGATGACAATCATCAATAGTAATGATTGATATTTTTATATATTTTTATTAATTTTTAAAATTTTTTATTAATATTTGATATTTGTTATATAATTTTGTATTTAAAAATATTAATTAAATTAAATAAAAATTTTTGATAAATAAATATTTAATTTTTTAAATTTAACAAATGAAATTTTATTATTTAAATAGATCTCTCTGCGATTAAGTTTTTGGCCTTTTTAGTAAATGTGGATGAGAATTAGTCACCTAACCTTTTTGAATATGTAAAATTTTTATCACATTGAACTGAATAAAAAAGTTAGCTCCATCTGAGACATTTCTTCTAGATGGTTCGTTGTTGTGGTTCAGAGTTGGCCAACTGGGATCGAAGCGACAAGGAGAGGCGATGGAGATTGGTGGGGTCGTTTTAAGAACAGGAAGGGTAAAAAGGGACTTTCATGTAAATATCAAAAACACAGGATGAGGCCATTTGATTTCGAAGTTCCATCAGCTCAAATGATTGCGTATTTTAAGTTAAAATTGTTAATCCAAAACTCTCTTTCAGTTTTTAAAACGACAGAGTTAAAATAAATAATAAGAAAAATATATGATAATTATTTATTATGTATAAATATTTTCACAACTCAATTATGATTCTCTAATGACATGAAAATTTTCATTTATACCTTCTATTAATTAAATTTAAACTTAATTAGAAAAAGAAAATATTAGTATATAAGATAGCAAAAATTAAATGAAAAAACATTAAATATTTTAGTTTATTTTTAAATTAGAAGACATAACAAGTCACTTTTGTGCTTTGTAATCTCAAATGGTAAACTCAGAATGACCCCTCTTAAACATTCAACATGACACTCGTAAAGACTAAAGACGATTAGTATAATGCCTGTTTGAAGACATGTTTCCTAGAACGGCATCAATGAAGGCTCCAAATGCAGCAAATGAAGATCCACCCTCCATTACTGAAAATCTGCTCTTTTCACTCTTCTCTTTCACCTCCTTCCTCACCTCATTGTTTTTTTCCATTACACATTTTATAGCTCTTGCTATCTTAGCTCTTAATACAACTTCTCCTCTACTGATTTTATAATCCAATCTCAGCTCCACAGCAAGTCCTATATCTTTCACCATTTGAAATGCATTAATTTGTTGCTCAGCATACATTGGCCATGTCACAATTGGGACACCAAACCACAAGCTCTCCAAGATTGAATTCCACCCACAATGAGATACAAATCCTCCTACTGATTTATGACCCAAGATTTCCTTTTGGGGTGCCCATCCACACACCATTCCAATCTCCTTTGTCCTTTCCAAGAACCCATCTGGCAACACTTCCTGGATATCAGCTTTGTAATCAGTAGGCCCTTCAAATTTATTTTTTGGTGGTGGCTTCCTTATTGACCACAAGAACCTGTGCCCACTTTGTTCCAATCCAAGTGCAATTTCTTTCACTTGTTCCTCATCAAAACACCCCATGCTTCCGAAGCACAAGAAAACAACTGATGATTCAGGCTGATCATCAAGCCAGTTCATGATGTCATTCTGCATCTCACCCTTGAGATCTATCAGCGGTCCAACTGTGTAGACAGGAGGCACATGATCAAAATCATTCAACAAACAATTAACCGCATGAGATTCCAGCTCCTGGAATGTGTTGACAATAATTCCTTTGGTTTCCTTAAATCTTCTTCCATGATTCAGCAGCGAAGTGTAGCCACCATACTTGTTTAACAAAACTTCGGGCAGACCACTGCTTGGTACTGGATTAACATACGTGGGGATCACGACCTCACCATCGAGCTCTTCAAATTCTCTACCAATCTGCGTATGTCGAGTTGGAAGGTGCATCAAGAGACCAAGATATGCTGCACAAGAAGGGAAGAACAAATAAGAAGGAACACCGAGTTCATTTCCCACATCGATCATTGAAGTGCAAAACATATCAACTACCAACCCAGCAAGTGGAGCTGAGTTTGAGTTTGAAACTACATGTTCAACAATAGCTTCTTTAACACAAGCTTTATGATAATCCACGAACTCTGTCGCATACTTTTCTAAGGATTTGTGAACCTCTTGTGAAGGACGGAAGTGTATAGGGAGAGGAAGATGGATGAACCTTATTGGAGTATTAGATTCTGCCAAAGACTTAGCAAGAGAAGTGATGGAAGGAGAATACATGACAAGAATAGTTACTGAGAAGCGATCATCTCGATCTAACAATCTCTCTGCAAACTCAACTAGGGGAATGAGGTGGCCTGTGGCTGGTACAGGGATGAACACAAGCTCAGTTTTCTTCATTTTTAGGAGCTCGCGGTTGTGATCAGAGAAGCACGAAAGTATGTCTATATATATTCTTTTCTTGGCCTCATTTCTGACACTTTGTAGAAATAGTCTTTGACTTATGCAGTGCTAAATGGTTTATCATGCTAACGTCTTCTTAACCGTACAAATCTAGAAGGCATTGCGCGGTAAAAATATTATAATTAGGTTAGCTTAAGTGATGCGAACATTATCTTGTAACCAATAATGAACCGAAGAACAGGGAGACACGTTCTGGAAACTAGTGACGTCATTGCATATGCACTACTTCTTCAAACCCATTTATTCTTTGGAAAACAGAGGCTCATTCTTTCGCTACCAGGAACTTGGGGAAATACAAAGAACACTCCATGGATGTTCAAACGACGTCGACGTCGACGTCTCAATAAAAGTCTCCATGTGTCAAAGTCTTTTGCAACTCAAGTAGAAAAGGTCTAAAGTCAAATGGGTTTGATTTTTCATTTTTTTTTATAAAATCGATTGTCTGGAGAGTTCAAATTTTTCTCAGCCATTTGCTTATCCACGGCGACATTTGTTCACATAGATAATCTAGAAGGACGCAACGTATCAATATACAAGCCATGAAATAAAAAATTAGTAGATGTCTTCGTCTGAAAGAACCTTCCGTACTTTGTTATTCCGATCTTCGCTGGAGAAAAGAATGTCTATTGGAATGTTAAAATAAAGGTTCTTCCTTAAGTGGAAGTACTTCAAAGTATTGTATCAAAGCCCCAAGGAATTATACGGGAGGTAATTTGGCTGAATTTCAAAATTAAATTTTTAATTTTAATTGATGAAATATGGTTGGACTATTATATTCAATCATTTGTAAAGGTATTAATTTAGATCGTATTTTTAGTTTAAAAAGAAAAAAAGGACTTCACTGAAGCTAAATGGTAAAAGTAGATCGCCAACCGTAGAACAAGTTATAAAGCTCAAAGGAGACAGAATGAGGACGCCAACGGTCAAAGGCAATAACAAGGCCAGAATTAATAACCTTTGAAAGGATTTTGAAAATAATCTTTAAACAAAGGAGTCAAAATCTATTAAAGTTCACGTTTATCACCAAGTAACTGAAGTCATCAACCAATCAATATATTTTACTAATTTTAAATTAGGGATTCTAAACCAAATTTGTAAGGGTTTTTACGTAAAAAAAAAAAAAAACCCCGACAAACTCTAATTTTATACTAATCTAGAAATCTGGTGAAACGGTTTGTACTGATTGGAACAAACAAAAGCGTACAAGTTACTAGTTTTTAAAAGGCCAAAGGGCAAATTCCCATTCAAGGTTTTCTTAAATGCCAGACTCTCAACTCATGAAAGTTTGAAAAGCGAATCACTAATTTTTTTTTTTTTTTTGTAAAAGACTAAATTATTATTTATAAAATTCAATAATATTAATATTAAAATAAAATTTAATATAAATAATATTAAAATTTTATTTAAAATAAAATAATAATAAAAATTTAAAAATAAAATAAATAATTAAAAAATTAGTCATTATCGTCAATAGTATCAATGACGACGATGACCAATGTTAATCTCACCAGATGACTGATTTGACCACTATGATAGCGAAGGTAGCCATATTTGATTGTCTCTACCATCAAAGAAGGTCGAAATATTTGACACCAGCTATTTTCAACTATTTTAGATGGTAAAGATAATCAGATTTGACATATTCCATCATATTTTTGACATCTTATATTATTGTTGTGACTAAATTTGGTTGTCAGTAGAATTAAGTAGTCATTTTCTATCATCTGATAAGATTAAAGACGGCTACCACTATTGGTGATACTGTTGACGGTAATAGTTATTTTTTTAAATATTTATTTTATTTTTGTTAATTTTTAAAATTTTTATTATTATTTGATTTTAAATTTATATTTTAATATTTTTATAAAATGTATTTTTTAATTTTTATTCAATAAGATAAAAATACTATTCTGACTTTAGTTAACGGACGTATATTTGATTTTTTTTAGTTTTCTTTTAGTTTTTATGGGTGGGATTTGTTCTTTAAGGAAAACTTGGGTGGGAATATGTTATTTGGCCTTTTCGGAATCGCGTCTTTTTACACTTACCGACAATGTTGCTTTTTTCAGGTCAACTAAAGAGAAAAAAGAAAAGAGAAATCAACTTTAGTATAATATTTATTATTAAATATAATATAATATCTGAACTACAGGTAACCGAACTTGATTTTGGCCTTGTGGTTACGCAAGAAATGTTCTTTTTGAAGTGTTGGATTGAAGTCTTAACCATTGCAAAATTTTAAAAAAAAAAATTCTCTTAAATCAAGATAGGTGAAACAAAAAATATATTGAATATATATATATTAAATACAAACGTAATCCAATAGTGTACTGCTTGGCATGCCATAATTAAGACTTAATTTGAGTCTCAGCAATTACAGATTCTATGCTCCAGCGTTGAATCGATCGGATTAGCCACCAAAGCCTTGGGTTCACGACCATGATTGGGAGTTTCGTTTAACTTCACGGAATAGGCAAATAGAAAAAGACAGTCATATTTTGTCAAAGCAAAATCAAATAAAACATCAAAGAAAAAAGCAAAAGATCAATTAAACATGACGTAATAATCCATCAATTTCAAGATTTAGAACTTAATAATAATAATAATAATAATCAATTTAAAACCAAAACCAGAGCCATCTCAGCTACTGAGTTGAGTTTCCTGAAACATATTTATTGATACGAAAATTCGTACTACCAAAATAAATGTAAGACTAGATATGTGATCTCACGTTAAAAAAAAAAAAAAAACAAAATTAGTTGGATTGATTGTGTGACTGACTGTATAATAATAAAGAAAGAGGAAGATGTTTTTAAAATTGTTCAGGACCTACATATTAAGTATTTCGGTTCGAGCATAATTGCAAAGTGTTACAAAAGTGTTCTTAGGAGACTTTTCGAGAAGTGTTATCCCCCATTTTTTATTTTATGTAGAATCATTCGTTTATAGGAATAGATTTCAATGAGAAAATTACATAAAAAGATATGTTATAAATTCTACTACATTGATTCAAATTGTTTAGAAAGAATTGTTGATCACATTATTTTGATAAAATATAAGGTAATGATGTCATGATTATTATTATATTTTAAAAAAATAAGACGAAAAGTAATTGAAGTATATTCCTTAAAAAAAATGGAGATGATAAATTTTAAGTTGTTAAAAATATTATTTTCATACTTTGAGTGACAAATTATTTACACTCTTAATCTAAATAAATGTACACTTTTAATAATGAATTTCTTAAATTTGTTATTATAATAAATCTATCATTATTGAGCTAATATTTAGCTAAAACATTTTTTACTAAATTACTGAGACTAAAATATTCAATAGATGATTAGGGTTGGATTTGAGCTAAACAAAACTAAAACTCGATTAAAGTTCATTATGGCTAACATGTTGAGAACATTTGAGTTGATTATAGATATCATCAAAAGGTAATTAGTAAGATGAATTGTATCACTGATGGGATAGATAATATCATCGATATAATAAATAGTATCATCAACAAAATAAATAACATTATCGATAAAAAGAATAATGTTATAAGAAAAAGATTTAAAGCTAAAGCTCTAACTCAAAATTTACTTAAATTAAGCATAATACAAAATATAGTTAAGTTGACCCAATTTAGATCCAACTTATAGATAGTGTTGCTTATGTCAAATATAGTAAAATAAAACAAACTCTCTAGGGGTAAGCAAAATACCAAAACTAGAATCATTGAGTATCTAATATTTGCCTTTGATTCTGATTCCTATCTAAAACCAACCTCTCTTGGATAGATTTTAATTCTAATTTAAAAAAAAAAAAAAAAAAAATCAAGGTTGATGATGTGATAGAAGTGTAACATAATTTTAAAAAACTTGGGGGTGTGTACGACAATTTTAGAATGACATCATTTTGATAGAGGGTCATGAGATGGCAAGATGTGTTTGCTATGCATCACAACATGGGGTTGTTTCTATTATCTTAGGAAGACATAGCTTTGGTTTGAGTATCCATTGATGATATTGCCCCTAAAAGATAGTTTGATTAACAAATGTGGAGTGTCCAGGCAAATCAGAGAGCATAAATTCAAAATTCACTGACCAATAATTTGCCAGGGTTTTAATTGTTTGGCATAGTTAGTTTAGCCCCAAAATGATAATCCAATTCAAGTACAGTTCATCCTTTAAAAAATAACCATTGATGATATTTTTTTTATATTATTTAATTGGAAGATAAACTATTATTAAAATCATTTATGTGCTCACCTGCTACTCTCTGGAATTGAATACAAGAACAAATTTCCAAACATTCTCTTGATAGATACAGGATAACTCACTGACCTGATGTTGTTGTTCTTAATTTGCATGATTGAAATGGGTAGAGATGTTGAAGCAGGCCTAGCGTAAATGCGATAATTGGTCCAATTGTCTTGTGAATATGACAATTGTACATGCTTTGTAAAAAAATTGCTGACAGAAATTGCTTCTTTGTCAGCGTATTCCCTACTTTTATTTTTATATGACAGATAATTCAGCGACAACTTTTCCAATTGACAAAATTCAAGCATGGACAAGAAAATTGTATAATCATTATATTGATAATACAACCTCCATTACCCATCAATTCTCTTTCCCACTCTCTTATCACTAAAATTAATCCTTTCAAGCACCAACATACAGCCCTTGACACAATATATTCAGAGCTTTGAGGGACTTGCCAAACATCTTTCCTGACAAACTGGAACACTCAGTCAGGTGTCTCTTTCTTGGATTCCAAGATTTTTAGGGTGATCAAAAGGCCCAATTTCTTCTGTCTCATATATGAACATGATAAAAAATAAGATGTTTATTGTGAAAACATCTGTAAGTTGGTTTTTAGTGGATAAGTAACATATTTTTAGTTGTTTGTTAGACACACAGTCATGGAAAAAATGAAAATCAAATTCCAAATGCGTAGAGGGAGAATGGAACATTGGATTAGTTGTTAAATATGTAGTATTTAAATTATCACACCACAAAATATGTGAGAAAGATTGATGGAAACCAATTTCGGTCAAAAAGGATTGAAGCCATATAAGTTTTGAGGCTGCTAAGGCTAGTGCCTTATATTTTACTTCAATGGACAATCGCAAGACTACTTTTTGTTTCATTGATGACCAAGATATTAAATTATGTTCCATAAATGTGGCATAGCTTGATGTTGACTTGTGATCATCAAGGTCACCACTCAAATCAAAATCCGAGTAACTTGAGATGTTCATTGATGAAGATTTTGCAAGTAATAAGCAATCAAAGGCAATAGCTTTAAGCTGTCGCAATATATGCTTGACAAAGGTCTACTGCACACTTGTTAGATTGTGCATGAACTGGGCAGCCTTGTTAATAGCAAAGCATAGTTCAGGTCATGCCAGAGAGAGATGTTGGCGGAAACCAACAATGCTACAATACAATGTTGGATCATCAAATAAGTCACCATTGTTCAGACTTCATTTTTTGGTGAGGACAACATGGAGTGCTAATAGAGCTAGCGTTGTCATATGTGTTGTCTTTAAAAAATCCAAAATATATTTATGTTGCCATAAAATTAACCCATGTTATCCCCATGTGGCCTCTACACCAAGAACGTAATAAAGGCATCTTAAATCTTTGAAGGCAAACTGAGATTGTAGGTTGCTAATCAAAGTAGAAATATAGGTAGGAGAATTTCTAATGACAAGAAAATCATCAACATAGATTAAACAATACATTGTCGTGCTATGAGAATGATAAAAAAATAAAGATATATTAGTTTTGGAATCTTATAACCCTAAATGAATAAGATAATCAGTGGGACATCTAAACCAAGCCTAGGGAGTCTGCATTAGCCCATAAAGTGATTTTTTTAAAGAATAAATATGATCCGGATAATCACAATTTGTAAAGCTTAGTGGCTGTTCCATAAAAGCTTCCTCTTCTAAATTACCATGGAGGAAGACATTTGATGCAACTATTCGTTTAACATGCCATCAAAGAGAAATGACAATTGACAAAACTAAATGAACGACTCCAAGTTTGATGACCAGACTAAACGTTTCAGTATAGTCTATCCCTTGACAATGATGAAATCCCTTTGCCACTAATCTTACCTTGTATCTATTAATGATGTCATCCATATTGTATTTGATATGAAACACCCATTTGTAGCTAATAACATTAGATTTCTACTATATATTAATGATAACGATTTTCAACAATAGAAAAACAGTTTGTATACAATTTAATATCGATATAAATAATTAATTATAGCAACAGTAATATATAACAATGGTCTTCACAGATTCTAATTTAAATTAAGTTAAAGTTAGGAGTCTTTTAACCTAAAACCCAAACTTATATGAAACGAACACAATTTAATAACATAAACTGTTATATCTAATTTAGCATATTTGACATATTATATATCCTAATTTAATTAAATTATTTTTAATTTAAAATTATTTAATTAATGTTTACTTAATGGAGGCAAATGAACAATTATAAGTTGGTTTGGCCTCCAATCCATCAATAACCAACATGATGTGTAGCTTTCAGTATGATGACTGTTTGAGCGTCATTTAATTAATGCAGTATGTTGAATGTATATAATTTAAAAAATAACTAATTGAAAAAAAATTAAATCATTATTTTCATCCCAAGTTTAATGAAATGATAAATTTTTATCTATTTATTTGTTAAATTTGTTAACTGTTTTTATTAAATTTTTTATAAATTTATTAAAAAGACAAAAATATCTTTAAATTAACTATCATATACTTCTAAAATTTTTATTAAATATTTTTTTACTCTAATTTTATGTTAATTTTAATTAAAAATAATAAAAAAGTTTGCATACACAAATAAGTAGATGTTTTAATGATGTCTAATTGTATATTTTAGGATAAATTATAATTTAAAAAATTGTAAATAAGTAAATAAAAAATTTAAAGATTTTTTTAAATTTTTTTAAAAAGTTTGAAGTACTTTTTAAACATTTTTAATTTTAATATCTGTTTTATGCCTTCAAAATATACAATAAATTAAAAGTATAAATATTATATAATAAATTATTAAGATTATAATATGTTTTTAAAATATATGAGATAAATAGAATAATTTTAAAATTAAATAGATAAAATATTTGTTTTCCTTTGTAAACTTAAAAACTATATTTTATGTTTTAAATATATTTTTATTATTATAATATTTGATTAAGATAATATAAACATTTTTTTAATATTCTATTTATTCTGTCAAATAAATAAAAATTTAACCTTTTAAAATTTGATATGTAAAATTTTGCCCTTTTTAAAATTTTAGATGGAAAGTAGTCATTTGACCTTTGCAAAATTATTGGCGCTTTCTCAGATTAAAAAAAAAGAAATCATTTTTTAGTGCAATTTCCGGTCCAATTTTGGGTTTTTCCCTTTCACTTGTATGGATGGTAAAGCCTTTTGACCAGTTTGGCGGGATAAGAGATAACCTTAACTGCCAACCAAACTCACTCACCCATACATGGCCTCCTTTGTTCCTATTCCGCCACCACCGCCTCCACCAACACCATCAACTACCACTGCGCCACCCCTTTCCCTTCCACTGCCACTTCCTGAGCTTAAAACCCCCACAATTCGTTCCCGCCTGAGCAAAATATGCCAGGAAGGCCAACCTAATTTAGCCCGCCAACTGTTCGACACAATTCCTCGCCCGACTACCGTCCTTTGGAACACCATTGTTATTGGTTTTATTTGCAACAAAATGCCACAAGATGCCATTTTGCTCTATTCCCAGATGAAAAATTCCGCTCCTTATACTTTATGTGATAACTATACTTACTCTTCGGCTCTCAAGGCTTGTGCCGCGACACGCAATTTGAGAGTTGGTAAATCTGTACATTGCCATTTTATTAGGGGCTTATTGAACCCCAGTAGGATTGTGTATAACTCTCTGTTGAATATGTATTCTACTTGTTTGAGTTCTGTAGCGGATAGTGAAATTGGTGTGTGTGGTTATTCTAATTTTGATTATTCGAAGTATGATTTAGTTCGTAAAGTATTTGATACGATGAAAAGGAGAAATGTTATTTCATGGAATACTGTGATTTCATGGTATGTAAAGACAGGGAGATACGCAGAAGCGGTCCGACAATTTAGGATGATGATGGTGAAGGGAATTAGACCCAGTACTGTTAGTTTTGTTAATGTTTTTCCGGCTTTGTCAAGTTTAAGTGACTATAAAAATAGTAACGTACTTTATGGATTGCTTGTTAAGTTGGGTAGTGAATATGTAAATGATTTGTTTGTTGTGAGTTCAGCTATTTTCATGTATGCTGAGCTTGGTTGTCTGGATTTCTCTAGGAAGATTTTTGACTGTTGTTTAGAGAGAAATACTGAGGTTTGGAACACTATGATTGGTGGCTATGCACAGAGTAGTTCCCCTGTTGAAGCTATTGAGCTTTTCATTGAAGCTATGCTATCAAATGAAATTGATTTTGATGATGTGACTTTTTTATCAGTCTTAACTGCAGTTTCACAGTTGCAGCGACTGGACTTAGCTCAACAGCTGCATGCCTATATAATTAAGAATTTGGCAACACTGCCAGTTATTGTATTGAATGCAATTATTGTTATGTATTCAAGATGCGGCTTTGTCCATACATCATTTAAAGTTTTTGATAATATGCTGGAACGGGATGTTGTTTCTTGGAATACAATGATTTCTGCTTTTGTTCAAAATGGGCTGGATGATGAAGGAATAATGCTTGTGTATGAGATGCAAAAGCAACAATTTATGATTGATTCCATTACTGTTACTGCTTTGCTTTCAGCAGCTTCAAATTTGAGAAACCATGATATTGGAAAGCAGACCCATGCTTATCTCTTAAGGCATGGCATTCAGTTCGAGGGAATGGAAAGTTATCTTATAGACATGTATGCAAAATCTGGTTTGATTAGAGCTTCTCAACAAATTTTTGAGAGAAACCATACTGGAGACAGAGATCAAGCCACTTGGAATGCTATGATTGCTGGGTATACCCAAAACGGATTGGTTGAGGAAGCTTTCATTACTTTTAGGCGGATGCTTGAGCAGAACATAAATCCCAATGCTGTGACTATAGCATCTGTGCTCCCAGCTTGTAATCCAATGGGAAGTCTAGAGTTGGGCAAGCAACTTCATGGATTTTCTATCCGTCAGTTGTTGGACCAAAGTGTCTTTGTGGGCTCTGCACTTGTTGATATGTATTCTAAGTCAGGGTCAATTGCTTATGCTGAAAGTGTGTTTGCCCAAATCTCTGAAAGGAATCCTGTCACATATACCACAATGATATTGGGCTATGGTCAACATGGGATGAGTGAGAGAGCTCTCTCCTTGTTTCACACAATGCTAGAATGTGACATTGAACCTGATGCTGTTACCTTTGTTGCAGTGTTGTCTGCTTGTAGTTATGCTGGCCTGGTTGATGAAGGTCTTCAAATTTTTGAGTTGATGGAGAGTAAATACAAAATTCAACCCTCAACTGAGCACTTTTGTTGTGTTGCAGATATGTTAGGTAGGGTTGGGAGGGTGGTCGAAGCCTATGAGTTTGTCCAAAAATTGGGTGAAGAGGGGAATGTGTTGGAAATTTGGGGTTCACTTCTTGGTGCTTGCAGACTTCATGGAAAATCTGAATTGGGAGAAATTGTTGCCAAAAAGTTGCTTGAATTAGATAGAAGAAACAACATTACAGGTTATCATGTTTTGCTCTCAAATATCTATGCAGAAGAAGGAGACTGGGAAAATGTTGACAAAGTAAGGAAAGAGATGAGAGAAAGAGGGTTGACAAAAGAAGTTGGATGTTCTTGGATAGACATTGGAGGTTACGTGAACCATTTTGCATCCAAGGATCAAGAGCATCCGCAGACTGATGAGATATATGAGATGTTGGAAGGATTAGCCATGGAAATGAAAAATGCCAGTTATAGAGCCAGCCAAAGCTCAAATCTAGATGCCATCTCGCAGTTTAATGAATGAACTGCGATATTTGTTATAGACTTTGAAAATGGGAGAATGAAATCATATTTAGTAAACTGAAGACTAGTAGCTGCAAAAATTTTGGCTGTTGAAAGACCAGTAGCTGGTCATTTAATTACCGTGGATACAACATGATGGTAGGTCTAAATGTTGGTTAAGACTGACAATTTGGATCTCAACTTGCTCGGTTGAGCAGCTCCTTGTTCAGCATAACTCCAATGGACTTGATGGATGCGTGGTCTTTAGTGGCCAAGTTAAGCTACGGTGACTGAATTAGAGTAGATTGGATAAGCTGCTCAACTTTATTTAAACAATTCTTAACTCATTGTTCAGGTAAACTACAAAAAACCTTTTCTCAGCCTAGCATTAAATTATCTCACACTTTATGCGCAGAGAGCCAAAGGGCTTATTTTCTATATGGTGCGCTAGTATGCCTACTCATTGTTTTGCTTTGTCGCATGAGTTTCATTATTTGTTGTTTTCTCGTTGCATAGTTTTAAGCAAATAAATAACCATGCAAAATTTTGAAACCCTTTTTTTTTTTTTGATTTACAGAATTTGATATTTCATTTAACAAGAAAACTCATACTGTGGCCTTTCTTTTTTAAAATTTTTTTATTTCTCCTTGTAATGAGTTTTTATTATGTTGGTTAGTGTTTTGCTGTAACGGATGTTAATGAGAACTAAATCATTTCAAAATTTTATAATTTTAATTTTCCTTTTTCTGAGAATATTAATTATATATATATATTGCGGAACTCAACAAGACCATAGTCAGCCTGTTGTAAATGTGCTTTCTACTCATCATCTGCAATTGAGCAGGATGATCATGGAGTTGCCAGGGGAGTCAATGCCATGCAGTTTGCACGGGTGTCCCTCTGCAGAATCTTTCTGAGTTAAACCTGAGAGATGGAAGGGGCTTAAGCAATAGACATTCAAATAAGCATTCCAAGGACTTTGTTTTTTCTTCCATCAAGACACTCTTTAACAGGTAAAAAAAAATATAGTATTCTTTTTCACATTGCATTTCTGTAGAGTAATTGTGGTTTATGTTCTATACTTGATCAACCTCAGTTAAATACTCTGATAAAAGAAAGTCTATCCTAATGCACTGATTCAACTATATCAATAAACCGACTTTGAACTTCAATTACTTTCAGTGGGCAAAAGATGGAAACTTGGTAGGCAAGGCAGTACTTCTAATTATTAGTCTTCATGAACAATTTTTAAATGCATTTAACATCAAATATCAGCCATTTTGATGGCCGCCGATGCTTCTCTCAAAACGCAGGATGACCTTGTCTTTTGCTTGGGCACTACGTTTGCATAAAAGTAGGTGAACATTAATGGCAATCTATCTTGTCAACAAAGGGAGTTCACGCTACCTATTGAAAAAAAAAAAAAGTTAAATAAAAAAAAAATATAATATTATTACTTATAAGATTGTATAAATAAAAACAATTGATAAATATAATATTATTAAAGGAATAAATGAAACAGTGAATATAGAAAATGAAACATGTTACATTCAATTCTCTATTTTTATCATACTATTACTATATATTTAAAAAATATATGTATATATATTATAGTACTGTTATTTATAAATTATTTAAAAAAGTGTCACATTTATCTATTTTAGTTTCCTTTTTTTTTTTTTTTTTTTGGTTAGGGCATCATTTTTCCACCGAAGGTTTGTCCTTGGCGGCAGCATTTAAGTATCCAAAAAATATTTTCTCACTTACCATGAAGATTTAAATGTTAATTTCAACATTAAAATGATGTTTTCATTTGTTTAAAGATAATACATTATTATATGGGTTATGTCACACATATTGCAAAATAGACAACTATAGTATGTCATGAATGACGGATAGAAAAATGTAGTGTCGAAACTCAGTCCAAGTCAATGAAGCAATCCAACTTGTTGGTACGGTGTGATTGGTTTATAATAAAAATATGGAAAGACTAAGATACAGTTAATCATTATTAATTTAATTGATAAAGAATTTCTTTTATTTCTTTTTTTTTTTCTTAATAAGAATCTGAAGGAAAGTTAGGAATGATATTTTAAAATTGTGAATCTCAGTCTAACAAAAATAGTTGGTCATGGCTTAGCTAAGAGTGATTTTGAACGGCTGGCTTTTAGTGTGTTTTTTCAGAAAAGCGAGACACGACATCTTTGTATGTTTGCCTTTGGACCCAGTTTGATAAAATATGTGAACATGATGAATACCTCACATTTGTCAACAAAATCTTCTAAAATATTTTTTGTTTTATAAGTTCTAATCTTAATATATATTAAAGTCATTTGAGTCAGGAAAATAATTCTTACGTTAATTTCAATATATTTCTCATGTTATTTTGTTGTAATTAAAAATAAAGTATTTTTATTTTCAGTAAATTAGGCTGACATCAGGAATGTGACAGTATAAGAATCTTTCTTATATAAACCAGAACACCAAAAAAGAAAGTTTCGTTGGATATTAGTATTACTCATAAATATCAAAGTCGCTCAGCCGCACACACCGCTGCTTCAATGAAGAACAGGCCTGTGCTCGTCTTCATCCCTACACCAGGCGTCGGCCACCTTGTCTCCACCGTGGAGCTGGCCAAGCTCCTCGTCCACCGCCACCACCGCCTCTCTATCACCGTCCTCGTCATTAAACTGCCCTTCGACTCCAAAATTAATGCCTATCTCGACTTACTTTCTGCTGGCGACCGTATCAACTTTGTTCATCTCGCCAATGATGACCTTCAAGGATTCAAACCGGGAGGCATCTTCACTTCTTTCATTGAATTGCATAAACCCCTCGTCAAAGAAGCCGTCTCTAAGCTTGTTCTCTCCGAGTCAGCCTCCGATGACACACCTAAACTTGTTGGGTTTGTTCTAGACATGTTTTGCACTAGCATGATCGATGTTGCTGATGAGTTCGGAGTTCCGAGTTATATCTTCTTTACGCCGGGTGCAGCTTTTCTGGGTTTTTTGCTTCACGCGCAGGCCCTTTATGATGAGCAGAACAAGCACACTGCTGATTTGAAAGACTCGGATTCTGAATTGGAAGTTCCGAGTCTCGTTAACAGACTTCCTGCTAAGGTTTTACCTACTGTATACTTGGACAAAGATTGGTCTTCGATTTTGTTTGAGATGGCGAGGAGGTTTCGAAGAGTCAAGGGTATTGTTATAAATTCGTTTGTGGGGCTGGAAACTTTTGCGATCAACTCTGTTTCTGGTCGTGAAACCAACATCCCACCCGTTTATCCTGTCGGGCCCATTTTAAATCTTGACGGTAATGGCGTCGATATGGGGCCAGCTGGGTCCAAAACAAAAGAAGAGATTATTGAGTGGCTTGATGATCAACCACCATCATCGGTTGTGTTTTTATGCTTCGGGAGCATGGGAAGCTTCGATGAGAATCAGGTGAAAGAGATTGCTTGGGCGCTTGAACAGAGTGGGCATCGGTTCTTGTGGTCTCTACGTCAACCTCCACCCGCGGGTAAGTTTGCTGCTCCCAGTGATTACACAAATTCAAGTCTAACAGAGGTGTTACCGGAAGGATTTGTTGATCGAACAACTGGGATAGGAAAAATAATCGGGTGGGCTCCACAAGTAACAGTCTTAGCTCACCGGGCGATCGGAGGGTTCGTATCACATTGCGGATGGAATTCGACGCTAGAGAGTATATGGTTCGGAGTTCCAATTGCGACGTGGCCGCTGTACGCAGAACAACAATTTAATGCGTTTGAGCTGGTGACTGAGTTGGGATCGGCTGTTGAAATTAAAATGGATTATAGGACGGATACGGCGAGAGAGAATCAAGTAGTGTTAACGAGAGGGGAAATAGAGAGGGGAATTAGGAAATTAATGGAGGATGATAATAAGATAAGGGACAGAGTGAAGGAGATGAGTGAAAAGAGCAGAGAAGCTTTACTAGAAGGTGGATCATCATTCACCTCATTGGGCTGCTTCATTGATGATGTTATCAGCAATTTGTCGTAATATTTTAAATAGAAAATAGGACGTCTGTAAAAGTAATATTAATAATAATATTTCAAACACCTTTGTTTGAATGAGTTTGACTAAATATATTCGTTTTTTGGGTTGTATGAATCAGTCATTTTTTTTTTTGGTAAATATAAAACCAAATTAAATTTTAGAAGGGGCATTCCGAGAAATGAACTATGTATGAATCAGTCATTGCTTAACGTTACCAAAGCACTGACATCATCACTCTCCTCTCTTGTCTTCTTCTACAATTTTTTACTTGAGTTTTTATATAATTCCATTACCTTTCTCATCATTTTACTCACAACACACAAAGGAATCATCTTCCACGAGTCACGCTCAATGAACAAGAAAGCTGAGCTTGTTTTTATCCCTTCACCAGGCGTCGGCCACCTTGTCTCCACTGTGGAGCTGGCCAAGACGCTCGTCCACCGCCACCACCGCCTCTCAATTACCGTCCTCGTCATGAAACTGCCCTTTGATTCCAAAGTCAACGCATATCTCGACTTACTCTCTGAATCCCTCCATGTCATCAAATTCGTTCATCTCTCCAACGATGACCTTCCAGAATCCAAAGGCAGAAACTTCGTCAATTTTTTCATCGAATCTCATAAACCCCATGTCAGAGAAGCGGTCTCTAGGCTCGTTCAGTCAGAGTCAACCTCCAATGACTCACCGAAACTATCTGGGTTCGTTCTCGACATGTTTTGTACAAGTATGATTGATGTTGCGAATGAGTTTGGAGTTCCAAGCTATATTTTCTTCACGTCAAGTGCAGCTTTTCTGGGTTTGGTGCTTCACGCGCAGGTTCTTCATGATGATCAGAACAAAGACATTACCGATTTGAAAGACTCGGATACTGAGCTGGAAGTACCGAGCCTCGTTAACCCAATTCCTCTTAGGGTTTTGCCCTCTGTGTTCATTGAGAAAGACAGGTCTTCCGTTTTGCTTGAGTTGGGGAGGAGGTTTCGAAGAGTTAAGGGTATTCTCATAAATTCGTTTATGAAGCTGGAATCTTTTGCCATCAAATCTTTATCCAATGGTGAAACAAACCTTCCACCTGTTTATCCCATCGGGCCCATCTTAAATCTTGACGGTAGTAGCATCAATGCGGGGTCGGCTGGGTCCAAAACAAGAGCAGAGATCATTGAGTGGCTTGATGATCAGCCACCATCATCGGTTGTGTTTTTATGCTTCGGCAGCATGGGAAGCTTCGATGAGGATCAGGTGAAAGAGATTGCTTGGGCGCTTGAACAGAGTGGGCATCGGTTCTTGTGGTCTCTACGTCAACCTCCACCCAAGGGTCGGTTTGATCTGCCGACTGACTACGCAAATCCAACAGACGTGTTACCGGAAGGGTTTCTTGATCGAACAGCTGCGGTTGGAAACGTAATCGGGTGGGCTCCGCAAGTATCAATCCTAGCCCACAAGGCGATCGGAGGGTTCGTATCACATTGTGGGTGGAATTCAACGCTAGAGAGCATATGGTTTGGAGTTCCAATGGCCACTTGGCCGATGTATGCGGAACAACAATTAAATGCGTTTGAGATGGTGATTGAGTTAGAATCAGCCGTGGAGATTAAAATGGAATATAGGAAGGATTTTTCAGGAGAAAGTAAGACGGTTGTGAGTGCAGGGGAGATAGAGAGAGGAATCAGGAAATTAATGGAAGATGATAATGAAATAAGGAAAAGAGTGAAGGAGATGAGTGAAAAGAGTAGAGAAGCGATCATGGAGGGTGGATCTTCATTCAATTCACTGGGTTGCTTCATTCACGATGTTATCTGCAATTTGTCATAAAATTAGTAACAGTTTGGAGAAACATTTATGAGATTACTTGTACGTTCTCATAAAATCCAATAATCCCTAAGTTGTACACAATACATCTTCCATATATTCATTTTCTTTTACAGTTTACAAGCATTGGCAACGGATTTGAAGAAAGCTGATTGGTGTTCATCTCATCCCTTCACCGGGCATCAACCACCTTGTATCGATGATGGAGATGGCAACACTCAGGGTCCATGGTCACTACTGCCTTTTCATCACCGTCCTCATCATGCAGCTATTCTTTGACATCAAGGTAGTCGTCTATATACATTCACTCTCACTCTCATCACTCAAAAATAACATCAACATCATCTGAGAGTTCCCAGCTATATCCTTTCGTGGGCAAGTTTGTAAGGCAAAAAATATCCCAACACAAAATCAAACCCATGGAAAAATTAGAAGAAAAACTGATAGCTGTTCGGATAACTATTCGAGCCTCACTACATGAAAATTAATTCACATAACACACATTTTAGCCAAACCTTATTAAATCAAATTGAGATTGGAATCCTCCTTAATTCTGCTTGGACTATGAATCCTATTGCTCAATATATCAGAAACTATTACGAGTCCTAAATTAACAAGAATAATAACATAAACTCCTACTTAAAACAAGCAACCTAAGCTCCACAGCATTAGTCATGCCTAACTCACCCCTAAGCTTGGAGCACGCATGAACTTTGAGTGGCTTTGTGAAAATATTTGCAACTTGATCCTTTGAAGTACCAAACTCAATCAAGATCTCATTCACTTTCAATAGGTCGCTATTGTAGTGAAACTTGATGTATTCTGCATACTTCTGCCACGAAAAAGGGTATTTTAAGTTAATGCTACAGCCGATTTGCTGTCACAAAAGATCTTCGTAGCCTAATCTTGCTCATGCTTGAAATCACAAAGCATTTTACGTAACCATACTGCTAGAGAAGCATCATTAGTTTCTACTATTGATAGAGCAACCGCTTGTTTCTTCGATGACCAAGAAAACACCCTTGAACCGAGATGGAAAGCATGAATTAAAGTAATTATTCGCTTCTCGACATCACTTAACCAATAACTATATGTGTATTCAAGAAGCTCAATTCTATTGGAAGTTGAATTAAAAATGCAATCACCTTGTTTACCTTTATTATGTAAAATACGTTTGGCATCTTGCATTTGAGATTGTCAAGGATATACCATAAATCTGCTTATAACGCAAACTCCATAAACAATCTCAGGTCTAGTACAATACAACAAAGTCGCTAATGCGATATATCATTAACTTCAATCTACAAATGGAGTAAAAATTGGGTTGCAAGATACCATTTTCATTTTCTTTAAAATACCATTTACATGTTTTAAAAATAATAAATAAAAGCTTCCTTGTTTCTGCATCACCTTAACGCTAAGAAAATAGGACATTAAACCCAAATCTATCCTCTCAAAGTGATCAAATATCATTGTTTTAAACTCCACAATCATCCCAAGGTTATTTTTATTAACCTCAATCTAGCTTCAAATGGAGTCAAAACTAGGTTGCAAGATTCCATCTTCAAATTCTTCACATTTGTTTTTTGACAAATAAAAATGCTTCTTTGTTTTTGCATCACCTCAGTGTCAAAGAAAGAGGCCATCAAACCCAAATTTATCATCTCAAAATGATCAACATTGATCCTTTAGACTTTGAAGTCATCACAGGGTTATCATTTGCACAAATTGGATTATCTATATACAAACACATAAAATGGATATTTCTAAAATCCATTCCTAATAAAATAGAAATCAATGCGAGTACACCAAGCCCTTAGAGCTTAAGGAACAAGAGAAACAATCATGCGAATAGTATCAAGTCTAGTTGTTAGACTAAGTATTCTAAAACCAATCATTTGGTTGATGTAATAGTATTAATTAATTTGTAAATTGTATCATATTTTTATCAATAAAATGACATTTATCAATAATAGAACCATTATGAGAGGATTAATGCATGTCATTGATTTTAAAAACCCTACATTCATATATAATAGTCATTCTAAAAATGTCCATAGTTAAGATATTATTCTAACATAGGACACATATAATACAATTAGAAATATCATAGTGTTAAACAACTCTATTAAAAAATAGTAACAAATTCATATGTCAAGGTTATTTGCTGGCAGCTTAGTGCAACATATGAATACATATTAAGTAGATATATTCACCAAGTAGACATATCAAGAGGATTTTATATAGATAGTTACTCTAGTGTTTATGGAATATATCATCTAAAAAACAATTATATATATAGTATTTTGATTTAAGGTCATTAGACTGTTTTGTACAAAAATTGATATGATTTGATACCAATCTAAAATATTTATTAAGATAGGATTTTGAGAACGATGATGATTAGTCATGTTAAGAGATGTATGAAAACTATGATAGATCAATAGATGATTCATCACTTTCAAGTACAGATTAAACATATCTATTAGATTTATTAATTAATATTAATGATCACTTAAATTTGTGGTTACAGTAGGGATTGAGTTGTTGTTTAATCCAATGTTATCATGTCACTATTGTAAAATTTAACTAATGCAAATTAAAGGTAATATGAGATAAATATTAGTTTTATACCTCAGCCTTAATAAGGTATTGGTTGATGAAATTGTCGAATTGTATAATAACCATAAGTTCTTGTCTATTATTGCCACGTTATCCTTTAGGGGGTCATTATGTCTTGCTAGAAGTTAATCTTGGTCTATACGTGGATGCTTAATAGATTATAGATTCATTACGAATTCGTTCACTACCAATATGATGAAGAACTTATAAGTTATGCATAAAAGTGGTTGATTACGATATCTAGAGGTCTTGGCTTACGGGAAGTGAATCATGTTTAGAATATGAGACGATGATTTTGAGCTCTATAAGATTATTGGACTTAAGGATCACCTTTGTATACTTAAAATACCAACTAAAATAACCTAGAAATGGAGAGGGTAGCATGAAATATTAGAGGGTTGACTTTATCCAACTTAGATATAAAAAATAAAATTTAAATATTAGATAAGTGTTCAGTCAAATGAATGAGTGTAACTAAAAGAACAATCATTTATTATCCCTAGTTGAAAGTATCATATTGCACATCTTGAGGAGCAATCATAGAATTAATGTTGATTAATACAATATTATATGAACAACCATACGTTTCTTAGGAACAATCATTTGGTTGATATGTCATATAATTGTACTACCTATATCATGCTTATAACAAGCATTACCACTCCTTGGAAAGCTCATTCATGAGTTTGTATATAAACAAACTATATTATGAACTGTATAGACATTTTTCGATATTTCAACTCTTTAAAATATGTTTTTCACTCCTAAGAGGGTTTAGCATACCCAAAGTGCTTCTCATTGCCTCTTACACTCATTTGTCTTGTGTGAATTACCTCGACGACTTCCTGAGTTGGATTGGAGAGTGATATTCAAAATAGATTGCTATTAAAAATGAATAAGCCTCCGAATGTGCGTAAGTCCCTAAAACATGCTATGGTTCTTGGTTCAATTGCATGGATGAATATCATGCAATTTAAAATTTTCATTTTTTCTTCTGTTGTGATTTATGATATTTTTGAATCCATAACAATAAGGAACACTAGCAACAAAAGCAAACATTTCAACATAATCAATACCTAACTTCTCTTTACTATGTTTGGCTACCAACCTAGTTTTCAAGTAATCCATTCCAAATAATTCAATTAAATTAGAATATCTTATCAAACACATATATCTAAACAAACTTTATCAGTCACTTACAGAACCTATATGGAAATACTTAATAATGAACTCTAATGCATTCGGTTCTTAGCCTTGTTATCTCATAAAAGTAAGACACCAAACTCATTATTAGTTGACTTCACTTTAGAGACAATACTATGCTCTTGAATTAAGTAATCTACGCAGAAATATCAACTAATTATTTTACTATTAATTAAAATAGTTGTAAAAACTCATCAATACCAACTAAACTTAATTTAGTTGCCCAACTCAATTGTAATTTTTTGGCACCTCACATACCTAGTAAAAAGAAACTTATAGGATACTAAAATTAACTTTCAATTACTATTTTTTTTAATTGCAATTAATTCTGTTTTGATAACCAAGTTTTTAGTTGCGAAATAGAGATCAAATTTATCCATCTCTTTTGGCACCCAATGTTCCTGCGACAGGGAAATATGGGGTAACTAAAATGTTATTTTGGGAATTATTGTTTTAGTTGTATATAAATTTGTTTGGCAACTAATGCTTTAGTCACGAAATATAGTTCTAAAAAAAATGTAACATATTGATAGTAACTAAATAAAATAGTCACATAAAATTTTATATTAAAAAAAAAACATAAAAATAACAACATTAAATTTATGAAAGTCTAATTAGGGAAATTACCAAAAAAGAAAGTCTAATTACGGAAGAAAATTAAGAGATGATTTGCCATTGAATTATTATATAATGAATGATTGAGATGCATTTAATTAGTAAGTTTTCAATATAAAATTATATCAAAATATTGTTAATATCTAATTATATTATATTTAACTAATTAAAATACCATATTTTATTATTATGCTCTTCTAATTGTTTAATTCATAAAAAATTTCAATCACATTAAAATAATATATAAATTAGTAAAAAATTAATAAAAATAATATTATACATTTAGAAATTATCATCAATATTTTTTTGGCTTGACCACATAATTCCAACATCCAAACACCTTGCTAGAAATAGATAAAAATTGAAGTTTCTTCCTTTTTCGTCTCCCTCAATTTGGGCCAATTATCTTCTTTTCTTGATGTAAACATTTGATTGCGTCTTGTCAATTAGTCATTACATTACAACAAAAAATATATATATATAGGTTAGCATCAAACAATTTTCGATGTTAATCCAATACTAAATAAAATTAGGATTGAATTAGTATTGAATATTAACCAATATTAATCTTCTTGTTGCTAATCCTTTTAGCATCTCTAATGCTAATTAGAATTGAACTAGCATTGGATCTAGTCCGATTCTAATTATTTCTTATACTAATCCGATTATAATATACAAACCGAGTCCAATTCTAATTGAATAATTATTTGAGTTGATGCTAATTTGATTCTAATAACACTCGATACTATTTCGATTCTAAATCGAATCGATGCTAATCTAATACTGCTTATATCTAATATGCTAAGTCGATTTTAATCCGATTCAAATTTTATCTAATTCTATTTTGATGCTAATTTGCAATTCTAATCCGATTCTAATTAAATCTGTTATTGTTTAGATTCTAACTTGTATTGCTAAGCCAATTTGGATGTGATGCTAATTTTGTCTGATTCTAATTTTATAAACCAATTTGATGCTAGTCTGTTACCAAATTCTATCGATTCAAATTTGTTGCTAATCCATAACTAATTTACAACACCAATCTAATGTTGATCAAATTTAAATTTTCTCTTGTAACAATTTTAAATCTCATTCTTAATCAATTTTGTTCATAATGTGATACTAATATTGTCAATCAATATATGCAAATTTATCAATAACATAACAATGCGACAAAAATATTCAAAATTGTATAATAACAATACTCATGATTTGTCACACTCATAATAAAAAAATATTAATTTGTTACAATATATCAAAACATCGATTAATAAGAAAAATACAATATTTAAAAATTCAGACATAATAATAGTTATTTTAGGAGGTAGGATTCAGGTCTCTCAAGCTCACAAGGGGGTCGGAGACATAGAAAAGGGTGTGTCTTCAAGAGGGGCTAATAAACTTTGAAATTGTCTTCGCTTTTCTTGGTGTATCTCTTCTCTCATTGATGCTTGCAATTATTCTTTAGTCATAGCTTGCAATTGCTTTCTAATCGTAGCTTGCATCGTTGATCACTCCACTTATAATTGCTTCTAAAATTGATCCCTCAAGGCTAATCTTTCTCCTTCAAGTTGTTTATGTAGAGCTTTTTCTAGCTCTTCCATCTTTTGATGTATGGAAGCGAGTTGCATATAGACATTTGATTCCTTTGTCGATGTTGCAAATGATGAACTCCCCATAGAATCCCCAAAGTATATGTGGCTTGGTAACCTAATCCGTACATGCTACTCTTCCTCTGTCCTCCTACCACCTTAAAGAATGATGCATCCTCATGTATTTGTTGAGGCTCAGTATTGGTTTGAGATATTTAGTCCCCATAAGAGGAGAAACTCCTCTTACATTAATAAAATAAAATAAACACAAATTAACTTTTAGTAAAACATATGTATATGTATTATAGGATGTTTGTAAACATACAAATGAATATTGTACTTACATGAACATGTCTTAACTTCTTTTCGACCTACTTCTTTTTATCGTGCTCCATGGTGTGTAAGTATTAGTATATTTTATTCGTTGTTGGTGGACTATCCTACTCACGTTCCTTGGTAGCAAAAAAATGAAATAGTTAGAAGAATTACGTATTCTATTAAAAATAAAATTAAAGTAATAATTATATGCTAATTACAACACATTGACAGTAACCAGTCTCATAGCATACTCTAACATTGTAATCGAGCCAAAAGTGTGTCTCAAAGTACCTTTCCTTGCCAATGCAGATTGCCTACTATATTTATTTTGTTAAGATATTTGGAGATATTTAACCTTGTTCCAATTTTCATTGAATATAACCCAGGTATCCTCAGACACTTACTAATGCCTCATAACTCTTTACTTCCTCATTTGCACTAACATGTTTTCAAAACATTCTCTTGCTTTCCGTTGCCAGGCCAAATGTGCCAGGTTTGTTATGGTATGATCCTATACAAAATATTTATGTAAGTTCAAAACAAACATAAGTCAAAGATATTATCTATATCAAACATATTTATATATTTTAAAGTCGTTTTTCACCTGAAACTCCCTCCAATAAAACTCTTTCATCTCTCGACTAACATTCTTCCATGAGGAGCCTCGAACGTCAATCCTCTTCTAAAAAAATCTTTTAGATTTGTTGGGTACATACTAAACTTAGATGTAGGATAACATTTTTGCAAAAATAAAACATATTTGGCAACATCTAGAAACAACAATGTTAAAATTAAAAAAAATGGAGTCACATGGTTGGTCACTTACAAGCCCTTTCCCATTATGGTAATGAGAATTTTGTGACCCATAGGCATGTGGTGGCTTGTGTTGCCAACCTTTTCTGTCTTGGGGTTTTGCATTTGTGTAGGTGGTGGTGCAACTAATCACTCTAAAAATGAGGCAATGGCTCGTTCGCATTTATCGAAGGGCAAGATGGTTTACCTCTCCCTCCCTGATAGCTTCTACCTCTACCTCTACATCTACCTTTACCCATAGCTAGAACAAATATTTCATACACGTTTCAAGCACAACTTTTATAATATTATTTGGGTTGATGGTTGTATCTATTAATTTTCAAATTTTGCATTGTATATGCTTGCTTCTCTTTTAATTATATAAAACATAATATTTTATAAATTTTTTAACGCTACGTACCTCATTTTATTCAAAAAGTGTTGATTTGATTCCAATTTAGATCCAATCTTTTGAAGTTGGTCAAATTTGCTAAACTTGCAAAAATAAATAAGATTAAAAATAAAGATTTTGAAACCCAAGGAATAATTATTTATCTATCATGTTGTAAGGTGTTTGTTGGTTGAGGAGGTAGCACGATCCATTAACAAAGTGATAAGGCATGTGCAAGGTGTTCGTTGGTTGAGGAGGTAGCACGATCCATTAACAAAGTGATAAGGCATGTGCAAGGTATTTGTTGGTTGAGGAGGTAGCACGATCCATTAACAAGTGGTAAGGCATGTGCAAGGTGTTTGTTGGGGATATATAAATTATAATATGAGTAATAGTGGGAGTTTGAAATTCAGTACAAGTTTTCCTTCATTGATATCAGATGAAGTACCGGAAGACTGAAGAAACTAATCAATGGCACAGTTGTTAGGAAAGCTAGATGTATGCAAGTTGTTATCTCCAGCTAGAAAGAATTCTTAACCCGAGTAAATGTTCCATTAAAGTTTAGATTAATGTATTTTCATTCTATCACTCAGGCTACAATCTAACGTAACAAGTGATACAAGTCTATAATCTTTTTACCTCTCCCAAATAATCCAACAGCTACGTATCTTTGCGCAATTCTCAACAGCAAATCAAATTAAGAATATTATGTCTCAAGTAAACAGAGAAATACATGTATTATCAATGAAATGCTTTGTGAACAGTGTGCCCTCAAAGCACATGCCAATTTACATGCCCTGTCCTTTTAACAATCTTAAATCCCACCACCAACTATAGCTTACCTTCTACACATTAAGAACCACAGGCACTTTAACAAACACTTCCACCACAGAATATGGCCATCATTAAGCACAAGCAGCAAATATGGGCATTCATTAAGAAAGCACAAGCATTCACACAAGCATCTCAACAATCAATCCCGCTAAACAAACTATTCGCGGGCATCAACCACAATGATTCACATTAACCGGTAAAAGAAACTGTTGTAAATGAAAATCTGGCACAGTAGTTGACTCGCTTAAAATTTTACAGTAGAACAGAAGTAATCTGTCAGCACAAAATGGAAAATCGTTTTGGGAATGGAAACGTTGTCAGCTTTTGTTGTAGGAACGGACAACGGGGCAGACGAGAAAATCGCAGGAAACGGGGAAATTTATAATCGGACAAAATCCAATCCTAATTAGATTCGAATTAGAATATAATGTTAATTAATATTTTATTAGAATTGAATCATAAAAATAAAATATTTATAATATAGTATCAAAATTATCTAAATTCTAAGTAACATCAAATTAGAATTAAAAACACATATAAAATACTAATCAGCATTAAATTAACATGGAAATATAGTAAAATACTAATTAATTCTGATGCTAATTTGTTCAGTTCCAATCTAATTGTATTTGATATAAATTTCATCTTTTGCTAAAATTCTAATGCTGAAAACATTTTTTGTTTGTAGTTAATAGTATGGATTTTTTTTTTTGGATAAATGTTAGATAACTAGTTGAATAATTTTAGTTAATGTTCATAAAGAGAGAGAGGGATGACCTTTAGATTGAGAGGAGGAAGGCTGTCGAACGGAGTGATAAGGGTGGCCTCATTTTAGTTGTGAAATTGTTATTGTTTGATACATATATAATTAGAGACCATTAGTTGTGATTCCTATTATAAACCTAGGGAGAGTTTTTCTCATGGAGGAGGCGTGAGAGTGGCCATTTGACTGGAAAGAATGTGATGTCTACTGGGTGTTTTGTTTCTGTGGAAACAATTTGTGGGATATTATATATTTGATTATGGGGATTATCAGGCAATACCTTAGTGGTCATAAATGTCTGTTAGATTTTGGATTAATGCTTGACACATTAAAGAAGTTCATTACGGTTTTGTGCATCTTAAAACTAGTGTGGAGGTGTTCTAGTTAATGTTCATGTGCATTCTTGTTTCTGTATGAGCTATATGTTTCCCGTTTTACCTACCTTTTTCTTTTTCCCCTGAAATGATGAAAAAACATTAGTGAGCTAAGAAATATACTGGGATTGATCAGGGGTAGATGATGCGCTACAGGCTCTTTGTACGTCCACACTTACACAAGAGTATACGGTAGAATTTACGCATTAGATGCTTCGTGGTACGAACATTAATTGTAAACAATTATTGTGATAGACACTAAAATTCAGCTAGGTAAGAGCATAGAATGACTACGAGCAACCCAAATGCAAGAATTCAACCAACCACACTAAGTTTCATGTCTGTCATTCAAATGCACTGCTCTGATGACGAATAGCTTGTTGCACATCTTATTAATTTCTCCTACAAAATGTGACATCAATGAAATCGGACCATGAAATTTCATAAAAACTGAAAGCAACTTGAAGCACAAAATGCTATTTTACACAGGCACATATAAATAACACACAACGAGTATCGCCATCTCCTCATATGATAAAAATGCATGTGAAGATATAAAATTTATTTATATACTCCAGCGATTTTTAATTTAAGTCATGCATGTTTTAGGCTTATCCAGGGCATCATTTACTTAATTTATTTATAAACATTAACTTTCATTTGTGGGAGTTGTTTTGACAAAAAATAGGCAAAGGAAAGACTCGAGGAGTTGAATTTGAAAGACTTCTACAAATTACAAATACAAAGCTCTGTGTTGACTTACACATTGAAGATGAAATATCCATATAAATGCATCTAAATTGACAAATGAAATAAGCATCTAAATTGACAAATGATTTCCTTTAATTTCTAAAATTGTTTTAAAAATTGAACCGAAATAATCTAAAGTTAAACTAGATAAATAAAATCAATCAGAGATAATCTTTAAAATCCTTTTAGAAAAATCAATCATTGAAAAAAGTCAAAAATACCAAAAAAAACCTCAATCGGCCTTCTATCTAATTGTTGGACTTCACGGTTTGGTAGGGAGAGTGAAGCTTGTCGGAACAATGAACGATTAGCAGGTGGAAGAAGGGTTTTGACCCTGGATTTAGAGGAGACAAATTACATTTGGGAGAAGAGATTTGGATTTTGACATTGGATTTAGAGGAGGGAAGGAAACATGAAAGGAGAGACTTGGGTTTTGGCGTTGAGAGGGGACACAGGGTGGGCGGAGAGACTTGGGTTCGGCCTATGAAGTTCCGTAAAGCAGATAGTCATGTCAGTTACGAAACATTTCCATCAGCCTTGAACCTGGGCATTCAAGGGCTATGGGCAATTATTCGATCGCGTGACGGGTCATAACTTTCTACTAATTGGCAAATGAGGTGTCCCCAAGAAGTGAGTGGATGGCAATTCATGAAAGGCCCACGTAATATGTTAAAGGGTTAGTCGTTTGTCAACCGAAATAGATGTAAGAATAAGATAGAATAAGCCAAAAAATGTATAGATGAATTGGGTATACAGACTTTGACTTGAACTGACTTTGCCTTAAAAGAAAAAAAGACACGAATTAACAAATGAGTCTTTAAACTAAAATACTATTTATGGTATTAATGATGTTTCAAACATCAAACTTGAAGAGTTTGATATTATTAATTCCATCCCAGCAATAACTTATTGACTATTTTAATCTGAATATTTTACACTGTGAAATCAGAATAATATCTTGATCATTATTATTATTACAAGTTAAAGTAGGTTCGGTACAGTCATTATCAATTAATTTATAATTTTTTATAATTTTTTTCGCTTCTTAGAAAATCATTCGCGCTCCTGGCCACCCAAGTCCACCTCTGTTAGGCAGGGTAGAGGCCCACTTCGTCCACGATGCTAGCAAAGCACTTACGTCAATCTTCTTGTATTTATTCTTCATTATTCTACTTTACACTTCAGACCTAACAGATATGAAGAAAGCTGAGCTGGTGTTCATCCCTTCAACCGGCGTCGGCCACGTTGTAACGGCGGTGGAGATGGCAAAGCTCCTGGTCCACCGCGACCATCGTCTCTCCATCACAGTCCTCATCATGCAGCTCCCCTTCCACACCAAAGTCCCCGCCTACCTTCACTCTCTCTCCCTCTCTCAACTCAACAACAACATCAAAATTATTGAACTCCCAAATCTTAATCTTTCCCCTTCAAATTCATCTTCTCGCATAAGTTTCATGAATTTGTTCGTCAAAAGCC
Source organism: Anacardium occidentale (assembly GCA_026122585.1). Lineage (NCBI taxonomy): Eukaryota > Viridiplantae > Streptophyta > Magnoliopsida > Sapindales > Anacardiaceae > Anacardium > Anacardium occidentale. The sequence goes on from JAJEJH010000031.1 coordinate 788,318, forward strand.
ATAAACCCCTCGTCAAGGAAGCCGTAAATAAGCTTACTCAGACCGAGTCAGCATCTGTTGACTCACCTAGACTCGCTGGGTTCATTCTCGACATGTTCTGTACTGATATGATCGAAGTAGCGAATGATTTTGGAGTTCCGAGCTACATATTCTACACCTCCAGTGCAGCTTTTCTTGGCCTGCAGTCGCACTTGCAAGCTCTTTGTGATGAGCAAAACCAGCACATTACTGAGTTGAAAGACTTGGTCACTGAGTTAACTGTACCGAGTCTTGTTAAGCCATTTCCCGTTAAGGCTTTGCCTGTTGTGTTGTCAGAGAAGGAGTGGACTACTGTTTTGTTTCACCATGCGAGGGGTTTTAGAAAAGCTAAGGGTATTATTGTAAATACATTTTTGGAACTAGAATCCTATGCGGTCGAGTCTTTCTCCAATGGCAAGTTGACCAATATCCCACCTGTGTATACACTAGGACCCGTTTTAAATCTAGAGGGTGATCAGATTAATCAAGGATCAGGTGGATCCGTTTCCAAATCAGAGATCATGGAGTGGCTTGATGATCAACCACCATCGTCAGTTGTATTCCTCTGTTTCGGGAGTATGGGAAGCTTCTTTGAAGATCAAATAAAGGAGATAGCTTTTGCTCTTGAAAATAGCGAGCATCGGTTTTTGTGGTCTCTACGTCAACCTCCACCGAAGGGTCAGGTTGGTAACCCTACTGATTATGTCAATCTGACGGACGTGCTACCTTTAGGGTTTATTGATCGGACGGCTAAGATTGGTAAGGTAATTGGATGGGCCCCACAAATATCGATCCTGGCCCACAAGGCAATCGGAGGGTTTGTATCGCATTGTGGGTGGAATTCGATATTAGAGAGTGTCTGGTTTGGAGTTCCACTTGCTGCATGGCCGATGTACGCAGAGCAACAATTCAACGCCTTTGAAATTGTAATGGAGCTGGAATTAGCGGTCGAGATTAAAATGGATTATTTTAAAGATATTTCAGGCGAGAGTCGAACCATCGTGAGTTCTAGAGAGATAGAGAAAGGAATCAAGGAATTGATGGATAATGCTGGTGAGATAAGGAAACGGATGGTGGAGATGAGTGCAAAGAGTAGAAAGGCTGTGATGAAGGGTGGATCTTCCTTCTCCTCAATGGGTTGCTTCATTGATGATGTGATGGACAATATTTAAGTCAACAGCTGTGTTTGAAATTAAATAATCCCGATTAGTTTGCAATTATTGCTTCTAATTTGATTTTTTAAATACTATAATATAATTTCTGCATTAATTCTTCTTGATTTTAATTTTCCATCGGCTTTACCCTTCACAACAAAAACGATATGAAGAAAGTTGAGCTGGTGTTCGTCCCTTCACCAGGCGTCGGCCACCTGTTATCGATGGTGGAATTGGCAAAGCTTCTGCTCCACCATGATCACTACCTCTCCATAACCCTCCTCATCATGCAGCGACCCATTGACACCAAAATCAACCATTGCCTTCGCTCACTAGCAACAGTACCATCAACATCATTCATCTCCCCAACGTTGACCATTCCCTGCAGAGATCATCTTACAGAATAAACTCCTTCAATACGTTCATCGAAAGCCAAAAGCCAAATGTCAAAGAAGCCGTCGCTAAGCTTGTAGCCTCCGATGACTCGCGCCGACTCGCTGGGTTTGTGCTCGATATGTTCTGCAAATCTATGATTGAGGTGGTCAACGAATTTGGAGTTCCTAGCTAAGTTTTCTACGTCGTCGAGTGCAACTTTTCTGCGTTTGAAATTATACGCGTAAGCTCTTTGTGATGAGCAAAACGAGCTCCTCACTGAGTTGAATGAATCAAACACTCAGTTGGAGGTACCGATTCTGGTTAATTCAATTCCCGTCAGTTTTACGCCAGTCAAGTCTTTGCTTGATGGTAGATGATCAACATCCCACCTGCATACACACTAGTGGAAACGGACGGTGGAGATGGGTGGAAAGAGTAAAACGGTTTTGATGGAGGGTGGTTCTTCTCTCTCCTCATTAGGTTGCTTTATTTATGATGTGATGAACCGCAGAGGATGACGAACTGTATGATTTTATTTCAGGTTTTAACATGTTTTGTTTTAAAATTAAGTGGTTGGGTATTCCGGTTTCCTTTTTGTAATTGCATGGTTTTGTTGGATTGAATTTGAATATTGTTGTTCTAATTTGTAGATATATGTATATGTCATGAAAATTGATATGGATTTTGTATGTAGTTATTAATTTCCATAATTTTATTATTATTCTAGAATTATTTTTTTTTAAAATATAGAAATATACAATTTTTTAACTATTCAATCATAAAAATTAGTTTCAATATACAATAAAACTATATGTATATAAATTTTATATTTATTTTATATATTAAAATGATGTGTTATTATGTAATTAAATAATTTTAAATTAAAATATGTAAAAAATTCATGGACATATCTTATGCCATTAAAAACATTTCAATATTTGGTTTTTCTAAACTAGTCAACTTAAACCAAATATTTACATATCTCAAAAAATTATTTCAGTTTGAAACTTTGGCTGGTGCAATAATAACTTGTCTGTTTTTTAAATAAATATACAATTTATTATGGAATTTTGAAGAAAATATGCTCAATTCTTGCATTAGATAGAACTAAAAAATAAATAAATAAAAACAATAATTGTTATATCCACATCCTTTACGTATTAAGTATGCTTTTATTTATAGATTTAACGTTATTAACAGTAAATGTATAATTTGTTCTATAAACAGGACTAATATTAAATTTATGTTACAGGTTTTCTTTTTTCTTTTTTTTTTTTTTTTTTTTTGGTTCTTATGTTCAATATTTGGATAGAGATTTTTTCATCTATGCTATATACAATTTAGGTTGTAAATTGAGAGAGTGAGATTATACTGGAAGATGGTAAAATTTTTTATACGGTGGGAATCTTCTTAGTTTACGGTAATATTTTTAATTCACATTATCAGACAAGGAGAAGCATGTTAATTGGGCACCGTATACCTTTTGTTAGTCGATGGTGAGAGCCAAAGTCAAAGTCTACGGACTTCAATCTTATTTATCTATTTTTCTTCTAAACCTTGAACTCGTAATTATTTGTCCATGGAAATTGAGAGCACGTAAGCAAAGTTATGCCAGTAGTCTTGAAGATAACATGATAGAAGAAGTGGCCAATATTTCGACTTATCAAGTTGCTTTAGGAAATTGTTTTTCTAAATGCGATTCAACCCATTTTGTAACAATTTCAAAGGGCATGCTTCCTTGAATTTATTCTGTACCAAATATTTATAATTCAAGAGTAAAATTAAAGGAGTAATCAATCTCTGCACTCTCCATTTGAGTTGATAGAAATTTCTATTTCTATAAACTCCTTAGTTTCGAATTTTATTTAACCAGAGTCTGATTTAGGACAGTAATTATATGCATATTTAAAAAAAAAAATTCTGTCAAAAAGCGTTAAGTCTAAGGAAATTGGTTTTGAGGAGGCTTTGTCCCCCAACCTTGCCTGAAAACTTTCTTGGTGTTAATACTGTTAGAGAAATTTACTGAATCTAATTTATACTACATGTACCGTATTTGTAACATAAATTATGATTTAACAGTGAATAAAATTACTTATCTTCGGCCATTGAAATTCAAGTGTTTCACTTTGATTATTTTTCTCTTGAAAACCTTTTGATACAATAATTTTCTATCCTGAATTTTTCTCAGAGAAAATTTTTGATGGATTTGATAGGCTAATTTCTCTATTTTTGTTTGAATAGAGAACTTTGCAAAATATGTTAATTTATATACACTTTTCCATAAAAAAAAAAAAAAAGTGTAATTGTTCTATTAACTGTATGAATAAACTGCTCCAAAAGTAATTGCACAAAATTATTCTAATATTTTACCCCAAGAATTGAAAATGTGAACCATACACGCTCAAATAGAGTAAAGATATAAAAATGTATATATATCTAACATTCTCCCCTTTGGCTCACATTTATTAAAGTAATCAAATTATATGACTATAAACTCGTTAGAAACTCAAAGCAAGTATGACTATAATCTCATATGTTCAAAAATAACAATTAATATATGAATCATGACGGTCGTATATTAAATAAATATATAATTCCTTCCATCTATTGTATGTAAGAAAAATTAAAATGAGCAAACAAATACTTAATAACTAAACTTCCAATACGTCTTTTAGGTCCTCCTGAATAATTCAAATGGATTAAAAACATAGAACTTTATATGCACAAAAATTTATATAAATGTATATATAAAATAATTCACAAGTACGTACACATACAAATCAAAGTATAAAATAATACAAAAGATAATACCAGACTACCAAACTTATATTCTCTACATGAACCTTGTACAACTTTGTCGGCAAAGCTTGAGTCGTGGGATCTGAAACATTGAGTTTAGCATTAATATAATCAATGGCTACTCTTGACTTTTGGTGTGATCACTAACAATTGATAACTTAATGTCAATGTGTTTACTGTAACTTCCAATCTTATTGTTCTTAAAAAAGAAATCCACAGTTAAATTGTCACAGTAAACTTTCAAAGGCCTTTCAGTAGAATCAACAACCCTAAAGCCATTAATAAAATTCCTTAACCATAATGCTTGTGAAGTAGCATTATATTTATAATCTTTGCCTTTATAGTAAACGAATCAATGATCATCTGTTTAGTACTCCTCCAAGATATAACACCTCTAACAAGAAGGAAAATATACTTTGAAGTAAACTTCCTTGAATTTGAACATCTAGCAAAATCCAAGTCTGAATACCTCAAGATGATCGGTGTGTCTATACATGAATTTGTAATCTTTTATTTCTTGAAGGTATCTTATAACCTTTTTAGTAGCCTTCCAATGTTCTAAACAAAATTGCTTTGATATATGCTTAAAACCTACACTGGAAAATGTCACACCCATGTATAAGTACATTTAAAAATCCCTAATAAAAATTACCCTTAAGGGTTTTATGTAAATTAATTTAGAAAATGTATAAAAAAGTGATTTTGTAGTAGAGGTAAAATGGTTATTTTAAAAAATTCAAGAGATAAAGTAGACATTAAAAAGAAAAGACATGAAGTAATATATATGTTTAAGAGTGTCATTCTTTATAAATTGCGTAAGGACATAGATTGAATTATTAAAAAAAAAAAAAGTTTTGATATTTTGCATTAATAGTAAAATGATCATTTTAAAAAGATTCAAAGGATAAAGTAGACATTAAAATAAAAGGATATAAAGTAATTTATATATATTTAAAAAGGTCATTCTTGGTAAATTATATAAGGACATAGATGGAATTATTAGAAAAGATGATGTGTATTTTTAGAATTAAGTTAACTATGGAAATTAAAGGATAAAGATGAATTAAATCTTCTCCATCTTCTGCTTCTTGGAGCTGAAATGTTTCTCTCTTTTCTCTCATGTTTTCTTCAAATTTTGAAAGAAATCAAGTGAATTTATGAAAAAAAATTACAAGAATTTTCAGTAACTATGCTTTTATCACCACCCAAGATAAGAATTTTGCAAAAAAAAAAAAAAGAAGTTTCATGTATTAAGTGATGTTTTAATTCTTTAATGATGGATTAGGAATTTAGAAGGATAAGAACTATTCAAAGAAAGAATAAGAAGCAAGGAAATGCTAAAGGTAAGGAAATTTGATTGGAAAAATCAAATCTCTCATCTTAGGGTTTTTGAAAAAATTGAAATCTATTAGTTTTGATAGTTGATGATATATGTAATGGATAATATTATAAAAATGTGATGATATAGGATTAATTTTAGAAAAAAAAATATTTGGTATGATTAAAAAGGAAAATTCGACTATGTGAAAAGAATAGAAAGAAAATGGATTTGGAGCAAATTTTGATATTAAATGATTGAATACATGACATAAATATGTTATGTTGATGTGTGTAAGATGAGAAACTTAACATGTTATGCAATCTTGAAAGTTGGTATATAAATATAATAAGGCTAGAATGTGATATTAATATGTATTTATAATGTTTTCATGGCTAAATTTGATAAATCATGGAAAAATAAATATAGAATATATCTTTTGATTATGAAAAAAAAATGTATATTATTATGACTTGGTATTTATTGAGATAATGCGGTCTATTTTATTTTTAATAAACTTAAATGATAAATGTTAAGTTATTGTAACCTAAAAGTTAGTCATGATAATAAACTAATATAAGTCACACCTTACTAAATATCATTTTTATTCTTATATTAATAATTTATCGGAATGTTTAGCAAACGAGAAGACATTGAGCAGAATAAAATTGCTAAAAAATATGAAAAATTATGTAAGATATATAATAACTAAGAAAATGGTATATCATTGCATAAACATTCATATACATATTTTTCATGACTTAGTAAGTCATAAAACATTTATAGAAGAAACATTTTCTTATTCATAAATTTAAGTTTTTGAGACAAATTTATGTTTATAAAATTAAATTTACAATAAGTGAAAATACATAAAAAAAAAACATGTAATTTATAATACAATTTTTCTGTGAACTATTGCGATAAGGAACTTATGAGTACCCTTACATGCATGTCATCAAAAGGGAGTGAATTAAATTCAGATATATTGTACAACTCATTTAGTTTGCATGTAGGATAAGTATTGTATCTAAACAATTATGTTACTCATATAGCCAAAGTTTTGAATCTATGCCTCAGTTTAGTCCAATTGACAAGCAGAAACAATTTTAAGAAAGAAATAAGTTCAGAAATACATGTTTTAAAACTATACATGCATACTATAAAGTGTATTAAATATACATTATGTCATACATATTATTTATCATATTTACATATTTATTATATTATTTTATGGATAAAAATTTATAAAGATTAAGTGAGATTTAGTAGGGATAAATGCATAAGCAATCTAATTTATTTTTTGAGCCATTAATGTTCATCTATTAGATTTCAGTTATTTTGTAGGCACCTAGTGAGCAACGGTTTGGAAAGTCATACCATGAACACTAGACATGACATGCCTCTTTTTTAAAATTATAGGGATAAATTTTGATTTTTGGATATTATATATATTTTCGTGCGATGTATATAAGTTTTGACTTTTGAGTTGCAAGTGAAATATATTATCTAGGAAACATTCTTACATCTTTTGCAATTGTATCATAGTAAATAATGAATCATGTTTTATCTTATTTAGTAGTTGTGATATGTTGTGTTGTATAAATCCAGTCATTTGATATGAGCGATAAGTTGTGATTGATTTATTAGAAGTGTTTACTACGATTTTTATAAATATGATAAAAAGAAATTTTCTTTTGGGTTGTGTTATTTTTGGAAAAAAAATTTGTCCTTTTTTTTTTCTTAAAAATAGCTCAATTAGAGAGGATTTACAGAAAAGTAATGTCTAATCTAATACAAACTTAAGCATACATTAGACTGCCTACAGCGAAAATATAAGATATTGTGTCCATAAAATCATTTTTCAAATTATTTTATGGACATTAATTCTCATTGAATTTATCTCATTTGTTGATGGGAGTTATTATAGATGCACAACCTATCATTCTGAATTTTTTCAAAACCTTCTCAAATGTAGGCTTTTTAAGATAGTCTTAATGTCCTATTGGACTTATCTTCGTGAATCTCTAAGCCAATAATATAAGTGGCTTCACCAGTATCCTTCATTTCAAACTTTTGTGTAAGAAAAGTTTTTGCATCGTATAGCATATCATTACTTGCAAGCAAAATGTCATTTAGCTACTGGACTAGAAAAATGAGTTTGCTCCTACTAACCTTAATATATATAGGTTGGTCTGTAATAGTTTCCATAAACCCAAATAAAATAATTACATCGTGACACTTCGAATAGCATTGACAAGAAATCTGTATTAGTTTATATATAGATTTCATCAATTAACATACAAGATTGTTGTTTTCATTAAAACCTTCAGATTGTTTCACATTACAACAGAATTGATATTTAACCATGTTTTTTTAGCTGTGTTTATATTTAAATAATTTTTTTATTAATATTTATGATAGCATTTATTAAAATTGATTTTATAATACTTTTTTTAACGACGTTTACACCGGTAGAAGTCTTTTATTTTTTTGCCTAGAAAGCAACAAATTCCCGCGATAATTGTTTCACTATAGTGTTCAACATTTTCATTTGAAGATGATTTCTGTGAGCATTACGAAACCCAGCATGCCGACCACCTAGCCACCAGCCACTTTGCTGTGTTGTCATCTCACTGGAAAATGCGCTAGTCACAACAAGGATGTTGACGAAAATTAGCCCGTCGAACGGCGTCGTTGGAGAAGGAATTCTGTTCGGCTCCGTTTGGTGGTTCATCTATGCCAGAGTTTCTTGCTGCTTGGTGCTTTTTGCCGGTATTATGTCTGGTCTAACCTTAGGTCTCATGTCTTTTGGACTCGTCGACCTTGAAATTCTCCAACGTAGCGGCACTTCAATGGAGAAAAGACAAGCATATCTCTCTCTCTCACACATTTCGCTTTAATTCGTAATCAGATGATTTAATTGGATCTTGTCACTGATATGTTGGAAAGAGAGTTGACCAAATTCTATGCAGCTGAGGTCTTGCGATCCAAAACTTTTCAATAATCTGAGAGATATACAGATAGAAACATAACAGTATAACAAGCTTAACGAAAGGAGAAATTTAAAGATTACTATGCAGTGGTCTGTCTTCCTCCAAGTCACGTTATGAAGCTACGTGCTCTTTGATCCATTGCATTTCAGTAAGTTTTGAACATTTTCTCTTGGCAGGCAGCGGTACTAAAAGAAGAATTCAACATTGACTTGCGTGTTATGGGAATTACTGGCTCGGGGAATATGCTCTTGAGCGACTCGTAAGTTTTAAGATTTTTTATGGGCATTTCTTGGGTTATGATAATCATGTTTCAGAAACAATCTATTGACTTTGCTCTTCATTTTTGGAATTAATCACCGTTCCTAACAGTACAAACTTCTCTTTCTTGGTTGGATGTTCGGAGCTCAGTTTGGGTTCTGTGTGGTGTGATTGGTTGATGAATCAAACTGCTTGTTTTATTAATTATAAGCAGATTACTCTGCAGTCTGTGGACTGATTGATCTTTCATTATAGGGGAATTGATTTGTTGAGATGGAGAGAGCTATTAAAAGAGAAAGGAGAAGTTGTTGTTTTCAACAAATTTACTCAACATGTGCAAGGGAATCATTTCTTCCAAAATACGGTTTTGGTAGATTGCACAGCAGAGTCACATGTTGCCAGTTGTTATCATGATTGGTTGCGTAAAGGGATTCATGTGATCACACCAAACAAAAAAGCGAACTCCGGACCTCTTGATCAAGTAATGTTAACCTTGGCCAAGTCTTAGGGTGTTATTAGTATAACAATAATGATAATAATTGTCAAGTTCTAACTCTCGATGTTATGGTGTCTTGTTCCAACTTTTGGTTAATTTAGAAGAGAATAATTAGCACTGCTTAATTCACTCTTCTGTAAGATTATTTATCCTTGCTTGAATCTTGTTGCAATGTTGATCCATTTGGTGGCTTTTTCTTGATGCAATTTCCATGTCAATTCAGTGTTTGAAGTTGAGGGCCCTTCAACGGAAATCCTATACACATTACTTTTATGAAGCAACTATTGGTGCTGGTCTTCCAATCATTAGCACTTTAAGGGGACTGCTTGAAACCGGGGACAAGATATTGCACATTGAAGGCATTTTCAGGTAGACATAATTACTTGGCTACAGTCATTCCTACAAAAATATGAAATTGGCCTTTCATATAAAATGCATGTGTCTTTTGTACCTTCTAACGCAAGTCTTAAATTTCTTGATTTATTTTTACAGTGGGACTTTGATTTATCTATTTAACAACTTCATAGGCACACGAAGTTTGAATCAATGAAAGTTGTTTTGATCGACTAACATTCTTGTGCAACAGAATATGCAGAGGAGGCCACAATGTCAACTATCCTGCCTCTTGCCTGTGTCTCTCAACAGCCTTATGTCTCTGAGCTCCTCTCATTGACTCTTGATAGCCTCCACAAGGTTTGGAGCTGCTCAATTGATTCTAGTAATTTGGTTTCTCGTAGTTTATGTACTGAATTTAAGTTTTAATTGAAAGGAGCCTGAGTTTATGTTACTGAGATTTAGGTTTCTAGAAGTTGTGAATTTGTGTTGTGTTTTAGATTTAATGATGTTCTTTTGTATTTTGTAGCCTTTGTTGTGCATTTGGTGATTTTGAGGATTTGATGTCTCTTGTATGACCAGTTTTTGCTTCAATTTTACTTTGAATATTGTTTTTTCATAAATGTCTCTATGAGATCAAGCGGTTGACTATTTTCCCCGTTTGAATTCTGGGTTTTGTGCAAGGAAACCTTAGTTTTAATTAGCTGGAGGGTACAAAACTTGGTTTTGGTCTTAGCTTTACTGGTTTGATTTTCTGGAAGTTCAAGGTCTTAATAGTTTAGTAACATTCAATTTCTTTCTGGTAATTTTGCTTGAATTTAGATGGGCATTTGCAGAAATTCGTTTAATTGATGCTATTTGTGGATGGTTGGTTGCTAGATTGTACTTGTTGCATGTTTAAGATCTTAAGTCCGTTTCTGTAAAATGAATCTTTCTGGTGTTTCTTATTGTGATTGGAAATTCCATTGTTGTTGGTTCGTCGTTTTCGCTGCCCAATTGCCTACCTGATCAAGCTCTCCACCAAACTTACCTTTTCTAGGTTCCCTTCCCTTTGAACATTTTCATTTTAACCTTCAATTATTGAGTTATTGATCAATAATGAGAGGGTTGTAAGTCTTCCAAAATTTATTCTAAAATCTCTCAATCTCACTCCCAAAATTCCAACCACAAACAAGCCTTCAAACATGCAATATTCCACCTAGATTATGTAGTCTCCAACTCCACTTCAAGACTCAACAATTATCTCAAAAGAAGGGTAAGAAAATGAAGTTCCAACACAACACAAATTAGAGTAACTTATTTGAAAATTATTTGCAAAATTATAAAGCTTTAAACATAAAAGATTACTCCACAAATTTGAAGGTGAATCAAAGATAAAGAAAAATTTCACCACTAAGGTTCTTCCACTACTGAAAAACCTTAATAGCTAGAGAAATAATACTAGAGGAGGGGTGAATATGATTATTAAAAAATCTAAAGCAATAATCACAACAAAAACAATAATAATCACGATGCACAATAAAGAGAGAGAGAGAGAGTTTAGAGATTGTTCAGCCAAATTTATAGAGGTTCGGAGCTTTGAATACAAGCCTCCTACGTCCTCTTCCTCAATCAAATCCGATTGAAGTTTCCACTATCTTCTAAACCCGAAGATACAATAGTTTTTTTTCAACAAGGGAATTTCGTCCTTTTTATAGTAGAGATATTGATTAAGAAATTGATTGTTTTGCCTCTAACTAGACTGAAAATCAAATATAAAACACAAGTCTCTCAAGTGTATGAATGTATAAGCTTATAGAGAGAGAGGATAATCAAAGTGTGAAGAACAAATAGAGCAAAATAGCTTGACTTTTTGTAATTCGTTTCTCTAACCTTTTTCACTTCAAATAAGTCTCCTTTTATACTTCATTTATTGCTTAGAATAGCAAATAGTCATTTTGCTAGCTTTGTATCTGTTGAGGTAGTTGAAAAATGATGTTCTGTAATAAATTTTTCAGGCGCACGGTCATGCTCTTCGAGTGCACGATCGTGCTTGCTGCATTTATTGTCTCGATCAGACTCCCAACGGTCGAATTAAAGATTAGCGCCAATGGTGCACGATCGTGTGCCTTTGACGCACGGTCGTGCTTCAGCCCTTTATGGTTTTTACTTAAAATTCCAAAGGCTCGCACGACTTGGCTGCACGATGAACACACTAACAACACATAAGGATTCTTTTGCTAGCGCACGGTCGTGTGCCATATCCGTATGATCGTGTGTGTGTTGTATGTCTATAAGCTTCTGCACGATCAGCCTTGCACGACTTCCTTGGTAGTGGCTTTGGTAGTGCTCTTCACTCGTCATCACACACAGTCGTGTGTCTACTATGTGTACGATCGTGCGTTGACTGCGTTGCTTTGACTTAATGCACGACTTGATATCCAGTGTTCTTCATGCATTACGCACACGGTCGTGTCCTCCAAATGCGTACAGTCGTGTCCTTGACTTTGAAGCTTTGACTATACACGGTCATGCTGTACGGTCAAACTGATGGTGCGTTAATCGTGTTGTGTATGCACACGGTCATGCATCATAAACACATGCTCGTGTTGGTTCTGAGAATTTTCTTCAGTTTTTCTCAGAATCTCACACGGTCATACGCACGGTCCTATGTTTTGGACACACGAGGAACATTTTGGTCAAGTACGGTCGTGCTACAATAGCATACGGTCGTGCGAGACCTATAACCTGCAAAATAAAATTTTTTTCTCCCTTCTTTTGTCATGAATTATTTCATACAAGGGATTAATTAGCAAGTTAAACATATTTTTATCATCATCAAAACATCAAGGGTTCAACAACTACCAACTTCCTTTTGTTAGAAAATTGGATAAAGGAAATGACAATTCAAATGAGCCATCAAAGCCTCATGAAATTCAAGAAAACAAAAACTTCTCCAAATTTTCATTTCATCAAAAAATCCTTTATAATGAGTTTGAGTTGCTTTTTATTAGTAATATACAATCTTGGTTAAAATAACTTTAATTAACTCAAATACAATTTAAATTAAATAAAAGAAAACATAAAAAGACAAATTACATAAGTTTTCTAAATCTAATTACAATACATAATTTAAAAAATAAATATAATTTAAAATATTATAATTTGCATGTTTGTATCTTCATGTAATCGTTCATTGATTGAGTTGGTTTTAATTCGAATCTTCGATTTGAGTGTTTGATTTAGATTGATTGTTTGAATTTCAATCTTGAGAGTCATTAGTATTCGAATTCATATTGAAAGTCATTCAAAGTTAAAAATATCAAAGACGGTGCACTAGAAAAATTAGGGAAGCCAACATATGCAAAAATTGTTTGAGATTGCAAATATCTATTATTCTAGATTGAAACAATTAGTAAATTAGTTGAAAGTCTATTGAGAGAAAACTTATAATAGAAAAATTGTAGAGAAAACATTGATTAGTGTCACTGAAAAAATATGATTTTATATTTATTATAACTAAAGAAGCAAAAGATCTATTTAAATTATCAATAACAAAATTGATTAGCTCTTTAAAAGCTTATAAAAAAAAAGATAAGTTGTAAAAATGAGGGGTCTTTAAAAAACATTTTTCAATCTAAATTTAATGTACATTCTCAAAAGTCAAAACTTAGATAGAAAAAAAACAAATAAAAATACTTCGAAAGGGAAAAGTTTTAGAAATATAGACAAAAGGAAATATTCATCTTGCAAAGTAATAACTTGATTTGTTGTATTTGTAGCTGCTACATATTCTACTTATATAGATGATTGCGCTATACTTTCTTGGTTATTAGACACCCGTGAGAATATTTTTTAGTCCAATGTAAATACATAATTGGAGGTACTGATTATATCATCTTTTGATCTTGTCTAATCACTGTCAGTGTAAATTAATTAAAAATTATCCATATGATTAAAGCAAATATCATAGTCTCGTATCCTACAAGTATCAGATAATAATTTTTGTAGTTTTGTAATGGGTGTGTAGACACCTTATTTTGGACCCAACAGGGTCATCCCCAATGATGATAACCTACAATGGTTTCCGTGTGGGACTTTGAATCGATACCTAAGGCCCGTGGACTGAGAACGGATAGTAGACTCGTTGTGACTGACTAACCAGAATAATTAGGACTTTTAGAAATACCCATTAGAATTAGGTTTGACCCATTTTAGGCCCACTTAGTGCATGGTTACATAAGCCCATAAAACATTTTTGGGTTTTAGTTTAATTAGGATATTAATTTAATTAATTAGGATATTTTAATTAATTAGGATGGATAATTATTTAATTAAATTTAAAATAATTAATATAATTAGATAGGATAATTGATAGTTGAGATAATAAGATTATAATTAGGATAATTAGAGGATAATTTAATTAAATTAAGATATTAAAAGATAATAAGATAATTAGAATAATAGGATAATTATAAAAATAAATAGAATTATCTAGGATAAATTATTAGATAATTATGATTTAAATTGAGATAAATCTAATCCCTAGGAAGTCTATATAAAGGGGAGAGCATTCACATTTCAGAGGGAGGAAAAAATATTCTGAAAGTCCGAAACTATAATTCTAAGATTTTCCTAAAATAGATATTTTAAGCGAGTTGAGACAACCGAGTCTACGAAATCCGTTTCAAGAACACATCGCCGAAGCACATCGAAGAAGAGTACCATAGGAACCGAATATCAAAGGTACGTATCCTGAGGGGACTTTAAATAAAGAACGATAAGCTTATTTGTATTTTTATTTTTATTTTTAGTTTTTGTTTTTTTTAACTTGTTATTTCCATATATATATATATATATATATATATATATCTTAGCGTGTGTGTGTGTGTTTACACGTGTATGTGTGTGTGCATACTGCATGTGCTACATATTACATAACATATATAATGTATACATTCTCTGCATGTTATATATTGTTTTATGTGCTACAGTGCATATATGTATATATATAAAAAATAATAATAATAATAAGCATTCTGTAAATTTCATATATATATATATATATGTTGCAATTTCCTATGTATTGTATAAATATATGTATATTGTGTATATATTATTATTATGTATTATATTGTAATAAATATTTAGTAAATATTGTAAATCTTATGTATTAATGTTGTAATTTCCTGTGAATTATATTATATATTAAATATATGTATACTGTAGGACTCTTATTATATATTATGCTGTATATGTATAATAAATATTGGGTAAATTATATTATAAATATATTGATATACTGTATATAAAAATGCATGATAAATAAAAAAAATGATTCGTCTGTGTGTAGTATACATTTATTTATGGATCCTAAATCTGCAAATGTGCTTTATTACCCTCGTGGCAAAAAGACTTCAATATCTCATGGGCACCCACGGTTCGAGTCACGGCTGGGGGATTTTGCTTATTTTTTTTACCTACTGTGTGTATATATTATTGGGCCTCCTGGTTGGGCTGCATATTGTTAATCTTCACTGGGCGGGCTGCACTTTGTTTATTTCTGCAGACTTTTTTTTTTTTTTTTTATTTGTGGTTCTTTTTATTTTTATTTTATTTTATTTATTTATCTATTTATTTAATTTTGTAATTACAGTTTGCTCCTAACAAATTGTTTTGCAGGATTTATTTATTTAATTTAGGCTTGTTTAGGACTAGATTAAATGTATAGGGGTGTATGTTCAAAAGGATGTAATTTTCCTTTTCGTTTATCTTTATTGTTTTGTAATTGTATATTTGTGGATGATTTATTTTTGTATGTACTACATCGTGTGATAATTAAAATGGAACTTAATTAAACTTGGTAATGCGCCTAACGAACACACCATAATAGTGGAGGCCGGCTTTCACGCCGGGCGGCATGGGTGCCTAACACCTTCCCATCGCCGTACCTGACTCTCCGAACCCGACCCATTGGGTAGGTGAGGAATGGTTGGGTCCTTTGCAAGGGATCCATAAATCGCCCATCTTCACCGATGTGTATTTTCCCGGGGTTACTCTCGGGTGGCGACTCCATAGACTCCGTAGCGGGCCACAAACCCGTTATGCGCTCCTCTTGACCACGTCTAGGGTGGTTAAACAAGAGTGGTAAGTCTGTCCTGGCATGGCGCGGCAAAAACCGGCGCCACAGCTCTGGCGACTCCACTGGGGAAAATGCGAAGAGTCGATTCTGATGTGGTAAGTTTGTAAAGCGCTTATAAGTTTAATCAAGTTCCTTGCATTGCACAACACTCACACCCACTGTGCACTCCTTGTCCCTGTCAACCCTGATGGCAATCCAGACTTCGCCCGAAAGCCCACTCGGCCCAGGGGTAGTCTGTCTTGTACATCAGCCTTAGGCATCGTACCTTCGTGTATATGAAAAGAACCTTTGGTTCTCGCCTAAGGTAGCCCTTGACCTTACCCGAGTCAAACCCATGTAGTGGCCATAGATGTCAATCCTTAGGACCTATTTTTGTGTGTGATTGATCGAGTCGAATCCTTATACATAATGTCTCAAGTTTTTGTTGCTCATTCTGAAATATGTCTTGATTCATGTCATCAAGATATCACTGATTGTTTCTTTAAGTGGTCCTCCACTAGGAGAAAACTTTTTGAAATATCGTTTTGTAGAATTCTTTGTGACATGACTCGACATACTCCTAAATAGGCACATAAAACTCGAAACTTCATACGTAAGGATTCATTAGGTCTAGGACCATTGGGTCTTCTGGTGACTCAATGGATACCAACCACTTAGGGTAGAATTGACTTTTCTAACTTTCCATTGACTGAAGTAATAAGGGGGCGAAGGGAATGATAAGGGGGCAAAGCCTAGATTTAAAAGCATTTCCTTTTTCGAGTCGCCTCTAAAGGGCATTTTCATCTCTTGTCAGTCTAAGTAGATATGTTCGATTTAAATCATCCTATAGGGGTAAATTTGTCACATGTCACCCTAAGTAGGTGTTTTTAATCTGAATCATTCTTGTAAGGTGAAAATCATTAGGTGTCATCTGAATTGGCTAATTTTGATCTAAATTACCTCATAGGGGCATTTTTGTCTTTTGTCTTTCGAAATAAGTAATTTTGATTCGAGTCTCTGTAAAATCATATAGGAGTAATAAACTTACCCCTTATTCATCTTGTCTCACATGTTGCATAACTTTAGGTCTAAGTCGTCCCATCACTGAATTCGAAATCTCATCTTTAGGGTTAGATGTGTTGTCATTAGGTCTCTATTGAGTTTAAGTCCTCACCCTACTTAGACATTAGGAACCCACCTTTTGCCATAATTCTTGTTAAGCCTCATAAAGTCGTCGTTTAAAATAAATTCATTCATTTAATCTTGCATACATGTCATGCATCTGCATAGTCATATCATGCATTCATGCACTAACATTTTATCTTATAGTCATTTCAGTGGAAGAAAAGAGGCATGACCAAGGGAAACATACAAGATGAATTAATAAAAAGGATGGAGAGCATAGTTGATGAAAAGATAGAAGATTTTGTGACCAATAGGATAAATCCCTTAATAAATAGAATTGAGCAAATATTAGATAAAATCGAGGAGAAAGATAAGATGAAAGAAGCAAGAGTGGCCCAAGACAATGTTGAGACCCTTTTAACGATAGGACAAAAAATAATGGACAAAGAGTTGGGAAAATTACCAAAGGCCATAAAGGGACAAACTGGGACATCTAAACCTAAGAAGATGGGTCAAGCATGTATGGGAGCACAAGGGCCAAGACATTTCTCTGATTTTAATATGCCACTTTCAAGAGTCTTGGGTAAATTAATGAGGAGGGGTTTATTACAACCGTTGGCACCGCGCCCACCACCAAACCCACTGCCAATAAACTATGATCCAAAAGCATATTGTTGTTTCCACCAAAGCCAAGGTCATCCAACCAACGAGTGTAAAAGATTAAGGCATGAGATTCAGAACCTCATTGATGATGGAAAGTTGATTGATCCAGAGCAACGTTAAAGGCATGTGGGGTTTATAGAAATTTAAGGGGTAATGGCTTTCTTGTCTTGGCATCTTTTAGCTTTCGAACCTTGAAGTCATTTTTTTTTAATGAAACAGGATTTGAGATATCTTCTAAACAAGAGGTAAACCAGTCTTGGTAGACTTTGAAACAATAAATGTGAGGTTTTGAGCCTATGGTCATGCATACATATATGATCGTTGAATTCTTTGTTGAGTGTGTTCACTTATGATAGGTATCTCTAGAACTTGCTTTAAATACTGATCAAGATTACAATCAGTCACATACATTCATAAAAATGATGATGACATTAGAAAATGAACCATTTTGACCAAAAAGCCAACCATGATACAAGTTGACTTTAGAAAACCCTATTGAGATTGAAACACTTCCTTAGCAAACCCTATACCATAACTCTTTTTGTCCTTACCTAATCGTAGGGGCTGGTAGAGCATTTAAGACTATTAAGGCAAAGCAAATGGAAAGTGATGACACTTGCACAAACAAATAAGAGAGAAAAGCAAAGAGAAGAAAAAGAAAAAAAAAAAAAAGAAAAAAAAAGTAAAAAGAAAAAAGAGAAAAATCTTTGTGTAACAAAGTGTAAGCGTTCAGAAAACTAGAAAGAAGAATGAACGTGAATCGAGGTTTAAACCTTGAAGAAAAAGTTTTAGATGACTCTATCAGTCCCTTCGGTCTAAGCTACTATCCAAGAAAATCCTACCTTCACTTCAACCCTGTGAAAACCTTTATAAAGACTATTAGATTTGTGTCTGCATGTGACCTAAGTGATGGAGATCAGATGAACAAGCAAGCCTATGATAGGCACCTTCATGAGTTGAACTTGAGCGTAAAAATTTTCACCATTTCAAACACTTGAGTGAACTAAGTGACGTGTGAGCGTCTACCAAGCTAGATAACTTCTTTTTTGGATAAAAATCTCGTCACATCGAACTGTGAGTGAGTTGCAGCTGAGATGTCAAATCTCATTAGGATAAAAAGAAAGAAATAGAAAATAAGAATAGAGGAAATCAGGGTGTGTTCCCTTGGTCTAGGTCTCCTACCTTCCTACTGATATGGTTGTGACAGTAAACATTGCATATGAGCCAGTAAAGTCAGCATACACATGTCATCATGCATCGTATAGCTTGTTGTTTCAATCCACCATTTTGTGACTCATCTTGAAGGCACACTTGATTTTGTCGCATTCATCCACTGCAGTCATTTTGTTATTCGTCTTGTAGGGACGTCTTCATCCTTCTATAGGAGCATTTGATTTTATCGAGTTTACCCAATTAGGGGAAAATCCAATCTTGTTGAGCTTACCCAACTATGGGCAAATCCAATTTTGTCGAACTTACCCAACTAGGGGCATATTCAATTTTGTCAAGTTTACCCAATCAAGGGTGAATCCAATTTTTGTAGAGCTTACCCAACCAAGGGAAAATCTGATCTTGTCGAACTTACCCGAGCGGGGGCATATCCAATCTTGTCAAGTTTACCCAACCAGGGGCATTATACCAATCACTTGAGAATAGTACTTGACCGTTATGAAGTTTCCTTAGCTTCGTCATATGTTAAATCATCCAATTGTCAGAGACGCCTAAAAAAGGCTGATCCATCTTAGGTTTGTCTAGAAGGGACTTCCTAGTTTAGTAAATTTACCTAGAAAGGGCTGTTTACTTTCGAGTTATGCCTAGAAGGGGTTAATTCATCTTAGGTTTGTCTAGAAGAGGCATTATAATTCAATAAAATTACCTAGAAGGGGTAATTTACTTTCGAGTTCTGTCTAGAAGGGGCAATTCTTTTAATTGGAGACGCCTAAAAGGGGCTAATCCATCTTAGGTTCGTCTAGAAGGAACATCCTATTTCGATAAATTTACCTAGAAGGGGTCATTTATTTTTTGAGTTCTGTCTAGAAGGGGCAGTTCTTTTCGTTGGAGATGCCTAGAAGGGGCTAATCCATCTTAGGTTTGTCTAGAAGAGACATCATATTTAGGTAAATTTGTCTAGAATGGGTAGTTTACCTTCGAGTTCTGTCTAGAAGGGACAGTTCTTTTCGTTGGAGACGTCTAGAAAGGGCTAATCCATCTTAAGTTTGTCTAGAAGGGACATCCTATTTCAGTAAAATTGTCTAGAAGGGGCAATTTACCTTCGAGTTCTGTCTAGAAGGGACAGTTCTTTTCTTTGGAGACGCCTAGAAGGGGCTAATTCATCTTAGGTTTGTCTAGAAGGGACATCCTAGTTGTGTAAATTTGTCTGGAAGGGGTAATTTACTTCTCGAGTTCTGTCTAGAAGGGGCAGTTCTTTTCATTGGAGACACCTGGAAGAGGCTAATCCATCTTAGGTTTGTCTAGAAGGGGCATCCTAATTTAGTAAAATTGTCTAGAATAGGCAGTTTACTTTCAAGTTCTGTCTAGAAAGGGCAGTTCTTTTAATTGGAGATGCCTAGAAGGGGCTAATTCATCTTAGGTTCGTCTAGAAGGGGCTAATCCATCTTAGGTTTGTCTAGAAGAGACGTTCTAATTTAGTAAAATTGTCTAGAAGGGGCGGTTTACTTTCAAGTTCTGTCTAGAAGAGACAGTTCTTTTAATTGGAGACGCCTAGAAGGGGCTAATCTATTTTAGGTTCGTCTAGAAGGGACGTCATAATTCTGTAAAGTACCTAGAAAAGGTAACTCACTTTCAAGTTCTGTCTAGAAGGGACAGTTCGCTTTGTCGGAGATGCCTAGAAGAGACTAATCCGTTTTGATAGTTTTAATATAGGCATAGGGAACTAGAAGGGTTTTCCTTTGCCATGTTGTTTTTGTCTCTGTTGGTCCAAAACTAGATGTCTTTTTCAGTACTTTGTTGCATTTTACATGTGTTTTCATTGCATTCATAACACACACAAAATTCACAAAGTAAGGGGCATCTGTAGACACCTTATTTTGGACCCAACAGGGTCATCCCCAATGATGATAACCTACAATGGTTTCCGTGTGGGACTTTGAATCGATACCTAAGGCCCGTGGACTGAGAACGGATAGTAGACTCGTTGTGACTGACTAACCAGAATAATTAGGACTTTTAGAAATACCCATTAGAATTAGGTTTGACCCATTTTAGGCCCACTTAGTGCATGGTTACATAAGCCCATAAAACATTTTTGGGTTTTAGTTTAATTAGGATATTAATTTAATTAATTAGGATATTTTAATTAATTAGGATGGATAATTATTTAATTAAATTTAAAATAATTAATATAATTAGATAGGATAATTGATAGTTGAGATAATAAGATTATAATTAGGATAATTAGAGGATAATTTAATTAAATTAAGATATTAAAAGATAATAAGATAATTAGAATAATAGGATAATTATAAAAATAAATAGAATTATCTAGGATAAATTATTAGATAATTATGATTTAAATTGAGATAAATCTAATCCCTAGGAAGTCTATATAAAGGGGAGAGCATTCACATTTCAGGGGGAGGAAAAAATATTCTGAAAGTCCGAAACTATAATTCTAAGATTTTCCTAAAATAGATATTTTAAGCGAGTTGAGACAACCGAGTCTACGAAATCCGTTTCAAGAACACATCGCCGAAGCACATCGAAGAAGAGTACCATAGGAACCGAATATCAAAGGTACGTATCCTGAGGGGACTTTAAATAAAGAACGATAAGCTTATTTGTATTTTTATTTTTATTTTTAGTTTTTGTTTTTTTTAACTTGTTATTTCCATATATATATATATATATATATATATCTTAGCGTGTGTGTGTGTGTTTACACGTGTATGTGTGTGTGCATACTGCATGTGCTACATATTACATAACATATATAATGTATACATTCTCTGCATGTTATATATTGTTTTATGTGCTACAGTGCATATATGTATATATATAAAAAATAATAATAATAAGCATTCTGTAAATTTCATATATATATATATATATGTTGCAATTTCCTATGTATTGTATAAATATATGTATATTGTGTATATATTATTATTATGTATTATATTGTAATAAATATTTAGTAAATATTGTAAATCTTATGTATTAATGTTGTAATTTCCTGTGAATTATATTATATATTAAATATATGTATACTGTAGGACTCTTATTATATATTATGCTGTATATGTATAATAAATATTGGGTAAATTATATTATAAATATATTGATATACTGTATATAAAAATGCATGATAAATAAAAAAAATGATTCGTCTGTGTGTAGTATACATTTATTTATGGATCCTAAATCTGCAAATGTGCTTTATTACCCTCGTGGCAAAAAGACTTCAATATCTCATGGGCACCCACGGTTCGAGTCACGGCTGGGGGATTTTGCTTATTTTTTTTACCTACTGTGTGTATATATTATTGGGCCTCCTGGTTGGGCTGCATATTGTTAATCTTCACTGGGCGGGCTGCACTTTGTTTATTTCTGCAGACTTTTTTTTTTTTTTTTTATTTGTGGTTCTTTTTATTTTTATTTTATTTTATTTATTTATCTATTTATTTAATTTTGTAATTACAGTTTGCTCCTAACAAATTGTTTTGCAGGATTTATTTATTTAATTTAGGCTTGTTTAGGACTAGATTAAATGTATAGGGGTGTATGTTCAAAAGGATGTAATTTTCCTTTTCGTTTATCTTTATTGTTTTGTAATTGTATATTTGTGGATGATTTATTTTTGTATGTACTACATCGTGTGATAATTAAAATGGAACTTAATTAAACTTGGTAATGCGCCTAACGAACACACCATAATAGTGGAGGCCGGCTTTCACGCCGGGCGGCATGGGTGCCTAACACCTTCCCATCGCCGTACCTGACTCTCCGAACCCGACCCATTGGGTAGGTGAGGAATGGTTGGGTCCTTTGCAAGGGATCCATAAATCGCCCATCTTCACCGATGTGTATTTTCCTGGGGTTACTCCCGGGTGGCGACTCCATAGACTCCGTAGCGGGCCACAAACCCGTTATGCGCTCCTCTTGACCACGTCTAGGGTGGTTAAACAAGAGTGGTAAGTCTGTCCTGGCATGGCGCGGCAAAAACCGGCGCCACAGGGTGGAAAAATGTTTCAAGGCCAAACGTTGGGTGGGAAAATTTAAATCTCTCTTATTATCATACAATTTGCATATATGTAAATTTGAATTACAGATATGATAATCTCAATTATGTTACAAGGTTTTATCTTCTTCTCGTTTTAACCTTACAATTAACCAGTTTACAATGGTGAGAACCCGTAAAGATTTTGAAATAAACTATAATAAGTTACGACAAAACAACCGTGATTTAAGCCCATTTTGCGAACCGAGACATGCAACCAAACCCAGGAGAAGAAAAATATTAACTCCAATTTGAAGCCTTCTATTGAATTGAACCTTCGTATTCATGAAATCAGCAGCAATAAGATCCACAAGTGACAAATATATGAAGATCGCGGCTGATGCTGCATTAAAAATCCCTTCAACAATTAAAGCTGTTGAACTAACACTTTATAATCAAACGACAATAAGTTTCTAAACTAGTCCAAAACTTGTCAAACCCTAAAATAATTCAAATGCGATTCTCATTTATATTTTTATATACAGTTAATTGATTTATAATCACAAATTAAAAATAATACTTGAGCAATACACCCTCCCAGTCCCATGCGCTCCAAAAATTGGTGGGAACTCAAGGCAGCGACAAGTGGTCTTATAGTTTTTGGACTCTCGTAAGCACCCAATGAAACCTTTATTATCACTGAGTGCACTACAATTCCCGTCTCCAAAACCTACCATTAATTAATGGGAAAAAAAAAAGTTAAAATTTGCAAATATAACATATCAGAATAATTATGTTAACAAATTAAAAAGCAAGGATTCAAATCCCACTTGAGATATGATCCGATGCCTAATGAGCTCTAAATCAACCTAACGGATGACACCATGAGTGTGTCCATGAGTTCTATGAGTGTGAACATGAACATGACCTTCATGCCGCTGAGCCATCTCTTCACCTCCAAGACTATATTCAGCTTGTGCCTTACTGAAGTGAGATTTGTGTAATAAGAAGTTGCAAAAGCATCCACCGTCAGTTCCAATGGTGGCCATCGTGGCAATAAATCCTGTAAAAGGGAAGTTTCCCTATGGATTTTCTTTTCAAAAACTGTGGTGTCAAGCTCTTAAATGCATCAGGAAGACGTGGATGAACCCAGTTGAGAGTATAACTCCCGCAGCAAAGGCCTTGATGATAAAAAAATATTCTTCTCAGGACGTAAGTTTTCAATTGTTTTGCCCAGAATAGGAAGACAAACTCCAATGGTGCCTGCAAAAAGAATCCAAAAGATGGCTCCAAGTTTGTATCTGAGTGCTTGAGTCTTGTCGTGTTCTGCTTCTTCAACGTCACACGTGCACTCTCCAAAAACAAAGGAAGGAAGAACTAAAAAGATGAGAAGACAAGCAAAAAGCTTGTAAAGTGGAAGATGGCAATGGAGAGAGGTGGTGTTCCAAATTAAAATATCTGTTAGTGTAAAATTAAAATATTCATCTACATGAATATAATAGTTTAGAAGCTCTTCCAAATTCTCAAGATCTATAGGTTTTAAATTAAACTCAAGGTGAAGGAGTTTGGTTTGGCTCAAGTTTTACTCAAACCTATTGTTCAAATTTATGGTTCGGATTTGTGATTCAAGTTTAATTAATTCCATAAATTCGATTTGAATTTAAACTAAATTTAAAGAATTATTCTTTATTTGAACCGAACTCAAGCCAAAGGATTCTGGGTCTAATTCGATTCATATCTATGCTCAACATTATATTGATTTTTTTAAAATAAACAAAATATCAAATGGATAAAACAATCAAAAAAATGTTATCATATTGTCTTTAATTATTTCACTTTTAAAACTATCATATCATCTTAAATTAATTTATCAAATTTGTCTTGGTCCCCTAACTTTCAATGTATTCAATGGGTTAAAAGGTATTTCAAGGCAAGACCATGGGCGGGAAAATTCAAATCACTCTTGTTATCATAAACTTGCACGTATGTAGCACAATCTTGCACGTATGTAAATTTGAAGTACATGCATGATAATCTCAACTATATTTCGAAATTTAAAGCACACCATTCAACAAAAATGGTCATAAGTTACAACAACCTATGGTTTAAGCCCATTTTGCCAATAGAGACATGCAGCCAAGCCCCAGAAGAAGAGAAATATTAACTCCAATTTGAAGACTTCTATTGGTTTGAACCTTTTTATTCATGAAATCAGCAGCAAGAAGATCCACAAGTGACATATATATTAAGATCCCGGCTGATGCTGCATTAAAAGTCCCTTCAACAATTAAAGCTGTGGGACAATTCTCATTGTACCCATTTGATATTCCTATCCCAATTGCAATCCCGACTGGGGTTGTTAATGAGAAGAACAAAACCATGATTGCGATCGCTTTAGCTTTGAATTTTGCCTAAATATATCATATAACAATAAGTTTCCAAACTAATCCAAAACTTGTCAAACACTTAAATAATTTATATGTGAGTCTGCTTTATGTTTTTATTTGTGGTTAATTTATTTATAATCACAAGTTGAAATAATACCTGAGCAATGCACCCTCCCAGTCCCATGCCTTCAAAAAATTGGTGGAAAGTCAAGGCAGCTACAAGTGGTCTTATAGTTTTTGGACTTTCGGAAGCACCCAATGAAATCCCTATTATCACTGAGTGCACCACAATTCCCATCTCTAAAACCTACCATTAATTAATTGAAAAAAAAAATTTAAATCTTAAATATACCATATCAGAATAATTATGTTAACAGATTAAAAATAAGGAATAAAATCCCACCTGAGATATGATGCGATGCCTAAGGAGGTCTGAATCAGTGGAAGGGACGGCACCATGAGCGTGTCCATGAGTTCCATGTGTGTGAACATGAACATGACCTTCATGTCGCTGAGACATCTCTTCATCTCCAGGAGTTTTTTCAGGTTGAGATTTACTGAAGTGAGACTTAGTGTAATAAGAAGTTGCAAAAGCGTCCACCATAAGAGTTCCAATGGCGGCCATCATGGCAACAAATCCTGTAAAAGGGAACTTTCCCCATGGATTTTCTTTCAAACACGGTGATGTCAACTTATCAAACGCATCAGGAAGAACATGGATGAACCCAGTTGAGAGTATAACTCCTGCGGCAAAAGCCTTGATGATAAAGAAAATATTCTTCTCCGGACTTAAATTTTTAATTGTTTTTCCCAGAATAGGAAGACAAACTCCAATGGTGCTTGCAACAAGAATCGAAGTAATGGCTCCAAGTTTGTATTTGAGCGCCTGAGTCTTGTCGCTTTCTTTTTCTTCAATATCACATGTGCACTCTCCAAAAACAAAGGAAGGGAGAATTAAAAAGATGAAAAGACAAACAAAAAGCTTGTAAAGTAGAAGATGGCAATGGATAAAGTTGGTGTTCATAATTTTGAGCTCTCTGAATATTTTAGATTTTAGAAGAAGGTGAGTTATGAAGATAACTTGAAATGGATGAAAATTGTGTGGATTATATTTGTAGGAAAAAGAAAAATAATACTATAATTTCTAATAAAATAGAAATTGTTTCAGTAATTCCTATGGCCTCCATGGTGTATTTTCCATTATCAGAATCCAATTGTTCTGACAATAAGATTACTAATGTAAAAACCAATTACGATGCTCTACTTGTCACAGCTTTTATTTCTTCACTTCGTTACAATATACTTTAGTTTGAAGTATATTGTAAATAATTATTCAAAAGAATCAAACTAAAAAAGGTGATCACTTTTTTATCTTTGTATGAGAGAGGTAAGTCACTTAGTAGATATTCTTTATTTTTAATTGAATAAAACTTATTTATAAATAAACTAATTCATTCCTATTAGATATAGGTAGATGTGTAATCATCTTTTTTGAAATGGTTGCATAACATTATTCTATATAAAATAAGAAAATATGTTAAGATAGTATGATACATTGCAAGAATTTCAAAGCATTCACATTGATGTCTATGTTAAATTAGTCAAGTCAACAAGAATTATCTACTATCCGTGGAGCCTATTAAATTGGATTTGATTTTTTCAATTTTTTTTTCTTTTATTGAAGCTGCGAGCTTGTATAAATTTGTTGTTCAAGTTCAACTTATTAAATTTAATGATATTTTGTGTATATTTTGGACTTGTTTGTTAATTTAAAAAATATAAAAACACACCAACAATGTTAAGAACTTACAAAAATATTTCACTAGATGAAAAAATAATTAGTTTAAACAATTATAAACTATTATTATAACATATTCTTCTTTGATGATAACAAAATTGAAAACAAATAAATAACATTTTTATTAAATATTAAAATATAAACTTTTTAAAATATATATATAATTATAGGAATCTAATAAAATTTTTAAATATATATAAAAGGATCGATTTTTTTCTGTTTTAATTATAACAATATACATACTATTTAAATTTATTTTAAAATATAAGATAAATTAATAAATATTATTTAAATATAATATCAATATAAATATACAAATATTAAACTTTTAAACTGAGATGTCAGATTTAAATAACCTTAATTTAATACATAAATTTTTTTATTAATATTTATTCAAGATCTGAAATCTATTTAACTCCAAATTAATTTTTAATTCCAATAATTACACCCCAAAGCCATCCGGCATGACATAATTGAGAGCCCAACTAATGACTCTGTAGCAATGGCATTGAATTTTCTTGCTAAAAGCAAATGAACTAAAATGTAACACTTGGCGGCTCAGGATTGGTCAACATTGTGTGATCTTTCAGCCTTCTTATGTCCTTTCTATTAGAAACATAATGTCTATATGAAAAGATCTCGAGTATAATTACAGAAAAAGCTTTTGGTTTTTTGTCTTTTTTTATGATTCTTCGTGGAATTGGAGGGAGGCTTTTATTTGTTACGTCCCGGTGGAATAACTTGACTTGACTTAGAGTTCTCACTCAAAACCCTAATATATTTGGTCACAACTAATTTGGAATCATTCGGCATAAGAAATGATCAGATAATATGAAATATAATATTTAATTTTAATTCTCCAAAATAAAAACTCAAATTAAAATTACAAAATTGACTATTTTAATTACAGTTTTCAAATTTTAAATTTAAACAACACATAATTATCTATTTCTAAATAATCTTATATTCATAATTTTAAATACATTCATTAATTATTAAAATTAATTATTTTACTAAAGAAAGTTATATATTTTTTATAATAAATAAATTTGTAATAAATTTTTTTTTACTGTCACTTCTAATAATTATTCTTTACAACCATAATATATACGTGTGCATCACATTTGTGCCCTTATGTCTAGTAAATCACAATATGAGGTCCAAAAATTAATTCAAATTATTATCAATAAATAACAATGGTAGTAGAGGGAATAATAAACATACATAGTATAAAATAAATAATAATTTATTAAATATGTATATACTTAAATAATTAAATACATTAATTATTAATTTTGATTCATTTTACTAATCAATCATTTACATACCAAATATGATATTCCAATTAATAATCCATAATGGACATAAGGACAAGTCCTATTTTACTTTCCTAAATATTTTGTCTTAATGTTTTATTGTTGAACCTATTGACAACTTCAATCACATCCAATGCAAATGGTAAATCATCAATCTATATACTTAACTTTTAGTTAGAGCTATGAATTTCATGTTTATTAATAAGATTGATGATTTATGAGTCATGTTTCAATATAGCAACATAAAAATTTACATTGATTGAGTTGCATCACTTTGATATAGCAAAAAACACATCAAGAAACATAGAAACAAACATAAATGATTATCACAATAAATCAAATCTAACAAACAAAATGATTAATAAATCAATTACATTTTCAATCCAAGTCCAATACATCCCATCATCAAAAAATGTATCAATATTCTTACCTAAGATTCTTGTAACACCTCTCTTCAGATACATAACCTTAAAGGGAATAAGAACCCAAAAAGATGTGTTAACTTAAAACTTTCGCTGAACATGCAATAATTAAATCATGATTAGTATAACATAAATTGGGTGAAAAAGGGTGTATAACTAAAATTGTGCATCACTGATAAATATAAAATCCATAATATTCATACATGCATTTGAAAACATATATGTAGTTGAAATCATGCATAACTGGTAACATAAAGATGACAAATCTGAACAATTGAATAAAATAAATAAAATCTTGCTTAAAATAACAAAGGCACATCCTCATGAAACTCTTGAGCTTACCCGCTAAGCTCCCTTGCATTGCTTGTGTCTAATATCTCTCGTAAAGCAACATGAAGCGAATGCATGAGTGTGAAAACTCTTAACAATTAGGTGACATAGTGGGCCACAATATATGAACACTCAATTTCTAATGTTCCATTATTATCCATAATATTCCAACATTTCTGATGTTTATCTCTAGATAATCATTGACATTCTAGATACCTACACTAAAACTATTTATGACATCCCAAATACTACTATCAATCATATTGCAACATCCCAGATTTTTGCTCTCAATTATATTATGGCATCTTAGATATCTAAGCATTGTGGGTATAATTTTAATGCTTTACAAGGTATAATTCATCCGACTTGAGTAAAAAGTAGCATAAAATTATTTGGATACATTGAAAACATGCAAAGAATCGAAAAATTACACTCATGGAAGTGTTTATTTATTTTGCAAGAATAAATTATCAAACTACAATTATTAAGATAAAGTGAAAAAAAACTTTCAACCAGTGACAAAATCCCACTCAAAACAGGAAAATCTGCAACCGCAGTTCCACATTGTAACAAAAGCAAAATATTTCATGAGCAATGTAGCATCCCAGGATTAGAAATGCCCTTTAAGGTAGAGTTTAGGGGTTAGATGTGAGATTTAGCAATAGATTGGGAGTTAGAAGAGTTTAGGAGTGAGATAGTAAGTTTTCTGAGCTTGTGTGGC
The DNA here is from genome assembly GCA_026122585.1 of Anacardium occidentale. Lineage (NCBI taxonomy): Eukaryota > Viridiplantae > Streptophyta > Magnoliopsida > Sapindales > Anacardiaceae > Anacardium > Anacardium occidentale. The sequence continues at coordinate 818,097 of JAJEJH010000031.1, forward strand.
TTGCACATGAATCTCCTTAGGAGGTTTTTATCATGTGTAGCGCAGAAGATAAAATTTATTCATTTTCCCTTGTGCACTCTCGTGCACTTTTGCCCTGCACGCCCGTGCAGGTGTGTTGGAGGAGAGAGATGAGAGTTTTTAGGCTTTCTCACCCGCTTATTTCCTATTTTTCAGTTAAGTTTCCTCTTCTTTTCAAAGATTCCCAACCCTAGATTTGAGATTCAACATCCAGCAGCTCCCAATCTAGCTAGAGAGGAAAGAAACTAGTTAGAAAGTATTTTCAGCAGCCATGACAAGAGGTAAATGCTTCCTTACTGCTTCCTTGAGTTTCCCAGTTTGTGGTTGATGTTTGATAATGTTTGGATGTGTTTCTAGCATGCTTATGAGTTATGTGGATGATTATGTGTTATCTGCTAATAAAAAATTGCTTGAGCTGATGATTTCCACTCATGAACCATGCTTGTTTATGCTTGTGCGTGACTATGTAAGAGAATAGGTTGTTTGGATGGTGGAATGTGATATGGCATGTGATGGATGAAATTGAAGTATGTTGTATGCTTATTGAAGTGTTAGAAATGCATGTTTGAGAGTAATTTCAGTTTGGTTAAGGATTTGTGTGGATTCCTGCAAGTTTCTGGCTTGTGTCGTCGATGCAAAGTAAGACACACACCCGTGTGCCCGCAGGTGCACGTCCGTGTGCCTTTGCTTTTGTAGAGACACGTTTGTGTGCATGAAGTGTGCACAGCTTAATTTGTAGAGGATATGCTCGTGTGTCCTGAAGGACACAGCCGTGTGTGTGTTCTTTCAGTGTTGATGCGTAGAATTCTAGAAGCGAGCATGACCAGCTACACAGCCAACGCACAGCCTATGCGTTTCTACACACACCCGTGTGCCTTTGCCTTGCATGCCCGTGTGTTTGTCTTGCACGCCCGTGTGTCTTGCCCACACGCCAGTACACAAGTCAGATTTTCCAGAAATTGAATTAAAATGAAGATTAAGCATGGGAAACATTTCTAATGGCCATAAAACAATGCATAAGCATAAAATGAGATAAAATAATGCTACATAAGCATTTCATAGCATGACATCCCAAGGCATCAGGATGAAAATTAATCAAAGGATCCGAAAGCATTAGTCATTCAGCATTCAGAACCTTAATAGAGACAATCATCGAGTATATTGACTTCGGAATTTGAAATTAGAAGAAGAGTGATGAAGGTGAAATCTTGACTCTAAACTCTAAATACTTTGGAATCTACAAATCTATACAGATTTCTAGTCATTGGTAGTTCTGCCTGATCATAATAGTTAGAACTAATTAACCATAGTTGTAGCATAAATTTAATATAGATTACGCCCATCGTCATTCAATAGATTATGCCCATCATCATTCAAAGCCCTAGATAACTGAAATTTTAATCATTACTAGTAGTCATCTCTCAATCCCTGTGTAATATTTGAAGGCATATATGAGACTATTTAAGTCATTTTATAGCCCTAATATCGATATTAAGGTTTAGAAATAGCCTAAAAAAAGGTAAAATAGATATTTAGAGGTTCATTTAGAGTGATACATGTGGGTGGTCAGGATCACACCAAGTGTATAAAATGCTAAATGAAAAATTATGTTTTAGTGTAGATGCACAACCATACATCTTAAGGATGCACATCGATGCATGGTTGACTAATTGAAAGCCTACATGAAGGCCATTGATTTTAGAAATTTCATAAATTTCAAACTTTTAGAAAGTGTTCAAGAGAGTGATTTAAAAGCTTTTCCATTGATAGTCATTGTTCGTCGTTAGATTTCAAGTAAGAGAGATAAAGCATGTTGCTAAGCCATAAAGGTAAGTTAAAATGCTATCTTTTACATTTTGATTTAAGAAAAATTAATGGTGTTTTGATTCAAATTTCATGTAAGATGATGATATAATGGTGTTTACTCAATCTGTAACGTTTAATTAATATTAATTCATGACTTAAAACATGCTTGCATGGATTAAGTAGGATTTAACAATGATTTTTTGCGTTCTTAAGATGGCTAGAGTAAATATAGGTCAAGATTTGATGTGGTATTAGTGAATCTTGATTATAGTTTTATGTTAATACGTGAAGTATGATGTGTAAAGATTAAGGTGTGATGGTTCTTGACTTGAAAAGGGTAAGATTCTAACAAGAAAATGCCTAGAGGAAGATGACAAGTCTCTACAGATGGTTCTGCATAGCCATGTTATCATGTCGTGCAAGCCAATGTTTGATTCCTAAAGTAGATCACGATTATGTAAGTAAAGCGTGCACAACTATGACAAACTATGTTAACGTGGAAAAAAAAGTTATATGAAGTGCATGACTATGGCAAGGAATGCATGTTACCATGACGGACAAAAAGATTTTTCACATAACTTAGATTAATTGCATGCACGTGCATTCTAGAGGTATACACCCGTGCACATAACTGGCTTAACAGGAATTAAATGTTCTATATAACGATTAATAATTTTAAAATCTTTTAGTTATCATCAAAACACTAGAAGTTCAGTTCAAGTTCAAATATTTTCAAATCCGTAATTAGAGTTTTATAATTCTTTTTGAGCTCGTTTAAATCTAACTAAAAAATGAATTTTAATGTGTTCGATTCAAATTCAATCTTAAATTCAACACTAACATAGTACAACTAAGATTCAAATTGTAACACATAACAAAATTATATAAGATATAAAATTAAAATATATTCGATTTGAATTTAAACTAAAATTGATAAACCATTCTTTATTTAAAATAAACTCTGATTCAATTCGTTTTTATGTTCAATATAATTTTGATTTACATTCAAAATAAAAAAAGGAAAACAAATAAAACAATCAGAAAAATGTTGTAAAATTTAATAAATTTGCACGTACGTAGAAGTATGTAAATTTGATGTACATGCATGATAAACGACTATATTTGGAAGTTTAAAGCACACCATTCAACAAAAACAGTAATAAGTTACAACAAACTATGGTTTAAGCCCATTTTGCCAATAGAGACATCAAGCCAAGCCCTAGAAGAAGAGAAATATTAACTCCAATTTGAAGTCTTCCATTGGTTTGAACCTTCTTACTCATGAAATCAGCAGCAAGAAGATCCACAAGTGACATATATATTAAGATCCCGGCTGATGCAGCATTAAATATCCCTTCAACAATTAAAGCTGTGGGACTATTCTCATTGTAGACATTTGATATTCCTATACCAATTGCAATCCCGACTGGTGTTGTTAATGAGAAGAATAGAACCATGATTGCAATCGCTTTAGCTTTGAATTTTGCCTACATATATCAAATAACAGTAACTAATCCAAAACTTTAACACTTAAATAATTTAAATGTGAATCTGATTTATATTTTTATTTATGTTTAATTTATTTACAATCACAAGTTGAAAATAATACCTGAGCAATACACCCTCCCAGTCCCATGCCTTCAAAAAATTGGTGGAAAGTCAAGGCAGCAACAAGTGGTCTTATAGTTTTTGGACTTTCGGAAGCACCCAATGAAATCCCTATTATCACTGAGTGCACCACAATTCCCATCTCTAAAACCTACCATTAATTAATTAAAAAAAAAAACATTTAAAATCTTAAATATACTATATCAGAATAATGATGTTAACAGATTAAAAATCAAGCACTCAAATCCCACCTGAGATATGATCCGATGCCTAAGGAGCTCTGAATCAGTCGAAGGGATGGCACCATGAGCGTGTCCATGAGTTCCGTGAGTGTGAACATGAACATGACCTTCATGAGACATCTCTTCATCTCCAGGAGTTTTGTCGGGTTGAGATTTACTGAAGTGAGACTTAGTGTAATAAGAAGTTGCAAAAGCATCCACCATAAGAGTTCCAATGGCGGCCATCATCGCAACAAATCCTGTAAAAGGAAAGTTTGCCCAAGGATTTTCTTTCAAACACGGTGACGTCAAGTTTTCAAACGCATCAGGAAGAACATGGATGAACCCAGTTGAGAGTATAACTCCTGCGGCAAAAGCCTTGATGATAAAGAAAATATTCTTCTCCGGGCTTAAAGCTGTAATTGATTTTCCCAGAACAGGAAGACAAACTCCAATGGCGCTTGCAACAAGAATCGAAGCGATGGCTCCAAGTTTGTATTTGAGTGCTTGAGTCTTGTCGCGACCTTCTTCTTCAATATCACATGTGCACTCTCCAAAAACAAAGGAAGGAAGAATTAAAAAGATGAGAAAACAAGCAAAAAGCCTGTAAAGCGGAAGATGAAAATGAAATATGTTGGAGTTCATAATTTTGTGCTCTGAGAATATTTTAGATTTTAGAAGAAAGCTAATATGAATGTTTGAAACTGTGTCGGTTATATATATATGAAAAAGAAAAATAATACCGTAATTTCTAATAAATTCTTATAAAAATTAAGATGACGACATTTATGGTGTATTTTCCATAATCAGAATATCAAATTGCAGTAAAATGGTAAGGGATTAAGATGATGCACTTATTACAGTTTTTTTTTCTTCACTTGGTTAAAAATTAAATTATGACTTAATTGGAAGTAAGTCTTTATAACTATACAAAGTGAGGAAACATGTCGACATAATAAGATGCAATTCAGACGTTTCAAAGCATTCCCATTGAAGCCCAAGCTTAAATTAGTCAAGTCAACTATAAGATGTCGAAACTATGTGTAATGACTCTGTAGCAATTGCATTGAATTTTCTATCCACCTGGCTAACTATATCTTAATAACTTTGGCGTAGACTTTAAGGTTTATAATTATCTTTCTAATATCGAATTTATCATATTAACATCACATTTGCTGCTTTTTATGCATTAATGATTACATATTTTCTCAATTATTTTAAATAAAAAATAAAGTATTTCGAATTACTATGATAATAAATTTGAGCTATGGCAGTTGCTCCAAACTCTAAATTTCGATCGATGATTAGAAGTAGGATTAGATGCCAAATTATGAATAAAATAGAGGTTAATATCTAAATTAACCTTCGTGTGAATAGCGACACCAGGTTGTTGAGAATGCACACCTGCAAAATGCACAAACCAAAGGCAAAATATCTGAAATCCTCTCAATTTTATTTTGTCAAAAACAAGTTTGGTCCACATTGTACGGTCTGTCGGCCTCCTTTTTGGAAAAATAAATGTGGCGTAAGTTTTAAAATTTTAAAATAATTTTATGAAAAAAAAAAAATTCAATAATTATAAATACTTTAATTAATACAAATAAGTAATTTGATTTGACTGACACCTGATAAGAAAAGATTGAATATGATGGCAGAGGGGGCTTTATCTTGGCTTTCACCAGCATAAACCCATTCAAAATGAATAAATAGTATAAAATAATATTATTTTATTTTCGTTTATAATTCTCAAATAAAAAATTAAATAAGTGACTATTTTCATTACATTTTTCCGAATTTAAATTTAAATAACACATAATTATCTATTTCTCGAATAAATTTTATGTTCATAATTTTATGTACATTAAAATTAAAGATATTTATATTTTATTAATTATTAAAGGCCAAAGAACAAGTGCCACCCAAGGTTTGGCTTAATAACATTTCAACCCTCAAAAATTTAAAATGTCAAATACCCACCCAACAGAGGAGTACTTCTATGTTTTTGAGTTAAAATTAAAATTGGGTGGCGGTATGTCGTCTAGCCATTATTAAAATATCAGTATCTTTTTCAAGAAAGTCACATATTTTAACAATTAAATAAATTCACAATAAATAATTAATAAATTGTTTTCACATGTTCTTTCTCTAAGAATTAATTAATTATTCTTTCTCGAAAAATTCATGCGTCACAACCATAATTCATATACGTGCATTACATTCAAGTTCTTCGTGAAGTCCTACTTTAGGACGATGGATTCTTATAAATAATTCAAATCATTATCAATAAATAATAAGAGTTAGTAGAAGGAACAATGGGCATAAGTAATATAAACTTAATAATTAATTGTTGAATTTTTATATATTGAAATAATTCAATACATTAACTATTAACTTTAATTCATTCCACTAAGCAATTAAAACTGATCTCTCATCCATATACCAAATGAGTAAGCTCATAGATTACTTACAGTTCATGATCTTTTATCAATGTTTTGTTCTCATAGATTATCCATAACTGGCCTAAGGGTAGGTTCCATTTTGCCTTCCTGAATATTTTGTCTTAATGTTCTATTATTCAACTTAAATCACATCCAATATAAATGGTAAATCATCAACTTATATACCTAAAGTTTAGATTATTTTTCCCTGTCATGAATAATATCATTAACAGGATTATATTAACTCTTCAATCAGAACTATGTATTTCAAGTCTATGAATAACACTTTTATTATCTAATTCAAAGTTTGGATACCTCACTAAATTTATTTTTTTTAAATATATTGAATTAAAAAACAACGTAATTTTGATTATCTACTTTTTTCTTTTGAGAGAAGATTTTTTCACGTTAGATACACTTGTCATATAATAAATTTATTAGCATAAGATATTACAAGTTCAGCGAAAATTCAAATAAGAGCAATTAGATATGTCGTAAGTTATATTTCATTAATTCCATCATGTCTACGAACATAACATCATATATGTAGACAAATCGGGTTAAGATGGAAACAAAATTAAAAAAAAAATAGATGTTAAAACTAAATGAAATGCAACATATTTAATGTTAAAACCATGTGACGGTTATGAAAATGCAATAACCCAATTATTTAATATTCAACCAAAAGATTCCTAAAATCGTTTTTTTGTTTTTTGGAATATGATTAAGATATGATCAAGACTTTAATGAATATGTTAGAATTTCTAAAAATAACTACTTATTAATGTTTCAAAGTTTTACTATCCAACAATGTGTTTGATTTTATATTGTATGATGGATATTAATTTTACTTTGAAAGAATATAGATATTATAAGGTATTTAAAAATATTGCACAACAAATGAACGAGAAATTCAAAAAATATTAGAAAAAGACACCTTTATTATTTGTTGCAATTACTATTTTAGATCTTAGGGGCTAAACTATTAGGAATTCAAGTTTTGTTATAAGTTATTAGTAAATATTTGTTAAAACTTTCAACTTTTAGAAAATAGTTTTTAGTTGAAATATTTACTATTTATGAATCTACACGCTATAGAACCATAGGTAAGTTTAAGTGGTTCCTCTAATGGCAAATCACACTTGTGATCGATCTTATAGAAAAATAAATAATTAGTTGGTTTAAATTCAAATTATGATGAATATTATAATTATATCCTTAATCATTTTTTAGAAATTATGAATCAAAATAAGAATTTCGATACTCTATAATAGTGAAAAGCACATGAAAAGACTTATTATACGATTTCTACTATTACACATGATCAACTAATATCTCTTGTGTTTATTGTAGCATCATAGTTAATTTTTAGTTCAAATAGATCTGTCTTGGATGATAGATGATCAAACTTACATCCAAATATAGTCGAGATTATTGTATACGTGAATAATTGGGTGACTGTAGAGTTCAAATTATAAAATCAAATACTTGAAGATATTTTCAAAAACTTAAAGAATTTAGACATTGAGAAAATGAGTAAACAAGTTTAAATATATATTCATATAGAAATGTTTATAAATTTTCTTATTGACTTAATTTGCATTTGGGTATTTGCTTTATTTTATTTTTTTTATCATGTAACCATGGTATTTCTCTACTATAATGATATCATTTCGATAAATTTTCAAATGCATTGTCCTTGTTTTGCTTAGTCACAGAAGATATATAAACAATTAAATTTAATTTATAAAAATTGAGAAAGCAATTAATTAACGGGCTAACTCATAAAAGCTCATAAACCAATCTATTTATATTATAATAAACCTGACCCACCAAAGACCCATAAAACCCAAGGTCAAGCTCGGGTTTTGGTCCTATGACTAGATTGGTATTGACCCGACATAAAAATCCAATGAACTGCATTGTTAATATGATTTAACATAACACGACTCATTGTTGTGTCTCCTGTATATTTTGAGATTGAGGGACCATCCGCAATTATTTAATTTAATGAAATTATGGTTTTTTCTTTCCTTTGCTTTTCTTTCTCGTTTTTGTCATGCTGCTGTTGGTTTTGCTCAGTCGTGCAGCTGATGATTACCTTGTTGAAACTAAAAAGTTGCTATTAATTTGGAAGATTACTCATTTGACCTTTTTTGTTTTTTCAGAATCTTTAAAGTTTAGTTCTGCGATAACATTACTGCAACATTAATAATCCACAGTAGTATAAAATTAATGTATAACTGGGCTGTAGGATCTGATTTTGGTCTTGCTTTCAGTGTTTTCGTTCTTGCACTTACTCGATGGTTGGCTTGTGTATATTTTTTTTTTTCCTAAGGTTGATGGGTTCAAATTGCTGAATTGGAAGAGATTGGTTGAAATTGAACAGAGCCGGAAGTATTTACTGTAGGCAGACAGTTAAGCTTTTAGTTTAATAAAAAAAAAAAGAAACCAGAATTGAAGCTGGAACCTATCAGATAGATTCCTGATAGGAAACTACCTTGGTCGGTTCTGATTCCAGTTTATATGTTTAAGAATCGATTGAATCCAATTCCAAATTCTCCTTTTTCAACAGGATATCCAACCCCGCTCTCTAATAGGTATAGATATCCAGCAGAGAACTTGAATCCCAAACATTGTGAGCAATATTAGTGTCCGTAAGGGCTCAGACACCAGATTTTTTCAGTGCAAACCAAAGACAAATCGTCCGATTAAACCTTGATAAGGTTTCAACAATGGTTTATCCTTATGAAATTATAAAATTAGATGCAATGTCGAGCTAGGTGAACATGGAAAAACATTAGATTCTTGGTTTCACAACTATTTTTGTAGATATAGCTTTGGAGAGTTTCACAACTATAATCAAGTCAAGCTAGGTGCACATATTTGTAACATAAAAGCTCGCATAGTAATTTGACGTATGAGTTTTACAAATTTTGATGAAATCTCAACCACACTAGATAATTGAAAAACGAAAAAAAAATAAATAAATAACTTACAAAAGGCTTTAGTTTCCACTCAAATCCAAGCTCCCTTCAGTCCTGGCAATGTATTTTTAACTTCTATAGTATTTTACGGAAAATCCACAAGTAAAACACAACCAGGCACAATATATTAGTTTGCAGTAGGCGTACTACTAGATGCAATCATGGAAAGCCAGATTCATTTCTTTTCTTTCGTTTCCTTCTCGTCTTTCTCATCGTACGAGTCTTCATCATCATAGTAATACTCTTCATCATCATCATATTCATCATCATATTCCTCATCCTCATCGTAGTATTCTTCATCTTCATCACCATCATCCTTGCCATTTGACAGCAGATATTTGGAGTCTCTCGACGCCTGCCCTCTTAACCGTTCTTGAATTCGATCCCTGATAGCTGTGCCCTGAAATGCACCAAACTTTAATTAGATTGGTAAGATGATAAACACAGAGAAGTTTACTATTTGATTCCATTCATGAATAATACCAGTATGATGATAGATCCTCTTACCATTTTGTGGCAACCTTCTTCAAACATCTCAAGGAAACCAGCAACCCACCGATCAGCATTTTCTACCCACTCATTACGATGCATTGCAACAGTTTGAATCTACAAATAATAGAACAGGAATGTAAAACCATCATATGCTACACTACATGGCAAGTAGGAATATGAAAAAAGAAGTTATGGTAACAACCACAACAATTCAGCAGAGGCTAGGCATTGCAGTGAAAAAGGACATTCAGATAAACTCGACAAGATCAAATTCAAAACATTCACAGGCATATGAATCAGCTATCCTTACCTAAACAAAATCCAAAAGCACCAACAACCAACAACCGACCAGCCAAATCAGACAAGGACCAACCTAGTACGGATCACTAATTCCAATATTCCACTGTAGACTAGCAGTTAACTGTCAGATTATTTTGGTGTCATTAAGAAACTCCAACACTCATATGGAAGTACTATCTATACTGAATTCCAAACTACTCAAATTTCCCATTTTTGGTTTGTACCAAAAAGTCCTAGACCTCTCTTACAAGTTCACTGCATTAAAAACAGGAGACTACCATTAAATCCTACAACCTTAATGGTCAGAGAACTTGTGGGTGACAATACCCCAAGTCCTAAGGAAGTTCAAACTAACCTCTCTGACAAAGTCAAAAGTTTTAGACTCCTCAACCCAACCCTAAAGTGACTTTTTTTTTTCCCTTTTCTTGTGTTCTTTTCTTATTAGATATTTCTCTACAAAGTGACTTTGATCCTCCGTAAGGTAAATCTCCCACTTACTCCCCCAATAGCATCACATGTCTACACACAGAAGATGAGATTCACTTTAGGGTGTACAAATTGACACACCTACTGCTATACAAGTCTGATCAGTGTATCCCACTATGAAAGAGTACAGAGCAGGATTAGGGCAAGGCAGAGATGAGGCAGGGGGGATAAAATAAACCCCAGGTCTTCTTGATTTTCCTTTCCTACTACAGAAAACTCAAAAAAAAAAAAAAAAAAAGGTCTCAAAAGGAGTGACGAAATTAAGACTACAAAATTATCAAAACTGTATTTTTTTCAACAACCAAAAGCTATACTGGAGGACTGAGATTTTGACTAAGGTCTAGCTCCATCCAGGAGTATTTACTTAATGTTAGCTAGAATAACTAGGGAGAAGACATATGCCTCTTACAATTAAGATTAATTTAATCTCCAATTCAATCACATCCCCAGTTGCACAAGGCCCTTGTGTCAAGTTCCAAAGCCTCTGATCATACAACTTCTACTATTTCATAAAACAGTCCTCAACTTAAAAAAGAAATAGTTTCCCTACGATTTGGTGTATCCAACATGGCATCAGAAAATTCTCCATAGGTCTTTGAGTTGCTATATTCAAAACTGGATGGTCACTAGGTAATAAAAAGAAATGCCCAAAGATCTTTGTTAAAATATTATTTTTCAAAGCCACAATGCCAAACTAGCAAAAATAAATATCCTGCAAGAATAAAGCTCAAAACAAAAAATAAAGTGAAATATGAGAGAGCAAGAAACAAACAAAGAGAAGAAGAGTGTTAGCAAAATCCTCTACTCACAATTACTAGAAAAATGACTTAATGGCCATTAATTGAGCAAATCAAGACCTCACCTCAAGTATATATAGCACAAAAACATTATACATAAAAGTCAAAATACCTTTTCTCCAACCTTTTCTTGTTGTTCCTTCACTTTCTCTTGTAGTTTTTTCAATCTCATGTTAACCCTCAGCCGCTTTTCCTATTTAAGATTGAATTGACCATAATTGATAAGTTCCCTCAACCAGAACAAAATATCTTAATGAGATACAGAACAGTATACATAAAACAAAGATCTTGCCTTTACATAGCTAACACCCAGCTCTTTTCTTGAATATCCTCGATCCAAATTTCGCATAACATATTGGTTGTAGTCTTTAACAATCCTCATAATAATATCTGATGTTGAAATTCCATCTGTTCGTTTTGTTTCCAAAAACTTCCCAGCAGCTTTGACCTGCAAGAGACATCCAATTACAGAATTAGACATTACAGAGGAAAGAAAAAGAAAGAAAGAAAAACATTATCACTCAAACTTACAAATTCATAAACATCTTTTCCAGCACCGCTAGCATCAGCATAGCTGTAGAATAACATTCCAATAAATCAGAATGCATGATATACCTGGATCCTCAAATCACTAAACAAGCAAAAATATGCACTTAATGGGAACAAAGTCAAGAATAAATGAACCAATTTGCCATCAAGAGAAACCAAGAATTCTTAGTTAATTGTCATAACAGAATATAATCCAACAAAACAAATAGACTCTCCATCATGTGCGAACATTTTTATTAAGTCTTTTATCCTTACGGAAGAGAGTCGTGTGCCACAAAGTCGATCTTATGTTTGTCAAGAAATTCCTGTGTGACCACCCAAGGTGCATCAGGAATGACTTCATCTACCCACCTGATCACAAAAGAACATCAAGATACACATTAATCGCCGCAAGAGACACTAAAGATAAATTTCCTCAAACACAAACACTCTGCACACACTTAATGCACCACAAACATCGCAGATCTACTCAAACATCCCAGTCCAAAATTCATCATGTAATTAAAACTTAACACTCAAAAAAGAAAAAGGAAAACACGTACTTGCAATGGCGAAGTGATTCATAACGTTCTGCCTCCGTCATAACAGTTTTGCCCTTATACTTGTGGGTGATTTCATCATTGCAGCATCCAACAAGAAGATAAGTATTTGGCAACCTGAAAATCAAAATTTCTCGCATCAATCCAAGCATATAAACAAACAAAGCCTATCTAAACCACATTGAAACAAGGAAAACCCAGAAAAAAAAAATAAAGCACAAAACTAATCATTACAGCACAAAAAAAAAAAAAAAAAAAAACCACCCAGATAAATATTCAGTAAAATAAAGTAACCTAGAAACATAAAAAATACAAACAGTTTCTTGGCTTGCTCAAGAGAGCGAGCGTGGCCGAAGTGAAAAAGATCGTAGATCCCATCGGCGTATATTCTGACGGGGCGATCAGTGGGCGGAGGAAGCGGTGGCGGATAATTGGGACCCTTGGAATTTGAATCGGATTGGTCTTGAGGATCGGTCATGAGGCTCTGATGGTGGATGATGACGACGGTGATTAGAATTCAAAGAGTGAGCGTCATTTCATGCTTTTGTTTTTGTTTTTGTTTTTTTGTTTTTAATTAAAAATCATATTAATATATTTCCTTTTTAAGCGTTTTCACTTGCGAATATCCGTTTCCACCGCCTTCGTCTTAGAAATTTTATTATAAAAATGTTTTTCACTTTGTTTTCCTTTTCTTTTCTTTTTTTTTTTTTTCTATTTTCACTGTTTTCTTTTCCTATTATTCCAATACTTTCGGCCAACTAATTTCCCTTGTTGTCTCTTGTTATTAGTTGTACATATTATCTAAATAGTAAATACTGGACAATCTAAAAATAAACAATATAATATAGATTCAATATAATAATAATAATAATAATATTTTTAAAACATTCTAATTTTTTCTCTTTTTTTAAGTTTTGTTATTAATTTAATAATTGATTAATTTATATTTAATGATGATTTGGCGATGTAATGATTATTTTAGAATTATTATTTTGATAATGATTAATGAAGGGAAAATTGCCAATTCCATGGACAAATGGTGCGGAGAAATCATGTCAAATTTGGCTGTTTTAGCCCTTGAATTGAAAACGGCCGAACCAAAAATGCCCACCCAAGATTTACTTAAATGATAAAATTCCACCAAAAATGCCCACCCAAAAATGCCCACCGAGCCAAAAGTTTTTTAACATTTTATAGTAAATGAACAAAATACCGTCCATACAAATTTAATAATATTAATATTAAAATAAAATTTAATATCAAATAATAATAAAAATTTTAAAAATTTAATTAAAATTTTAAAAATAAAAAATAAAAAACAACAAAAAATCTAATCAGGTGACAAGAAATAGTCACTTGATTGGATTGACGATCGAATTTAACCAATTCTACCATCGAGATAGCTAAGTCTGGTTATTAATTTAATCAGATGATTATTTTTTATCACCTAGTTAAATTCTCAATAGCTATCGTTATCGTTGGTAATGACCACTTTTTTAAATTTTTATATATTTTTTAAATTTTTAATCATTATTTTATATTTTAAATATTTTTATAAATTTAATTTTATTATATATTATTTTTAAAATTCTTTATTCAAAAAAATAAAAATATTTTTTTGATTAATTAAATTTAATTATTGACCATTAAATTTAACGGTTAACTTTGATCAATAGATGAGTATTTAGTTTTTTAAAACTTGTTAGATAGCAATTTGTTGTTTAAGGAAACCTTAGGTGGAAATTAGTTGTTTCGCCATTGAAAACTAGTAAACTAGGTTTTCCGTTTTAATTTGATTTATATCTTGATTCTAAATTTAAAACGTAAGGCCTTTTAATCAATTTTTTGGATTCAAATTTTAAATATGCCTTGAATGTTGCATTATTGGGTGAATTTGGATGGATTGGATGTGAAATATGGGTGTAAAACCTTCAACTAATGCTCTGCTTTTTTCAGCCAAAACTCATAAATTCACCGGGATTTCAAGTTTCAGCCACAGTACATAGGAAATGAGGAAGCGTTTAAGGTTAGCCGAAGGGGATGCTAGAATTCAATCAGATTAGCCAACATAGATTTTGTCCATTGACCAAAACTTGTCGAATCACAAAGTTTTGACCAGTATGACTAACATAATTCGAAGACATCGGAAGATCTATACTATGTAGCAATTTGTAACCAATCTTTGTTATTTAAATATATGTTAGAAAGAATGGGTGAAAACTTGATGGAGAATCATTAAAAATGTTCATAACCACATATTCTTGTCAATTCATAAGTGTTAGGCCTTTTAAATTTTTCACTAAATTGTATCATAATGTTTTTCTCAGGAATGAGAAATGGAAGAATTGAATATAAGATTTGATTTAGAGTGCGAGGATGTTGCTTAAACTTTTCATGCATGAGCTTGCACTGGTCAAGAGTTAAGATTCACATTAACAACCCTCCAAATAGAAGGAACAAAAAAAATAGGAGTAGGATTTGACACAAGTCCTAAGATGAAAATTAAGAAAATCAAGGACTATAAAGACTTATTCAAGAGAAGAAGAAAAAAAAATGTGCATCGATGAAGGATGCTATCAAGTTAGCCCTAATTATCATCTTAAAGACTATAAAGACTTTTTGTTTTGCTTAGGGTTTATTGTCCAATAAAGAATTTTGCACCACTTATTCACAAAGTAAATTAGTGATAAGACAATCTACTTTCTAAGTTAGAGTTAAATTTTCTTTACTTCTATATAGAATTCAAAGGGACATAAGTGGACTCATTCATTTACTTAGTGGGTCATTTTGTTTTTTCATGGTTTTAATTGATGCATTCGCATGATGGTCTGATGTTTGTTTATTATCTACTCAAAATGTTGTCTTTGCTAAGCCGTTAACACAAATTATCAAGTTGAAGGCACATATCCTAAATTAACCAATCAAGTTAATATGACTAAATAATGCTAGTGAATTTACATTCAAGACATTTGATGATTATTTCATGTCTATAGGGATTGTCATGGAGCATCTAGTCCCACATGTCCATATTAAAAATAGATTAATTGTATTCCTTATCAAACATCTTTAGGCAATTGCATGTACTTTGTTGCTAAGATCTCAATTACCAACTTCTACTTAAAGACATGTTATATTACGTGCAACAACATTAATTCGCTTGCGACCTTCTTCTTATCATCAATATTCTCCTCTACAATTGGCTCTTGATCACCAACATAATATATCTCATTTAAGAATTTTTGGTTGCATTATATATGTCCTTGTTGGATCTCCCCAATGCACTAAAATGGGACCTTAACATTGTTTGGTAATTTATATTAGGTATAATTCCCCATCAATTAAGTTATCTTTTTACTACATGTTTTTTTCTTTTTTTGTAGATTGTCATTTTGATAAGACAACTTTTTCACTTTTAGAGGAAAAGAAAATGTCTCCTAAAGTTAGGCATGAACTTAATTCATATTTACCTACTATGTCACACATCCTAAAGTGAAACTAAAGTACAAAAGATAATGCATTTATAAATTATTGTCAATCAAATACCTAATGTTTTTGTAGATATGAGAAAAGTGATGAGATCACACAATCTTGCTTTTAATGCACTAGCAAGGATTAATATGACTGTTGAATTATCCATTCAAGTTATGATTGGTCCATCTTTTGCACGCTAGAAGCGTGGCAAACTTGTTAGATTAAATGACATTATTCCTAAAATATGAAAGGCCAAAAATAAAAAAAAATGATACTAAAATGATTAAAAAATCTACACACTTTGATATTTCTTTAGTAGGGATTATGATCCCTAAAGATACTAGAGCCTCTGAAGTGGAACAAACCCCTGAAAAATAGGAAAACGAAAATACAAAAGTTTCTATAAATTATGCTTATATTAAAAAGATATGAAATTGTGAAATGATTAACATTGATGATGTATTCTCATTTGTAGTAGCTACTGAAATTATGAATGGTGATGATTTTGAAACATATAGTATGGACAAATGTAGACAAATAGACAAAGACATGATTTGCGTAAATGGGAAGAAACAATTCATGCATAATTAGCTTCTCTTACAAAACGTCAAGTATTTAGACCAACGCTCAAAGATATTTAACTAGTTGGAAATAAATGGGTATTTGTGAGAAAAAAGAGATTGTTAGATATAAAGTAAGGCTTGTGACCCAAGGTTTTTCCTAAATGCCTAGTATAAGCTTTACTGAAATGTACGAACCTATGATGAATATAATGACATTCAGATATTTGATTAGTTTAATAGTCTTAAGAAGGTTTGGATATGGGTCTAATTAATGTAGTTACTACTTATTTATATGAAAATTTTGATACTAATATCTATATGAAACTCCCTGAAGGATTTAAATTGTTTGGAGCAAAAAGGGTCAATCCATGAGGCATATACTCAATCAAGTTACAGAAATCATTATACCAATTGAAACAATCTAAAAGAATGTGTTACAATCGCCTTAATGAATATTTAACAAAAGAGGGCAATGTGAATGACCTTATATATCTATGTGTCTTCATAAAAAATTCAGAATTGAGATTTGCCATTATAGCATTATATTTCAATGAAATAAATTTAATTGAGACACCTGAAGAGCTCATCGAAACTACTAAATACCTAAAAAAGGAATTTGAGATGAAGGATTTGAAAAAAATGAAATATTGTCTCATATTACAGATCAAACACAATTCAAATGGAATACTTATCTTTCAATATACTTATATTGTAAAATTGTTAAAACGTTTTAATATGAATAGGGTTTATCCTTTAAGCACCCCAATAGTTTTTTAGTCTCTTAATCATAAAAATGATTATTTTTGTTCTAAAGAAGAAAATGAAAAGATACTCAGACGTTGAAGTACTTTGTCCTAAGCAATTGGTGTTCTATTATATTTGGCCTAATACACTAGATTGGATATATCCTTCTTAGTAAATTTATTGACCAAATTTAGCTCTGCACCAACGCTTCGACATTAAAATGAAATCAAATATATATTTTGTTCTCTATATAGAACTAGAGATTTAGAATCATTTTACTCTATTAAACCCTTTAAAAATCCTAGTTTGATCAAATATGCAGATGTTGATTATCTTTTTTACTCTCGTAAAGCCCACTCATGAATGATATATGTTTTAACTTATAATAACACAATAATATCATGACACTTTACTAAATAAATTTTGGTTGCAACATCTTCAAATCATTCAAAAATTATTGTTCTTTATGAAGCCAATCGAGAATACATATGGTTATATGGTCTGTCATCCATCATATATTTGGAATATCTTCCTTTCACAACTAATCTTTCTATAATATATAAAGATAATACAATTTGTATTACCCAAATAAGAGGAAAATGCATTAAAAGAGACAAAACCAAACATATTTTACCGAAGTTTCTTTACACTCATGAATTTAAGTAGAGTCAAAAAATTTGTATCAAGCACATATGTTTTAATAATAACCTTGCAGACTTATTCACCAAGACAAAGCTGACATTAACTTTTGAAAAGTTAGTGTGTGTAATGACCCAAGGGGTAGAATTGCCATTTTAGAGAGTTCAGGGGGTAGAAGAGTCATTTTAGAAGTCCTTTGGGGCTTAGTTTGAGTTCCTGCGCAAGGGAGGGTGGAAATGGCGATTTTCCACCACACACACGACCGTGTGTCTGCCCTTTTAGCCGTGTATATGTTTTATTTTCTTCAGTTGCGCGCAATCAGCTTTCCAGCTTATTTCCCTTATTTCTTCTTCTTCCTCCTCAGCTCCAGTGAACCCTAGAGTTCCAGAGAGAGATCCCCCAACAGCTCAGCTTCAGATTAGAGATCCAGAGGCTTTCAGAGATAGAGATTAAGCTTTCATGGCGCGAGATAAGTGTTTTCCTTACCTCTCTCGCTGTTTTCAGAGCCTGTTTGGCTGTTTCCAGTTATGAGAAATATTTGTGTGCTTGTTGAGATATTTTCAGCATGTTTGAGTTGTGTTATGATGGATGATAGCATGATTGAGTGGTTTTTCATGAGTTACATGCGTATATACTGTTTTTCAAATGATATATGCTTTATGTATGATATATGGAGTGTTTGAGATGATGATATGATGATTATGGGCATGCTAGTAGCAGTGTTTATCTTGTATATGTGTTGATTTGGTGTGTGGAAGTGTTGGTGTGGAAATTTTTGGATTTTCAGACGCGTTCTACAGAATCTGGGTCGAGCACACGACCGTACGTCCCTGATGCACGCCTGTGTGGCCTCATTTATGCATGGGACACGGCCGTGCAGGCTGGTCGTGTGCATATGAAAACTCAGACACACGCCCGTGTGCTTTCCCCTAATTCCACACGCCCGTGTTTGCTGAAACACGGGAAGAAGAAGGAGAAAGCAGCCACACGCCCGTGTGCCTCAGTTTACACGCCCGTGTGTTGCACCACACGCTCATGTGCCTTGCCAAATTTTCATGATTTTTATTCCAGAACCTTGCACGCCCAGGGACACGGCCAGCACACGGTCCCGTGTGCTTTGCCGCACGCCCGTGCACACCAGAACACACGCCCGTGCACCTTCAGAAAATCAGAAAAAGATATTAAAAGAGTAATTAAGCCACTCTAAGCTAATTTGAAGCACACAGAACTCAGAATTAATATCAGAAATCAGCATTTCATGCATGATTATCAGCATTTAGCATGGCATGTCATATCAGATGTTTTCAGACTGGATCCAAGGATCCGACAGCATGACTTTTCAGATATACATATATGATTTTTCATATATTAGATAGGGGTGGATACGAGGGGGCACCTGTGAGTTCGCACACCCGCTAGAGAGGGAAACCAGCGTCCGCTAGAGAGGACGTGGTCACTGACCAAGCTCGATAGAGAGTGCTGGTTATGCATCAGTAGATTCAGTAGGACTTTGAACTCACATGGCCAGGGTACCGAATCCCTATATTCATCAGTCTGGCCAGCATAGCAGATTTTTAGATATTTACAGTATTTTCTGATACAGATTTCAGATATACTATACGTATATATTCAGGATCTTCGGATCACAGTTTTATTATCAGAAAGAGTTTTCAGAAAAGACAGTTTTTCAGAAAAACAAGCCTGAGAGCAAGTTTTTACAGTTTTCAGCATACATGACATCAGCATATACATTTCATTGTCATGTACAGCATCTCATGAGAAATAGATAAGAAACAGAACAGTAATAGAACAGAACAGAGCAGAAATATAACAGAATTCAGTAAGAAATAATTAAAAAAATAGATATACTTCGGTATATCAAGAGAATACGAATCATTCAGCAGTATAGTAGAATCTTTTACGTGACGAGTCACGTAGTCAGTTGTTTGACCTGCGAGTGTTTGTGTTTGTGTTTGGAAACGCTTGCTGAGTGACTTTGTCACTCATTCCCTTCCCTGTTTCCTTTTGCAGGTCAGTGATTCGTGGCTGAGCTGGAGCGAGACTGCTGCGAGATTTTGAGGATTTAGCTCGACGCAGCAGATAGCATGTTGACTCGCATGCTTTTATTTCCTCATGTATATATGTGTGTATTATATTTATATGTGCACTGTATGACTATTATATGTTTATACATGAGCAGTCTGGGTTTTCACGCTTACATTTCAGTATATTTGAATACTGAATTATATTTATAGTTTCTTTTTATTAAGAAATTTTCAGTCAGCAGTTCTTCTTACTGTAGAGGTCCCCGTTCCAGGTATATTTTCATTATATACAGTATATTTCCGCAGCGCACAGTAACCTGGGGTGGGGGTCGCTACAGTGTGTAATATTGGAATGCAACAATTCAACAAGTAACCAAATTAATCCATATTATGTTGCTACAAAGAAGAAGAGCCTTCGCAAGGGGAAGCAAATTTTTGAAATGTGTAAAAAGTGTGCATTATACTCTTTTTTCCTTCACTAGGTTTTCCTAGTAAGCTTTTAATGAGGTAGTTTAAGCACATTCAACCTCACTTTGCAGAATATCAAATAATTACATTCCTTTGCTTTGGTTTTTCATCTAGCACGTTTTTTCCTTAGCAAAGTTAATGTAATTATCTGGGTAGTGGAAATCCAAAGAACAAGTGTTATAAAATGTGGTTTTCCGACCTACGAAGCAAACTCGTTTAATTGAATGTAAGAGGCGGTGGGGCGGCAGAAAAAGTCTATCGGCGGCGCTCCTTATCTCTGTATTAAGTTGTGAGAAGCAAGTTTTTCATCTTACCTCCTATCTCTTTTGTTATGTGTGAACAATCGTTTTAGCCATCCGTTTTCTTAAGCACAAGGAAACTCTGCACATTTATGTCACAACTTTCTCTATTTCAATCCTTCCTAAATTTCTTCTATAACATTTACAACAGTTTTGTATATGTTGTGGAACAAGTTTCCAAGCTGTACTTCTGCTGCATTTTCTAAGATTTTTTCACACCATACACCAACAAACATTGCATGAAGTCATTATTTTATATTTGATTTCAAATGTTGTTCATGATTGAACAAAAGAACCAATCAATTAACCAAATTGTAGAGACATTTAATTAATTAATTGTAAGATTGCAGCCATTGATCTCCTTCAATATAGGACATGTTAATGAAAGGAGAAGCCTGTGTATCATTCAGTCTCTGAACATAAGCTGCCCTCATTGTCATATTTGCTCCTGCCCCTGTGCAATTGTATTCTCCATAGAAAATAGTCCTGCATGGAATTAACCCAAAAAATAATAATAATAATAATAACAACTAGATCTCCACTTTATGTCTTAGTTTAAACCAAGATCAGAGATGACAATTTTCTCAATAAAAATTAGGATATTCCTAATATCTCTCGTAACATAGCTTACGCCTGAAAACGACCATGATCGGGTATGTTTCCTTGAATGCATTAATTTCCTAAATAAAATTTCACAATTTTATCTCCGTTATTTGTTAAACATTACATTTTAACCTCACAATTGCAATTTTCAGTTCTTTCACTGGATGCAGAGAAAGAAAGTTTAAGAAAAGAATAATAGTTAATGGTAGTATACATACTGGTCTCTGCTTGGGTCGATGAAGTCATTCCAGCCCTCGGGGGCAATGATATCAGTCATGGAAGAGAAAGCAAAAACGACACGAGAGAAAGGTCTCCAAGCTCGGCCAAGCCATATTCTTCCTGTTCCCCCCACACTGCAGTTCACAAATACAAAGCCTGTATTATCATCCTTTGAAGCTCTTCCTTGCGCTGTTACTGCTCCGTTTATTAACTTCGATCCTGGAGCCACCGGGCTCGCTATGGATGTCAACACGCAATTCTGGAAAATATAAGTAGGATTTGTAAAAGTTCAGCACTTGATTGTTATATGAATAAAAAAAGTTCCCTAACGAAGACATCTCATCTTTAATAAAATAGGGACCTTTGTCAGCTAAGAATAGCCAACATTGACAGACAATCTTTTTTACAATTTTTAATGCTAGAAGTTTCGTTTAATTTTGCATCTTTTAGAGTTAACGGGATAGTAGTTAACCATTAGCTATGTTGACAGACCTCGATATCTCAAGCTTCACGTAAAAGAAGAAAAAGAGTGCAAAAATTTATATTGCTTGAATCATCGTCTAATATACTACTTTTTTACGCAAGATTTATATGAATTATTGAAGGTCTTGTGGCACATGAAAATTAATACTAAAATTTAATTCAGATTCCAATAGGATTCATACTCTTGTCTGATCATTGTTGCATTAGCATACTATATTAATTACTTCACAATAATGGTTTAAGTTACTGAAATATGGTGTATTTTCTTTGCTTGCACGTGTATTTTTATGTGCAAAGTCATTCATGTTATGATGAAGTTGGCTAGATGGTCTCTCAGCTTACGAATTCGAGAGCCAAAATTCCAGGGAAAAGAAACAATTTTCATGTTTTTCATATCCATGCATTTCACTCAACATGTTAACCAAATTACATTGTTGATGTTACTAAGATTGCTTGAAAGCAAAACTTACCTCAGAATTGCCAAAAATGAAATCAAATTTTTGATGTTACCAGGATTGCCTGAAAGCAAAACTTACCTCATAAAGTGACCTGCCATTGCCAAAAATGAAATCAATGGAACCTTGAATATAACAATCTTTGAAGTAATGGCGACCTCTATCATCATGAAGAGTATCTTGGGCTCCAAAGAATCCACAACCCCAGAACGCCGCTTCATCTCCTGATACTCTAATTGCAACTGCCTGTGCTCCAAAATCTCCTGGACTTGGAATTGGCGCCACATTCTATAATATAACATAAATAGAATAAATCAACAATAACGACATATATATTAATTTATTCTCTCTTACTAACATCCTGGTCTTTTAAAATCTAGACTGACTTTTCTGCATCGATGCTGACATTTGTACCAAAACACAAATTTTATCAGATTCCTACGAGATAAATTTGATTGAATTTTTTTTGGTAGTAAAATTACTGTCAAGAATGTAGTTATTGTTATTTAAAAAACTCTAAATCTTTACTACACCTGAGAGTTTCCACGATCATTTATGCACAAAGAATAGCACACCTTCTAAATAATATCTCAAATATCTTATTTTAACTTAATTATGTGCTTTCATTTGCCAAATAGTTTTATCCCAAGAGATGAGGTGTCGCTTCGGATGAAAATTTTGAGTGTTGCTTAGGACGCGTATGTAGCTTGTGAAAACAACTATCGTTGATCACGAATACTCTTACCATGAAGCTTATGTTCTTAGCAATGAAGTTGCGAGCGAAAACCTGAACGGAGCCACTGTAAAATGTGCCATTTGCGGACTTTGCCGTGTCGTTCCATACAACAGCAGTCGATGTATAACCTTGCCCTTGAAATGTTATATTTGGTTTGGTTTTTGGAATAATCACTTTTTCACTAAAACATGAACACGTGCACATAATCAATGAGAACATCGTGCGTACATTTATGTCGAAAAGAAGTTTTATGTAAGACCAACATATCATAATCAGGCAGCTTACTAATAAATGCCAGAGTTGATAAATATGATATTTCTTTTCTGGCTGAAATTTGCGACTGCATCAATAGCAGGCTGAATTTTGTTGAAGTTACAACACCCTTTTGAATCGACACAAAAATAGGAGGTTGTGTCAGTATCTGGAGGGATGAAATCAACTGGGAAATCGTCACAAATAGATAAAGCTTTCCGATGATCAGCGGGCTTATGACGTTTATGAAGAGCAACATTAGCGTCAAAATATTTGAGGAATGAAGTTGTTAGGTTTGGATGAAGGAGAAAAGTTGAAGTGAAAATTGAGAAAAGAGCAACAAGAGAGATGCTGGTGAGGGCGATCATTTTGAAATGACTAATAAAATTGTTGGAGAATGGATAAGAATGAGAAGGATTATATTTGAATAGGAAAATGCAGAAACATGCACTTAAAGTGTAAGAATTGATGGCATGTCTTGCAAATTACGTACTTCCGCCCCTTCGATACTCTTTGAACCCACCAATTTTATGCTTGAATTATTCCCTCAGTACCGAATTGTCAATGCATTTTACGGAAGATTTGAAGCTTCTCTTACATCTTGGTTCAATACCATGTCGTCATATTCATTTTGTATGATGCCACCTTACACTGCTGAGCTGGTACCACTATGTATTATATTTGCTATAATATGTAATGATATAATTAATACCCAAGTTACGAATATCGGTTGGGAAAAGCATAGATAAAAAATTATTTGATTTCGTTGACCTGAGAAGAAACTAATGCATTTCAACAAATCAAAAAGACGAATGGTGGGATATTATTTTTATTTCAGCCAAAAAGACCAGAGTGGATATCAATCCAAATAGTACCATAGCAGGACTGTTCGATGGCAGACAAATTGGTTTTTCATTTGTTTCAGGCCAGAGAGACCAGATTTCGTCACACTCGATTTTATTGTTGATAATTGTTTTGCTTGTTAAGGGAATAAGAATTTTTGTTTCAGCTTTGTTCCATTTCTTCTTCGGAATGAATAACAAGCTTTGTAAGCCATAAAGAGTTCTCAAAAAATAAGGTACAGAAGATTGATCCTGACGATTACTGAAGATTGACTTTGATGCACCAATCACTGCATACAACTTTGTGGCAGCTTTTAAGTTTATGGGCTTTTTCTTTCCTTTTTGGGTTAAACTTATGACTATGAGAGGGAGCAGGGGGAGAAAACACGGAGTGTGTCAGATTTGGTTTGGGAGATGAGACACAGGATGAGGGGGGTTTGAGGACTATTTCATAAAATACAGGATTTAACAGTGATTCAACTATAACTCGGATGCTCCTATATCATTTCCCTTCAAATCAAATTAATAGGTGGCTCGTGGAACACCTCAGTATCATAAGATTGTAAGTATCAGTGGCAGTATTCTATACATTTTCTCGTTTGAACACAAAAACTCTCCAAAAAGTTTGGTTTAGACAATGTTTAATAGTTATCATAAATATTTTAATAATATGATTATAGAAATAATAGTAAAGGCGATGATGAAGATAACAAAAACGAAGATAATGATGATGATGATGATGATAAAGGTTGTAGTCACGATGAAAGTGGATTTAATGACAAAATTAGAAATGGCAAAAGGAGAATAAGAGAGAAAAATAAGAGATAGTGTAGCAACTATAGGCTCTGTATAATGTCAAAGTCAAATTTTCTATAACAAAGTTAAAAGTTAAGTGAAAAAATTATGATTTTATGTATTAAATAGATGAGACGGGAAAATATAAACCAGATTTGAAAGGAATCTTCGATAACCTTTATAGTCAGTCTCGAAGCCTATTAATATTATGGGCAAACTCGAAGCCTTTCCTTCAATCAAATAAACCAAAAATTGAGTCAAATGTCAGCATAATGGAACATGATCCATCTGTCAGAACTCAAAAGTAAGAGCCCAATTGGGTAATCCAAAGCCCAAATTTCTTTCCAGAACTGTTTTCATTATTTTGGAATCTGGCAACAATTCTATTTCTTGTCTTCCAAAGTGACAACAGAAACAACAATGCAAGGCAAGAAGGTGACAACAATTTGTTCAGTCCAAGCAAAGGCAAACTTGTTCATTGCCAGCCTTAATTAATTAGACCCTCTATATGATATTTTATAAGGTGGTTTGTCAAATTTTGTCCTTGTATGATTATTATTAATAATAATCCGCTTAATCCAAATTCCGTTCCAATAATTTAATATACAGCCAAACGATATTCTGTTTTAATATTATCATCAACAGAGACATTATCCTACTGCTAATTTATTTTATTTTATAATCAAATTCAACTTTGACGATAACAGACATAATCAGTTTAATGAATCAATATAAATGTAAACAGATTTGTAATAGAATATATTACTTGTAGAGTTTGTTCATACTGGCTTATCAACTTAAGTTAAAGGAATTAGAAGGGATTTTTAAGTATTAAGAATCCAAAAATAAAAAGCAAATTAATTATTATATCCAAGATTGAAGAGGTCAAATTCCGAAACTAACAACAATCTTTGCTTCTTTTTTTAATGTATATCTTAAACAATAATCTTAAATAATGAAGGTTTTAATGGATAAAAAAGTTTGAAAGGCAACAAATTTGATGAGTCAGGAGGTCAAAAATTAATCAAAACTTTTGGTATAAAAATACACGTGCTTGACATTATAGAATTTGAAATTAGTAGAGGATTAATGCTATTGTAATGTTGTATTAGGCAATTAGCCACTTAAAAATTGATGTAATCTTAGAAAATCAAAAGGCACCCAATTTCATTCAAAAAACCAAAGATTGAGGCATATTTATTTGACTTTGCGATGTGGATTTTCTCCTTGTAGATGCCAATTGGACCCCATCAATCGCTCACATTCAGCTCCTCTGCCCACCCCATTTCTCACTCAAATCGGTCCCTTTCAATCCCAACGTCAACATTATATATATTTTTGTATATTACATAAAGATTTTCAGGTGTGAACGTTCGTATATTTTTAAAGATACCTTGTTTATGTTAATTGACATCATTTAACAATAAAATTTTGATTTTCACAATTTTTAATAGAAAAAAGATAGTGTTTAAAAGCGAGATTCATATGGATCAATCTTATAGAGAAACATTTTAAATGTTTTTCACATCCAGTAGTATTTTGTAAGAAAACATACACACACACACACACACACATATATATATATATAGAGTACTTGAAAGTTGAAACTACATATATTTGTTCATTAAGAAAGCAATTTTGTAAAATTGAACAAATCTTTGTATAAATTGATATAAACGTTTTTAATTATTTAAATGCATCTGCCTTTGACATGCTGAAGTTATTCTAGAAATGTCCCCAGATACAATTCATCTTTAGAGATTGGACGATGAAAAGCAAGGAGAGAAAAGATACATAATCAGCCAATATAAATGCCTCTACATACAGCAGAAAAGCAATAACAAGATGAAATGAGAATCCGACTTGTGGGTATATATATAATTTTAATATAAAACAATAGATTGAGGCCCACATCAACAAATATATTCCCGAGAAAGGCACATGATTTTCCAAAACAAACAACAAAATCAAGGAAAAATAAATTGACCCGAAAAAAAAAAAAAAAACCAAAGATCAAAGCTTAATTTATCACCCAATCAGATTAATATAGGTAATTAACTATGATGCATTTGTAATGAAAAAGATTTTATTTACACAAGTCAATGTTTCTCCCTAAAGACAAGTCAGTACCTAACTTTCTTCTTTCTGCCTCTCTCAAAACATGAAACTGTTACCCCTGTTCTCATTGGAACCAGGCCTTCCAGAATTTGGATTTCCACCTACTTGTGATGAAACATTACTGTTCATATTTTCCATCACGTACTCATCTGAAATCTCCATGTTCGGCCTCGGATTTCCTCCCAATCTCTGAAAAAAACCATCTCCTCCAGGCCCTGGAATGTTACTATTCCCCAGAGATATTATGTATTCGCCGCCCTGGTTTTGGTGCTGCTGAAATCTCTGAGCCTGAGCCTGCGCCTGCGCCTGAGCTTGATACTGTAAATGATAAGCTGGAGGCACCATAATGTTTCCAGGGTGATTAACCTGAACCTGGCGCCCTCCTCCGAAGCCGAAGCTGAACCCTGAAGCACCACCACCAGGGTAGGATCCGGAAGAGAAAGGCGCCGTCGGGCCGCCTGTGAATTGCTGCACCATGGCCCGGAAATTCGTCGTGTCTGTGTTGAGTAGCGTTGTGGGGGTTCTCCGGGAGGCCCTAGAACGTCTCCTTACTGGCTTGGAGACTCGGCCGTCGGGGCTCAGGTTTCCGAGACTTGACCCCGAGGGAGCTGAAGCTGAGGATGGAGTGAGAGTGGTGGTGGTGACAGAATTGATCCCTGAATCGGAAACTGGAGAGATGCCTGAAGAAGATCGTCCTGGAGGGATCATTTGAGTGGAACCTGGGACATTGTTTTGCTGGTAAAATTGAGTCCAATCGCCTGGAGAAGACATGGTTTCACTCATGGCCTGAGGGCCAGATAATTTAAGAATTAGTCTGCAGTGTATTTCTTTGGTAAGAAGGAAGGAATGCTGAAGGGTGATGGAGTATTTATGGTGGCTTTCAACTTTGTCAAAAGTATGACCATGTTGAGAAATCCTGACCCTTCATTTCATATCAACGGAGATTCCGTTGGGTGTCACGTGATTAGCACATGGGCTTCTGGTTGAAAATCAAATTTTTAATTTCCTCCCTAAACGTTTCTTTAATTCTGAAAACAAGTCTTTGTAAAATGGATCAAAATTCTCTTATGATAAAAATAAATATTACATCACATATTAAAAGAAAATATTTTTATTACATCAAGAATAGAAATAGACCCTAACCATAAAAATCTTCAAAGTTGAGATTAAGGAAAGAATCAAAATTCTCTACCAATAAGCCAGAACCTTCTAAAGAAAATTTTCATCATTATTTACTTACTATGCCCTTTTTTTTTTTCCATCTAGTCATCATAAATACCGAACTTCTTTCGAAATTAAACAAGCCGACATAAACGATGATATTTTTCAGAAGGGATGATGCAAATATGTAAATACACAAAACTTAAACGTGGGTGAAAGAAATTTAGATTTGTGTTGGGTTTGCTGAGGGTCTCTTACATAAATAATGAGAAGTGAAAGAATGGAAACGAAATTAGGGTTTTTCTTTTTTATTTATAATATATAAAGAATGCAATGCCGCATGGTTGATTTCGGAGAAGGACAGTAGGGCAAAATCATGGTGTTGTAATGAAGAGGAGTGGCCACATCAGCAGTGGAAGACCGGTGGTGGTGGTAGGTGACTTGTCTGACTTGGAGTCTCTATGAAACTTCCGTGTACCTTCGAAGCCTATCAAATAAATCAAAGTTTATTATTATCATAATTAATAATAACAGTTTAGCTATCATAACTGTTAATCCTTTCACTAAAGGACCACCCTTCATAATACTTCTCATATACCTTGAATTCAACTCTACAATTTTATTACTTGAATTTCCCTTAACGCAAAACCATTAATTATAATAATACAAGAATGCTTCTTAATAATTTGTTTAGCGTAGAAAATTCTTGAATGGGTTTTTATAACCTTTGTTCAAAATTAGGGTTTTTATCAAACAGATGCAAAGAATTTGAAAACAAAAACAAGGGTTGTTGGTGATGTATAATTTTGAAGACTATTGAATGAATTACCTTTAAAGTTTTTTGTTAGAAAATGTGATATTGGGGAAGCTAAAAAAGTTTAGCAAAATGACTATATATCCACAAAACATGCAAACTTTAGAAACTATAATGAATCTTGACTAACAATCCATCAAAAAAGTTGTAAAAGTTGGAGTTCCCTTTCATTAATTACTACAAACTTGTCACTGAATTTTGTGAACACCTTAGAAACACTAATGTCTCATTAATGCCATCATTATACTAAAATCTCAAGTTCATCATGGAAGGTTGCTTGCTTTATTTAAAGTTTTGATTACTTAGCCAACAGCACAATTAACCCTAAAACCCAACTCTATCTAACACACGGATTATAATTATTTTCCATATCCAAGTTTTACTCAACTTTTACCTAATAATACTTATGTATTATTAATAGAGGATCTTCATGTAAAGATTGTATACGAATATAAAACTTCTTTTGTTAGACTGGTTTTAAAAAAAAAAAAAAAAAACTAATCTCTTGTGAATTTACTTCACAAATTTGAGTTTGAAATTAGGGTTTCAACAAAGACCAAAAACCTTCAATCATATAAGCAGCCATGGTGTAACTTAAAACCCTAATCCTCTGTTGCAATTATGATTATTGGACTAATCTCTTGTGAATAGATAATGCTTTGAATAGTCTTCTTTTTTCATTTTGATTTTCTAAATCTATAAGATAAACAGAAATCCCCTCTTGAAAATTAGCTGTGGAAACCTACTGCATAATCTCAAGATATACCACCAAACAAAACTAGATAGTGTTCATTGGTTTAATGGTTTGTTTTTTTTGTTTGGTCAAAGATGACCAAATTGCACAGGTGTTAGAAGACAAAAATGAATGAATGGTTGTCTTGTAGAATTCGAAGGCATGATGTGAGACATAGAGCCACTTGTTTTGACTCGTTCAATTTGTATTGCAATTTTGTTTCCTTCAATGCCACTTCTTCCTCAATTTATGGCAACTTTAAATCGACTGTCTTTGTCTCTTATTTCATGCTCGCCATCAGACAAGGTTTCAACCAGCGTCTGGCCCAATTTCTGTGCTTATATAAAGTTTTTGGCTCCACCTATAAAAAGTTAACTAAATTAATCTAATGGTGACTTTATATCAACTTAATTTATAAATTTAAAATGTGGCATAATTTTTTTTTAAGCTGTTGATATGTTACCATCTATTGGTTACGAAAGGAAACCTTAAGTTTATCTTGCAATACCTTTGAAATACCACTTCCAGAGCTAAATATTTAAACAAAAGACCTTGGAATTACAATTTATGGATAATAATGAATAAATGTTCAAATTAAGTCAAAATCTTTTATTTCTAAATATGATCCTTTTTAAGTATGCATATACTTTAGATAAAAGGCGAGGTTTGACTTTTGAGTACAATTTTCTTGAATTTATTGGGGCTTTGAAACATGAATCTGACTTGTTCAATTTGTTTCATGAAATCATTATTGAAAATTGAATATCTTTTAATTTAAAAAAAAAAAAAAAAGACAAATGCCTACTTGTACTAAAAAGTATTAACATCTCTTGCATTATGTGTTCATGATTCATGAATGTTCATTTTTTATTTTTTTTTAGTGGGGAGACAACCTCATTTTATAAGATATTCATTTTCAAATTCTAAAGTTATTTTTTTTCTTATGGAAACTGCACCCCCTAAATTTCAAAAATACCTTTCATTTTTTTACTATTTTTTTTAAATAGTTAACATTTCATTTATCTCTCACCATTGATATTCTAAAGATAAAATTCTAATTAATTAAATTGAAAGTTAAAAATATAGAGCAAAAAAAAAAATTTCTTACGAATAATCCCAAAAAATAATATAATTAAAAACCACAAAAAAATATAGGTTAAGATATTTATCAAGGTTTTAAAGAAAAAAGTAATAAATAATTTATATATGAAACAATTAAAACCTTACAATTTTCTATTGGATAGTATAATTCTATTCTAAGAATTATTTCAACAGCATGAAAAATCAGAATTTATGGTATGGTAGTAGTGGGATGTCGAGGGTACTACTAAATAATAGAAAATAAAATTAATTTACTATAAATAAATTTATTATTATAAAATTTTATTGAAAAATTAGGGTTTTAACCTCGATAATACTAAATGATTCACTTCTTTTTCTAATAAAACCATGTGAATTTCTTAATTTAGATATTAATGATAATGTGTTATTATACGATATTAATATTTAAATTAATAATTTATATATATATATATATATATATATATATATATATTTAGTTTATAATGAATTGTAAAAATGAAGTTTCAAATTATATGAGCATGGTCTCAGTGAACCCAAAACAACTACAAAGCCTATCCACTAGTTTAAATGAAGAATTTGAAAGATGTCAAAATTTTTATAGGGTTTTTTTAAGTGATTTTTATTTTCAACTAATTGATTTTCACTTTTTTACTTTTAGATTTAATAGTTTGATAATTTTAAATTTAATTTTTACTAATCAAAATAAAATTCTAATTTCTAAATGCAATCATACTTTATTTTATTGTATTTTATTTCTTAACTTCGAAGCTTACATAAATTCTAATCCAATGTTTTCCTAGTCAATGAAACCTTTTTTTATTTAAATATTTATTGGTTTTATAAAAATATAATATTAGAATTATAAAAAATATAATAGAATAAATCTAAATTTGAAGAAAAGGAAATAAGTTAAATTTATGATATTAAGAAAAAATGTTTATAGAAATATCTAATTAAGTTTGATCTAGAACAAGAAGGGTGTAAAATATATATATATATATATATCATTAAGTTTTAAATTGGCCGAAAAAGCCGAAGGATTTATTCCTACCCAAGGTTTTATTTAAAAAAATTTTCATTTTTTAATTTTTTAAAAAAAATATAAACACTCACCTTTATTTGTTTTTAATATAATTTTATTAACATTTTTGAGAAAATAACTGAAATATCTTTATTGAAAAACAAAATTATATTAAAAATATAAAAAAATATCTAAATGCAAAATATTAAAAATTAAAAAAAATATTTAATTTTTAAACACTTAAAAAGGCAGCCATTATTACTTACGGCAATGGTTGTTTTTTTTTTAATTTTAAATTTATTTAATATTTAAATAATATTTTATATTTTTATTAATTTTTTAATTTTTATTAAAATTACAAAAATATTCATTTAACTGTTAAAATTAAACTATTAATTATTAAATTTAACTATTAATTTTGATAAATAGATGAATTTTTGAAAGTAAAAAAAATATGATTTTGTTATTAAATAAAACCTTTGATGGAAATTAGTCCTTTTGACCAAAAAAAACCCTAATTAAGTTTATGAGGCATTTTAGTATTAAATATGATTTTTTTTAATTATGAATAAATTGTAGTTAACTATGATGAATGAAGATCAACTCGATGTCGGCAAAAAATCAGTTTTATTGATTTTTAATTTTTAATTGTTCTTAAGTTTTTTTATATTTGAATAATATTGTGTATATAAATTATTTTTTTACAACCCGATATAACAATTTTTATATTATATTATTTATTTATTTTAATTACAACAAATGCTACTGAAAAACATTAGAGACCAATTACATAGCTGTTTCCCAAAACCTTCACAGACTTCCAACATTGCTCCAAATTCCAGTACTTCATGAAAAGAGCCAACTACTTTTACCCACCCCTCTTTGACCCAATTTTTCATCTAAATTATAATTCCTTGATGGAAAATTTATAATAAAAAGGTAAAGTTATTTTTTATTACTTTAATTTAAAAAATAAAAGTAATATTTTACAAGTGTTGGCATCATCGCCGTCGCCGTCACCACCACCATGACGGTATCCAACGATCAAACCCTAAACCTCATGCCAATAATATAGTCTTAATATTACTTTTCCAATTTCAAAAAAAATTTTCACCTTTCATACTGATTGTCTCATCACAATAAACACACAAATTGAAAACAATCTCACCCTGGACTATTCTCACTACTTTTCTTCTTCTTCTACATTTCGAGGCATTACCATTACTTCTTGTTGAAGCATTTTTACAACTAAGAACCAAATCCCCTACCGTCCAAAACTCAAAACCATTACTACGACCTTTCACCAGTACTAAATATAGCCGAACAAAAAGAAATCCATGACCAAATCTTTGTTGGAACTGCCATCTCAGTTTCTTGAATACACAATTGGCTAACCCTCAATCTTAGTCTCAACCCCACTTTTCCCGACCTCTCATATATGTCTTATTTTGTTTGTTAATATGTGTTATGTGGTGGTTTATGAGTTAAACACTGCGTAGTATAGTAGTCGATTTTGATTAGTTCCTCATTTCTTCAATTACTCCAATCAGAAGTTGCCACACAAATATCAGGATTTCACTTTCTCTACACCAATTTTCAATGGCGGCTGCCGAAAGAGGGGGGAAGTGGTGGCGGCTGCCACATCTACCAAGGTAGTCGAGGCACAAAATAGTGATGGCCAAAGTCAAGCAGATGAGGAGAAGTAAGAGACAACAACAAAAACTGCAGAAGACAAAGAAAGACAGTGTATGTATTGGAATCATTTTCTGTTTTTGAAAGTTTTAATTCAGGTGGGAAAGTGTTATCAAACGGTAAAAATGTTTTCGGGTTAAATTTTGGGAGAAATTTACTCTTCAGAAATTACAAAAATCACCCTAAGACCATCCAATATTAGAACTCATGAATTTATTTTTTTGTTTGGCCAAACGCCATGGTCCCACCCAAGGTTCTCTAGATGACATTTCAGCTAAAAGCTTTAAAAAAAAAATCAAATACCCACCCATTAACCAAATTCCTTTCAATTTTACTAATATTTTTAATAACATAAAATACTATATTCAATAAAAATCAATAATATTAATATTAAAATAAATTTTAAGATAAATAATATTAATATATTAATAATTAATTTTAAAAATTAATAAAAAATTAAAAATTAAAGATTAAAAAAGTAATCACTTAACCGACAGTATCGTTGACAGTGATAACCTCTATTAAACTAATCAGGTGATTATCACTATCAGAAATGACTGAAAAAAAAAACCAATAAGCTTAATGTTGCTTCCGCCATTAAAACAATCAGATCCAGTCATCAATCGAATCAGATGACCGTTTTTAAGCATCTGGTTAGCTTAAAGGCGACTATCACTGTAGAAGACAATAATTGTTTTTAAAATTTTTATTTTATTTTAAAAAATTTTTATTTTAGTTTTTAGTTTCTATTTTATTTTTTAAAATTTTTTATTAGTTTTTAAAATTTTATTATTAAATTAATATTATTTTATATTTTAATCATTTTTATAAAATTATTTTTTATTCAAAAAATGAAAATATTTTTTTAATCAATTAAATTTAATAATTAATTTTAATTAACGAATGAGTGTTTGATTTATTAAAAATTTTTAAGTAAAAATTTGTTGTTTAAGAAAACCTTGGATGAATATAAGATGTTTAGTTTTTTTTTTTTTTTTGGTTTCGTGTAAAAGTAGATAAAATCATAAACAGTAATTTAGGTGTTCAAAAGAGATCAAATCTAGTATTTGGTTAAATTTTGGTAGATTATCACAAATATTCATAAAAAGAAAATTTCGGCTTATTCTTTAGAAAATTATTAAATAAATTTGTCTCATTATTATAAATAGGAAGTTCTGTTTTCTTTTTTTTTTTTTTTTGCTTTTAAATCCGAACTTGCAAAGCATTTACCTGAAAAAGGTAATTACTTTATGCATATACGTTGTGCTATGTGGGGAGCGCACTTGCGTAGGTGTAAATTTGTGTATCGATGATGTGGGGTGGATGTGGGTTAGGCTGAGTAACACGATTTGAGGTGAGGGTTTATATCTGTGGTTTTGTTTTATTTTCATTATCTAAAGCACAAAGATTGGCGAGGTGAGTGGACATCACTTTAATTTGTTGTAAGTCAGTGCCTTTCCCCGAACCTATCAAGTAGAGCTTGTTTCAATGGCAACTTCAACTTGTTCCGTACCCTTCTCTTCAACTGCCTGTTATGGCAGTTTTCAGACACAATCTCCGTTTAACTTTTGCTGCAGCTCAAATACTTATCATCTTCTTGCGACCAAGCCGAAAGCGTCTTTTTCTATCAGGTTATTTATTAACTTCCCTTGTGAAAGTGCTTATTTTTAGAGGTTACTATCAAGCTTTTCTGAGTTCTGGGTCCTTCTCCTTTTGCCATAAATTCCTGGGAAAGATTAAAATCTGGGACTGGTATTAGGATTATTAGTTTTAGTAACTTACAGTGTCAGGAAGCAACCTGAAAGTAGCAGCACAATATGTGTTTTTAGGGTAATTTAATGCATGTTTGTTGCTCATGTTGTTGTTGAAACTCATTGAAGTTGCTGTATTTGCGTGTCGAGTTCATTAAACTGTTTGTGGTGCTGTAGATGCCAATCCACCGGCTCTGGTCAGCCGAAAACAAAAAGGAATCTTTTTGACAATGCTAGCAATCTTCTCACCAATTTGTTAAGTGGGGGAAATCTCGGTTCAATGCCTATAGCTGAAGGTGCTGTTTCTGATTTGTTTGATCGCCCGCTCTTCTTTGCCTTACACGACTGGTTTTTAGAGGTATCATTATACTTAACTCTTTGCAGTCCAAACTTACTTTCGATTGACACGCTAAATTTCCATCACAAGTCTGTGCAATGTGACGGTTCAATTGGATATTTGCTAGCTTATTTTGTGTTGATATACAACCAATTGCAGCCTAATTGTTGCACATTGGCTATCGCTGCCTTTTGCCACAGGCTAAGTGTTTTGCTATTTGTTATATTTAATGATTGTTGAGAATCCTATGTATTGTACCTTTGATTGATATCTATAACCTGTGACAGCATGGTGCAGTGTATAAACTTGCATTTGGGCCGAAAGCATTTGTTGTTGTATCGGATCCTATTGTTGCAAGGCATATTCTTCGAGAAAATGCATTTTCATATGACAAGGTAAATCTTAGAATTTGCTTTGTTTGATTCCTCATGTAAGCTAGACTTTAATTCTATTATTGCATTTTAATGTATAGTTTTGCATTTTCGTATCCATTTAAGTAAAGTTTCATATTTTAATTAGGGGGTTCTTGCTGATATTCTAGAACCATTAATGGGGAAAGGACTTATACCTGCTGACCTTGACACTTGGAAGCGAAGGAGAAGAGGTAAGTGGAATGCTAAATTGTTTTCTCCTACATTTGCATCCAGTTACGCTTTGTATCTAGTTGTTGTAGCAATTTCATTTTCATTTTTACAAAAATAATGTGCAGTTATTGCTCCTGGTTTCCATTCCTTATACCTGGAAGCTATGGTCAAAGTTTTTACAGATTGTTCAGAAAGAACAGTACTGAAATTTGAGAAACTTTTAGAAGGAGAACTCTCGCATGGGGGAGCTGCAATTGAGTTGGACCTTGAAGCAGAATTTTCAAGTTTAGCCCTTGACATTATTGGGCTTGGTGTCTTCAATTATGACTTTGGTTCTGTTACAAAAGAGTCTCCTGTGATAAAGGTTTGAGAAAAAATCTATATATTCTTAAGATTCTGCCGTGTTGTTGTATTCATCTTCCACTGAATTTCATTATGTTTCACTCAATAATAATGACATAATAGTAGTACAACTAGAGTAATCTTGATTTTTTTCTGCTTGCAACTTTGGAGCCTTTTTGAAATTGATGTAAGCTGCAATTCATTTTTACACTTTGTGCTTGCACTCACACAAATGCATTTCAGGCAGTGTATGGTACACTTTTTGAGGCTGAGCATAGATCTACTTTCTACATTCCTTATTGGAAAATACCTCTAGCAAGGTGGATAGTTCCCAGGCAACGGAAATTCTA
The DNA here is from genome assembly GCA_026122585.1 of Anacardium occidentale. Classification (NCBI taxonomy): domain Eukaryota; kingdom Viridiplantae; phylum Streptophyta; class Magnoliopsida; order Sapindales; family Anacardiaceae; genus Anacardium; species Anacardium occidentale. Next base: position 854,938 of record JAJEJH010000031.1, read on the forward strand.
TAATGACCTTAAAGTTATCAATGATTGTCTCGATGGACTCATAAAAAATGCAAAAGATACTAGACAGGTGAGCGGGTTTTTTTTTTTTTTTTAACTTAAAAACAAGATCATATGAATCTTTGATTATACCATAAGTGTATTTTCCTATTCTTTTTTGGGGCACTTGTACATGCTTTTGTTATACTTTGAAAGTTTCTTGTTGCTACACTAAAAGTGCCAAAGATCACTCATAATTATAGCTCAAGAGTATTCAAAGGAAACAAAATAAGAAGCTTTTTATATATCAATTAGACCCTAATTTTACACTGTGTATCAACCGTAGTAGGGTGTCAAAGTCTCATCCAGACTCAATACTTTTCAAATAGATTTGGTTGGTATGAACTTTCGGTTGCACACTCCATAATAGCTTTTCAACAGATGATTTTTCAAATCCAAAAACAAACGGGGTAAAAAGGATAGAGGACAAGCAAAGTGAAATCAGTTAGTTTTCTTCTTAACAACCTAAAGTCACCCTACTATATGATATGGGTATATTTCAATGCAGTATTGCTTGGCATCTCATTTAAAATAGTATGACCTGCCTGTTTTCCATGTTAGATTAAGTAATTAATCTGATCTTGATCATTTTGTGACAGGAAACTGATGTTGAGAAACTGCAGCAGAGGGACTACTCAAATATTAAGGTGGGCATATGTCCATATAAATTATCTTACTAGCTTAATTTTCTTGTTATCTAGTACATGGTTATAATGTATTACTTTTTATTATTATTATTATTTTTTTGAGGCTCCAGCAGTATAACTGTTAACTTTGCAGGATGCAAGTCTCTTGCGTTTTCTTGTTGATATGCGGGGAGCGGATGTTGATGATCGTCAGGTAAATATCTCTAAGTGCCCTAATTCAATGCTCTTACAATGGAGTTGCAGGCTGTATTCAGTTTGATTAGACATACCATGAGTGCTTGTTCCATTGCATTTAATTTTTTTTCTCAAGAGAGCCTATAAATTTATCTTCTAGTGTCCTCTTTGTCAAATGTGGATAGAGATATCAATAGTTTGCGCATGTGAAACTGTCAATCCATATTGGAGGTGGAATCTTTCTTAACCTGACCATTCCTATCATGCATTTTTTCAACTTATTTAAAGAATGATCACAGGTCAAACTTGTGCAGACCTTTGGTTCTTATTCGCCTTCATTTAATATTCTTTCTTTAACAGCTAAGGGATGATCTGATGACAATGCTTATTGCTGGTCATGAAACGACAGCTGCTGTCCTTACTTGGGCTGTTTACCTTCTTGCTCAAGTATGATTTTTTTAACTCCTCCTGAATGCAATTTCTTTTTTCTTAAATGAACTGTTGTCCTTAGTTGGGCTGTCTTCTTTATGGGTAATTTTCCCAGGAGATTTATATTTCATGAGTTGAGTGAGCATATTGATACTCCAACTGAATAAACAAGTATATAAAGTTTTGTAACCATGCTGATGCATGTTAAATTTTCTGTACTGCAGAATCCTTCCAAACTTAGGAAAGCTCAAGCTGAAATTGATTCAGTGTTGCAGCAGGAGAGACCAACTTATGAGACTCTTAAAAAACTGCAGTAGGTTTCCAAGTCATTCACTCCCTTTACTTTATTAATGGCAACCATGTCATTTCTTCTTATGTGTATTCTTAGAAGTTCTTCATGAGGCACTATGAGAATACATAACACTGTTCTGTGATCCTCATCTATATTTCAGGTTATTTACTTATCATGTCTTTTGGATGCTGACTAGTGTCTTAGTCTAACAATTTTCCTTAATATCCCTATTAATTGCTCATTTCTTAGTTAACGGAAATCATAAGACAACCAGGATTCTATACATTTCTTGTGATAGACTAATAGATTTTAATTTAACTCCTTGTATATACTATTCGATCGGAACTTTTTCCCTAGGTGTTTCAATGTTCTTTATGCAAGAAATCTGGATTCACTAAAAGTATGAAATTTAAGCCCTCGTTTCATCTTCTTTCATATGGGCTGCAACCAATATCTATACCTGTATAGATATCTTGTCCTGACTGTTTTTGGATAAATGAACTAGGCAATGCAAAAGTCCATTTTTTGGTTCTACTTTGCTAAAGTAGGTCTAAATAAATTGATATCTATGGTATGTTCCATGTCTTTAGGTACATAAGACATATTGTTGCAGAGTCGCTACGGTTGTATCCTCAACCCCCATTACTTATTAGACGTGCACTCAAACCGGATGTGTTACCAGGTATTTTTTCCTTCCAACACTTTTATGATTCCTTATTTGAATTCCTAGATATAAATTCATTCTCTCTAGTTCATTTCATTTCTTTTCTGTTTAAAAGGTTCTGAACATAATTTTTGGTTTGTTTAAGGCAGCATCAAAATGGTGCATATTCACTTGGTGAATTCAGATTTCAGTTTCCCAAAGATTTTTAATGGTTATAGAATAATATATTTCTACAGAAATTCACTTTTAGTTTATGTTAATTGATGATTTATTGATTTGACATTTTCTATGCACTCATCTACCAAAATAATATCATATTATGTATTTATTCTCTCTTGTCGAACTAATTAGAATCATTAAAATGAATGCATATGCAGCACAATATGCTTTGCATGGAAAAACCTGAGGTAGGACAGACATAACGCATTGTCTATTTATGTTCATTCAATAAAATCTCATTATACATGCATTTATTTTTTTTTTTTTTTTTTTTGCTTTTTCATCTAACCGACCAGATTATGATTGGTTGGTGCTAAAATGAATATGTATGTGGCATAACATTATTGGATAGGCGTGGGGTATTTGTTCTACTTTAGACTTTCAATAGAATCTCATTTGGTGTTCTTTGCTTTAGTCATACGTAAATTAAAAAAATTTAGGTGGGACAGCATATTTATATATTTATTTCAAACTAATCCAATCATTGGTAATCAAGTGATGCAAATAGAGTTTAAATGCATGTATTGTAGCATTTTATTGGGCAGACAAATAGAAAACATGTTACAACCATCATACCCAAGATTTTTGCCACATATTTTACTCATGGCTCCTCCATCAACTCTGTAGGTCAACCATGTGTTCAATATTTGTCTCATGATATCTATGCTAAGCCAGAGTTGATTATGCAGGAGGATACAAAGGTGACAAAGATGGTTACCCAATTCCTGCAGGAACTGATATCTTCATTTCTGTAAGTAGCAGCAGTTACATATGCATTAGTTGTTTATGTCACATGTGCTATGCATAGATGAGTAATATTTTTTATCTTGAAATGTTGCCAGTAGTAATTCAAAAACTTGAAATTTAGCTCATTTTGTCATAAAATTGTGCTTGCAAACTCTTTCCTATGGTTTTTAATCAGTAGCACTGCATTCTTTCAGGTGTATAATCTACACAGATCACCTCACTTTTGGGATCGGCCCCTTGAATTTGAACCAGAGAGGTTTTCAAAGCAAAGGAAGAGTGTAGATATTGATGGATGGAAAGGTTTTGATCCATCTCGAAACCCTGGGGCATTATATCCAAATGAGGTTATGCTCCTGTCTCTATATGCTTACAGCCTAATATCTTGAACTGATCATTCTCAGATCAAATTTGTTTTTATGGATGGAATTACCAGGTTGCATCAGATTTTGCTTACTTAGGCTTCGGTGGTGGACCAAGAAAATGTGTTGGAGACCAATTTGCTGTGATGGAATCAACTGTTGGTTTGGGTATGTTGTTACAGAAGTTTGATATTGAGCTGAAAAATCCTCTGGAGTCTGTGGAACTGGTTACCGGTGCAACAATCCATACCAAGAACGGTTTGTGGTGCAAATTGACCAAGAGATCTAATTTGCATTAATAATACTTATTATTGTACTCCGTTACGGATAAAGAATATTGTTATTATTCGCAGTATCAATTTTTTGCCACTTTCATTCCAAAAGGATCTGAGTCTCGTACATTGTTCCAATATTATTGATATTTCAAGACTAGATGATCTTGCACTAGAAATTATACAACAAAATGATTTTCTACATGTAAATCTCCAACTTTGGAGAGATGAAAATTACATTTGCAGAGTTAGTTGTAAAAGATGCTTGTGTAGGGATGCTGCCAATTGTTTTAGCTACCAAGAGACGTGCATCTCATGCAAATGCTTTGTTGCAATGCTCCGAAACTGGGTAGAGTTGGGGGAATTTGGCTGCGTTGGGAGGAAGGACCCCAGTAATAAAAAAAGTCAAAGGCGGTATTTCCAAATTTAAAAGAACTACTGATTGATATATGCAAGACGTCGTTTCTTGTAAACTATCCTGAATGTGGAAGCACCCGAGCATGGTAGATGTTCTAAAACCAAGGTGTCCCTGCAACTATAGAAATCTAAATACAAGAGACCTTTATAAAACAAGTTGGTTAATGATGCTTCTCCTGCTGCGCCGCTCCCCTGATTCTTCACTTGCTGTTACTGCAACTGAGGTTGCTCCCTTTGGCTCTGATGGTCCTCCATTAGCCTTTGATTCTGATCCTGCTTCTAGGTGTACTAGAAGTGACATGACTACACCGCCGTCATCATCTTCTGCCAACCTTCATGGCCTGATGCTTCACTGTAATTTGCTGGTTCAAATGTCACAACATTGCATCTGTCATAAATATCTTGCAAAGTTCTAGTTCCTTGTACTACACATTCAATATCACTATCTGAGTCTTCTCCTGCATCTTGTTTTTGGTCTAGTGCTTCCAACTTTTGTTTCTTCAAATATAATATTTCTGCTCGGCATTATTTTTTGTCTTGAGATTTCAAAATTCTAACCTTTTGTGATATTATTGTACCCCAGAACGTAATCTAAGTTCTGACTTTGGTCTAGTTTATCTCTCTTCTCTTTTGGAATGTAAGTATAGCGTACACATCCAAAAACCTTGAAGCGCCTCACAAAAGGCTTGTTAGCATTCCATATTTTAAGTGGACCTTTGCCTTTTAAAGCTCTAGTCGGCAACAGATTCAACAAATATACTGAAACATTTACTACTTCAATCCAAAATTGTTTTGGTAACCTTTTCTCATGTAATAAACATTTTGCCATCTCCATAACAGTTCTATTTTTTCTTTTATTTACTCTATTTTTTGTAAAGTGTATGGAACAGTGAGTTGATGCTTAACTCCCTCTTTGTCACAAAACGTCTTGAATTTCTTTGACACATGTTCTACTCTATTGTCTGAGCAAAGCATCATGACTTGGCAACTAGTTTCTTTCTCTACTTGTGCTTTGAACCTCTTAAACTCACCAAAAACTTCTGATTTTTGCTTCAAAAAACTCACCTAGCTAAACCTTGAGTAATCATCAGTGAACAAAACAAAGTAGTTGCTTTTACTCAAGGATTGTGCACTCATTGCCCACAAACATCAAAGTGTATAAGCTACAATTTTCTATGACTCTCCAATTGCTATCAATTCTTCTACGTCAAAGTGTATCAACCTAACTATACAGTTGTCTAATATGTAGTCAAAATATAAAAAAACAATTCAATGAATGCACAATCATGTGCATGGAGACACACGACCTTGTGTCAAGACAAATGAAAAGACATACGACCAATTTATTCATGTTCCTGTAACCATGCTCAATCAACAAGGTCAACAATTTTGAAACACAATTGTGTATCAAAGACACATGCCTGTGTATAGGAAAAATTTAAGGTGTATGGTCTCATGTGATATATCGTACTCTCACTTATGCTACCTTCAATGCTTGAAGTCTTATTCAAGTATTAAAGGCACTTGACTATGTATATGAGACACATGACCTGTGTAAATTGGTGGAGTTAGTAAATTTGATCGTTGAACGTTTGATCAAGGTAATAAGTAAGGGATAAATGGCCATGTAATTGAAGCACAAGACTATATACCTAAGCAAAATTTAATGCAAAGTGAATGTTTCAACAACCAATAGATAGATTTTTCATAAAATAGCTCATTTTCCATTTCTAGCAATGAAAAACCTATAAATTAGAGTTTATTTAAAGTGAGAAGGGCCAGAGATAATATTGTAAAAAGTTTACACTTTTTTTGTTCTCATTTTCACCCATTTCTCACTCTAAAGCTTAATTGTAAATCTTTTAGAGAAATTTTTGTTATTAATTTGTTCATCTATCTTTGTAAAGGCGTTTAGTCTTCATAGTATTGTTTTAAAATATTTTGGTCAGAATCTCATATAACTATTGTAGTGCATGAAATCCTGAAGAAATATTGTAGAAGTTGGGTACAATCTCTAATATCTAATTAAACTTCATACAAGGTTACTTGAAGAATGTAAAATAAGAGGCTTAATGGAAAAGCTTCAAATCACTATAATTGGCTGAGCACAATTTTTATTCTTACTCTTTATTTGTATTTATTTTGTTTTGCTATTAGGTGCATTCCTTATCTAATGGTATAATTCTTTCACAACAAAAAACACACCAAAGACTTGTTGCAAAGGACTAGAATAAAGAAGGCAAAAGCTTGTCTAACACCATTGGCAACAATTCAAATTCTCTCAAAAGAATCAAGTAACGTTCTCTCTAGTGGAATTACCAAAAACAAAAAACAAAAAAAAACGTTCTCTCTATTGGTGATGAATATCAATATATAGTTGAAGCACTTTAATATCTCACCATAACAAGGTTAAATATTGCATTTGTAGTCAACCATTTATATCAATTTATTCACAACCCAACAAATGAGCATTGGAAAATTATGAAAAAATTGTTTCACTACTTAACTGGTAGTTGTGATCCGGTTTTTTTTCGGCTAAACAATCTTCACTTCAATTATATTGTTATAAGATAGTGATTGGGGAAGATGTCTAAATGACTGTCGTTAAACCAATGGTTACGATATCTATTTAGAGAAATCTTTAATTTTTTGGATGGCCAAGAAACAACCAATAATTATTTGATCCTCTATAGAAAGTAAGTAGAAGTCTATAACAAATGCAATGGTTGAATTAATTTGACTTTGATCCTTACTCCATAAACTTTGCCTTTCACTTAATTGTAAGTCCATTATTTGGTGTGACAATATTGGTGTAATTTATCTTACAGCTAATCCATATTTTCATGCTCATTTAAAACATAATGAGTTTGATTATCATTTTGTTGAAGAATAAAAAGCCATGAAACAGCATGAAATTCTTATTTATACGATATGATCAAGTAGCTAACGTTTTTATCAAGTCATTGTCCTCAACTCAATTTCTCTTTCTTGTTGACAAGCTTTGATTGCTAAGGAGTCTATCGACTTGAAGGGGTTGTTAGCTAAATATTTATCATCATCAACTTCAACTTATCTTTATCATACTTATCAACATCTTATCACAACTATACTTACATAAATCTTATCTTTATATCATTTTATCTCTATCATAGTTACAGAAATTTTATCACTATTATAACTATGTAATTTTATTTTTATATTTATATAAATATTATCGCTATATAATTATAAATAAGCAATGCTACGTAATCATCTTACCTAACTACCTATTAAAGGATGGTTATGTAATCACCTTTACATGATTGGATGATGCAAACAAAACCAAGAGTGGACTTGCATAACGATCTATTGCCTAATCACGTAAAAATGGCTACATAACTATCCCTTTATCAGGTGGTCACATAGCATTTTTCAATTATAAAATATTTTTGTACAAAACTATTTTATGAAGCATGAATAAATATACACACACCTTTCAGCCATACCAAAAACGTAATAATGGGATGCAACTCTTTCATAAAATAGAAAAAATATATATATATAGATAAGGAAAAATCAAAATTTGTCTTCACATATGAAGTTAAAACTGGAGGAAGGTGAGAAAATATAGTTTTTAAAGTAAGGTGGAAAAGCGTTTTTTCACTAAGACATATGTGAAAGAATCATTTTGCCCATTTAATATTGTATGATTTGATAGATATATTTAACTCCCTTAGAACTTTTTTAATTTTTATTTTGATTTATAAGAACAAGTTCTCTCCCACTCCCATTTGGGATTCCGAGGTCTTTGAATATTTTCCACTAAAGTTAAAAAAATAATATTATCATAAATTGTCTAAACTAAATAAATATGTTAAACGAAGAATAAAATTTCATATCACATAATACATATTATATGCATAAATGCCACATAAGTTGATCTGCACATCTAATGGAGTTAGAATTTAGTCTCAAATAGAAATAAATGAAAATTTTTTAAATATAAATTTCATCAATAAATCTTTATAGGCAAAAGCCTTTTTTTTTTTTTTGACAAAGTTTAAATATATATAGCAATAATGCTTAAATTTAAGCTATTCTGATTAAACAAAACAAAAGAGTTCTCCTAAAGTTATAAGGATATAATTCAAATTTTTCTAAGTTTAACGGGCATATGAGTCTATAAATGAAAATTTGGTTCACCAAACCAAATTCTTAAATCGTCTCTCTCCAAACAGGAAAGAGATTTTCTAATAAAACAGAGTAGAGACAGGAACGTAGATAAATATATCTTTAATTTGTCTCTTATCCTATGTATTCTCTAAATCATTAAATTTTAAAAAATTTTGAATTATTACAAGTACGTAATAGATATTTCATTATTTTTTTAGTGGTGACGAGAAAAAATTTCTTCAGTAAAAATAAGAAGAGGAAAGAAATGTTGAGAGATGATGAGAATTCCCTATCATCCCTATATCAGGGATATGATAAAGACGAAGAAAGGTTCTGCCATAGGGATGGGAAACACATTTCTCTCCTTGCTTCTTTGTCATCACTATCGGAGCCCCAATTCACCCTTAATAACTCCATCCATATTATTAGTTTCTAATATGTATATCTCATGATTTTAAAAATTAGATTGGATTGATCAGTCATTAAAAAACTATTTTAAGAGATGGACTAGATTAAACCAAATGGTTTGAGTAATTGGATGGCCAAGCAACAATCTGGATTTGACCCAACAAAAAAAAATTTAATTTAAAAAAATTATTATTGGAACTTGAATTCAAAATCTTATTTATTAATTTTGTACATATATAGCATCAAATTAAGTTATTTTCATCTTAAAATAATTAGACTATATATTTAATTATTAATTATATAAAATTGTTTTAACATTATTTTTAAACACCGGTCAAATGATCCGGCTACTGGTTGGATCAAACCATCCCTTTCACTTGATCAATATCTAATCCGATTCCCAAAATATTAGAACGTCTTTTATCAAAAAGGCTATCTTGTTGACCCAACTTGACCAACATTGAAGCATTAATTCTCTGGTTTTTCGATAAATATGCGGCATAATTTCCAACTAAATATCACTGTACTGTAATGGAAAAAAATAAAGCAATAAAGAAGTAGCATAAATGCTATAAAGGGCATTAGAAGTATAAATATTTTTGCATTGCTAGACTATAAATTCCTTTGTCCCAATACAGAATACACTTCAGAAACAAAGAAAGAGTTGAGAGTACCGGGTTCTGATTAGTATGCATGTATAATATGCCACATCACCATCATTATCAAACATAACTCAAATACAAGCACCATTTTACAGAGTCACGGCAGAACTATTATCAATGGTGACCAAACAACCAGATTCGTTGTATTGCTGATTTTTTCTGAAAATGCAAGGTATTGTCCAGCATTTGACAAATATGGTTGATATAGCTTGCTTAGGTTCCAGACAGCAACTTCCTGGCGGAAAATTGACGAGGAAGCCTTCTATCTATGAGTTAGATATTAAAAATTTTGGTTCAACTAGGGTAATAGTGTCGATATTCTGCTGCCCATTTATTGGAGGCTTTAAACTATTACTCAGACTTCCAGTTTCACTCCCAGGTCAGATTTTATTTAGTTCCATGAAGCAATTGTAATTCAGCATGGTCATGGATGTCTTGAAGCACTACCATGCAATTGTGTTGATCTCAGATGGGGGTCGTCCTGCAAATCACACCATACAGCAACCATGCATAAGGTCCGTGTCTAAAAGAAATCTACATAAAAATACCTTATCTTTGATACCAACCGATAAACTATAACTGAAACTAGTTGGAGGTCGGAAATCCAATTGACCCTACACCAGTGAAAGTAAAATTCAGAAAATTTAATCTTCAAAAATCATAGTCATAATTAAACTTATCTTTGAGTTCATTATGTCAGATATAAGAAAAGAAGATATACCAGCCCGTGCATGCTGTGCTGAGTCCCAAAAAAACCATCATGGGGTGCCATTGAAGTCAGTTGCCCCTACAGGTATGTACACAACTTACATTTTACAAAGCTTGTATAACCATTCCTTACGATATAAATGACAGTCATAAATCAAGCACAACTTACCAGCCCCTGCATGCTCTGTTGATTAACATAGTAACCATCATGGGGTGGCTCCATTAGATTTAACTGTACCTGCAATTAGATCCAGTCAAATACAACCATAACTGAACTGTATTACTTATATGAAATACACATCATAGCTTGTAAAATAGGCAAAACTGAAGAGAAATAAGATACCAGTCCTGGTACATTCTGTTGAGCACCATAAAAACCATTAAGGGTTATCCCATCAGAAGTCAGTGTTTCCTACGAGCATAATAAATAGAGATATTAACATCAACAAGATAAACTGAAGGTGGAATTAATTGAAAGACTATGATAACTGTAGTCATACTGCTGGTGAATTTACGATCCATCATGCTTCCTATGTGATTCTCTATAAAAAGAGAGTACCACAGGTGGTCTAGATACAAAATGAGCCAATGTTGTAACATATTTTTCCTATACCTAATCCTCATAATAATAACATTATAAATAGAACTAAAATAGGACAAACCATTTGCTGCTGCAAGCTTTCTTGAGCATCAACAAGCATGACATCTGGCTCTGATTGAACCTGTAATACAAGCAAACATTCTTCAATAACCTTTTTCTATTTTCTCTTTTTTCTTTAAATTTTAAGCAACAACAATAAAATCATAGTAAAAGTAACAATTCCAGTTGAACAAACCTTTCTTTTCCTAATTGTATTCTTCTTCTTATTTGACTTCGTAGTAAGGCTTCCTTGATTTATTTCTTCTGCTTCTCGAAGACCTTGAGTATGGTTACTATATTCCATCACAGAACTACAGTTGTTCGCATTCACACAATTCTTCAGTCCATCAACTAATGCACGAAAAACAATATTGTAATTCTCTTGGGATAATGATCCCTGTTCGCTCAAATCAATGGCTCTTTTACACAAATCATTGTAACGCTGCACCCTGGTCTGCGATAGTTCCATGCCTTCAGCTATCAAGTGCCTGTTCTTTGCATCTTTTGTCCACCTTTTCAAAATGTAATGAGGTGGGATACTTAGGAGACCACAAATTTGCAGCACAATCATTGCATGTCTACAAAGGAAACCTTTGTATTCAAACAGATGACAGAAACAAGACACCTCTAACTTTGATTCATTCAACATTACCATAAAATCTTCATTTTTTTCACAGTCTTGAACTTTATAAGTTACAATTGTTCCATCTTCACATTCTTTTTTAGGATGGCATCCAACTACACCCAAAACCTCAACTTGGAACTTCTTAAAAATTGTATGTGTGTAAACTGTTGACATTTGCTTTTCCCAAGGTGAAGGGGATTTCAGAGCAGGTTGTTTATGCCATGTATCAAAATCTGCTATGGCTTCCTCTTCATACCGATTTTGCAGAATACTCCCATACTGCTTCACAAACTCTTTCAAAGAAATTTTCTTATGGATGTATTTATCAAAGAAAGAGTTTATACTTTCTGAGCGCTGAGTAGTAGACATTCCAGCCAAAAAAGTATCCCCCATGTAAGTAGGCACCCATTTTTTACGATTTTCGTACAGTGACCGAACCCATTCATCATCTTGAAGCTCAAAACGAGTCACCATTTTCCACCATCTCATGTCAAATTGCTCGTCAGTCCACGATTTAAATATGCACTTCTGGAATTTTGACAAGAAATTCTCATGGCGTTTGATTACATGAGCAAGAGTTTCAGGTATTTTCTCCCATATACTCCAAAGGGAAAAGCAATGACGTGTATTTGGAAAGACCTCTTCAATTGCAGATTTCAAGGTTTTGCCTTGATCAGAGATTATGACCTGGGGAGCTTGCCCACCCATTGCTCTAAGCCATGTCCTCATTAACCAAACAAAGGTAGATCTACTCTCATCAGCAATGAATGCACATCCAAGCAACATTGACTGACAGTGATGATTCACTCCAACAAACAGAACGAAAGGCAATTTGTCATTGTTATTCACATAAAAGGTATCAAAAGAAACAACATCATTGAAATAGATATAATCATTCCTACTTTTTGCATCAACCCAGAACAAATTTCTCAGCCGTTGCTCTTCATTCAAATCTATTGCATAGAAAAACTTGGGATTCTCCTTCTTGATACGCTTAAAATACTCAAGCAAAACTTGAGCATCTCCCTCATCCAATGACAAGTACCGGCCTTTGTCAAATTGATTATCTATGTGACTTGGGAACCCAGTATTGGGATGCCCCCCAGATTGTCTAGACATCTCAACATATATCTTCCTTGTCCGTTCACTAACAGCATGCAAAATGTCTATATTGTTCTTCTCAGCTAATTTTACATTCCTTTGAATTCGAAAATGATATGCTAAGGCAGGTAAAAGCTCATGATTGTGCTCCTTGACAAATTCATGAATAATCCACTTCCCATCAGGCCTTCTCTTCACATGCATACTGGCTTTGCAATCTGTCTTCTTAACACTTGATCGTCGACTACTACCACTATCTGATTCTGGTGTGACCCCATATCTTGAACATGCAAATTTGGCATCAATAAATTCTTTCGACTTCTTTGAACGCCTACTATTCTTTATCGAACTAGTAAATCCCATAGACTTGGCATAATCCTGATAAAACGAGTAGGCTGCTTCATGTGATTCAAACTCAATCCCATTCCGTGGCTCAAAATCAGCTTCCCCTTCAAACCCCACAACAGGCATTTTAGGTGAATCAACCGCAAGATCTCTCCCATGTATTTGATCCACAACATCAACCATACTTTCATTCACACCAACACCAAGCGTATTATTCCTAACACCACCCACAATATCCTCTACCACGTTCTGATTCCTTCCTAACATTATCATTTCTCACAGAAAACTATTTCATCTTTATTTCCATTAACCATTTCCACTCTATGGAGCACATGAATACTTATAATGCTGCCTGAAAACAAATTATTATTCACATAATTTATTCAAACAAAGTTTTCATTCCTAGAGTAAGACAGTAATTTACCGTACAACAGTAATAACAAAGTAATTTTGAATCTTAAAATCAGACTAGCTCAAAATTAACAAATAAAACAAACAGCACCACTATATTACCGTCTGTTTGGTTGCTGAGAAAAGGAGAGAAACTGTTTTCTCAGATTTTTCTCGGCAACCAAACAGAAAATGAAAGGGAGGGAGGTAGAAGTTGAGATTCATAATTGTTAATTTTTTAAAGTTCTTCGGCAGCCAAACAGAAAATTACGAGGGAAACAAAAAAAAAATGAAAGAGGGAGAGATTAGGAGACCTGAAGTGAGATCAGAGCGAGTGAGGAAGAGGCGAGTGGGGGCGAATTAGGGTTTGAGTGCACTCGCTCACTCGCCAACGTAACTCATCTGGATTTTGATTTGGATTTTGAGTCTGATATTCTCTCCACTCGCTTCGCTCACTTGCTTCTTTTGTTCGTTTCCTCTCCGCGCGTTAAGCCCTTCGTTTTTCCTTATCTCTTTCCTTATTTGGTACTCTTTTGTCTTTTGCGTAGGACCAACACCCAGCATATGTTTTTTTTTTTTTTTTTAATATTTTTATTTTGCATATTTAAGAAGGGCAAAAACACTTATTCCCATCAGAAGTTCCTCACCCACAGATTTTTAAAAAATCAAATACGGACTCGTGAGTTTATTTTTTTCTAATTTATTAATAGTTTTTATAAAATAATTAAGATGCTTTCAACCAAAACAAACAAAAAATATTAATATAATATTAAAATAAAATTATATAATATTAATAAAATAATTAAAAAATTAAAAAAAACTATCATCATTATCGACATTAAAAATCTAATTAAACAATCATAAATAATCATTTAATACGATTGACAATCAAATTTAATTGTCTCGGTGGTAAAGTAATTACAGTGGTAACTTGTTTAAATTTTTTTCAATTTTTTAAAATCTTTTATTATTATAATTATATTATATTAATATTATTTTATATTCTAATTACTTATATAAAATTAATTATATTATTTTTATTTTTAAAATTTTTATTTAAAAAACAAAAATACCTCTGGATCATTATCATTTAATAATTAATCGTTAAATTTAATCATTAATTTTAACCAACGGATAGATATTGAATCTTTTAAAAATTAATAAGTAAGATTTAAATTTTTTAGGAAAACCGTGGGTGGGATTAAGTCTTTTGGCCTTTAAGAAATAACTTAGTTTACAATTTATAAATAAAAAGTTGTTCTATGTTCGTATAATAATATTTAAAATAATTTTATTGTTGTTAATCAAAGGTAATTAACATTTAATGTATTGTATGAACATAGTTAAAATCTCAAATTTATGTTTATTTACTTTCATTTTTTAATCTTTTAAATATTTTTCATCTAAAATTTAATTAAAAATAAAAAGTTCTGACAATAAATTTATTTTAAGTATATCATTTTTTATGTAGTTCGAGAAATTGAAACTAAAATTTTGAAATTTCTTGAAGTCAGAGTGACGGAAAAAATGATAGAAGTAATCACTCATGCATTTTATTTTTCGCTCTTAACCTATATTTTTTGGTTCTATCTTAGTTGCTATTATTAATTTAAATTGTAAGTATGATTATTAATCTTATTTATATGATTTGGAGTTAGATTTTGTGCACAATATGTAGAATTTTTTTTTTATAGAATTAGGGTAGAAGTGGTGAAAGTGATTAATCATACCTTATTATTTCATCAATCTTTTACAATTATGTAGATTTGAAGTAAATAAATTATTCTTTAATATAAAATAATAAGAATTGACAAAATAATGAGGTATGATTGATCACTACGTTAATTTTATTAAATAGCTTTTTAGATTAAAAATAGGCCAAAGGACTTATTCCCACCCATAGTTTGAGGCGGGGACAAAGTCTCATTCCTAAGTTTTCAAAAGCCCGTCTCTCACCCTTGGACCAAAATTCAAACATATTTTCTAATTTTTCAAATGAAATAACTAAAATACCCTTTAACTAATAAAAATTTATAATAAAATTATACAAAATTTTAAAATATAAAAAAATTTTAAAATATATTAAAAAAAATTTTAAAAATTAAAAAATATATTTAAAATTTTAAAATTTTTTTAAAGATAAACTGACTATCGTCGTTGATGCCGGCGACAGTGGCCATTGATAACCGCACCAGGTGGCCGTCTCCAGCCACCTAGTTCCATCTGGCCTCCCCGTTGGGTAGAAGCAGCCAGATCTGGCCGCCTCCAGTTTTAGAGAAGGAGGCCATATCTGGCGGATCTGGCTACCTTTGGCCACCTCCCCGTCTGGCCTCCCCTGGACTGACCACTTGGTACGATTATTAACGGCCACCACCGCTGGCATTGACGGTGATAGCCAGTTTATTTTTTTTTTAATTTTTAATATATTTTAAAATTTTAAAAATTTTATATTTATATAAAATTTATTTTATTATTTTATAAAATTTTAATCATAAAATGACATAATTACCCCTAGAATGTTACTGTTTACAATTATATTTAATATTGAATTTGGTCAAAGGGTGGGAGACTAGGTTTTTGAAAATTTGGAGGTGAAACTTTGTCCCCGCCTTAAACTATGGGTGGAATTATGTCCTTTGGCCTTAAAAATAAGGTTAAAACTAATATTATATTGGATTTTAATTATATATGTATAATCAATAAAATGTTAAATGATATTGTTCACCCCTAATAAAATTAAGTTAATTTAATTAATTTGCCTTTAAAGAATGTTAATCAATTATAATTAACAACATTATTTTTAATAAGTATTCATTAAATTTTTTATTTATTATTTTTCTTAATACTTTTAATTTAACTTTAATTTTTTTAAATTTTTATCAAAATCTTTGAGTTATTATATCTTGCCTTACTTGGGTATAGGTAGTCACGAATCACAATCGTGGGTCATGTTAGGCTAAATTTAGTGCGGTTCGTTATATCTACTTGTTGTGTCAACTCGTAACATGGCAAGACTTGAGGCACAATTTATAGTCTTTTGGGTCATGTCTTTATGTTACCCCCACAGACATTCTAGTTTTTTTCCTTTAAATAATTATTTAATTTTTATATTTAAGGTGATGTGTGATTGTGCATGGTGGATTGCATGCTCGTACATGAGTTCAAAAGGGTAGATTTGTAAATTAGTCATGATGTACGATCGTGCATTCAAATGGTTATTACATAAATCGTGTTTTTGATGGTTGAGAGACACAATAAAGACAATTGAAATTACTTGTACGACAGTGTACAGGAGATGTAACATCATGAAGAACATTTTTATACCATCCACCACACCAAATCAACTATTTGGTCATATTCACATCTCAAAATCACATACACAAATACATATTTCATAATCATTAACCATACATGCATATTAAGCATAACCATCCACTCAAAATCATCACACATGAAGTATAACATCATAAGCATGCTGGAATCGAACTCATCTCAACCAAAACATGCATCCAACACATCAAAAAAAGAGGGAAAGAGGTAAGAAACGTCTACCTCTAGACATGATTTCTCTCTTAAGGAAAACATAAACTCAAGCTAGATTGGATGGTCCTGGTTATTGATCTTCCCTTCTAGGGTTGATGTTCTCTGAAAATCAAATGGAAACTTTGAGTGAAAATGGCTGAAAAATCGGATAAACTTAACTTAAACCAAGGCGGCTGAAACAATACGCACGCACGGGCGTGCACCTCACATGCACAGTCATGCATGGCAGGAAAATTATAAAAATGTCATTTTCTCATGCTCGCATGCAAACCCTCTCAACAGGATACATACACAAGCCACCTAACTCTAGAAAATCATCTGTTTCATCTCAAAACTTTCTCACAATCCTAGAATTTTCATCAATCTCAACCTAACCCCAGATTAGAAGCCTAAAAGACAAATCTAACCTTGAGATGTTATACAAAGTATATATATTAATCGCAGCGATCAAGCAAATGAGGTCCAATTAATCTTATTATACGCAATCGAACTAGTATACTTACTAGTACATTGTGGATAGTTTCTAAAACAAACACAAGCCACCTAACGATATAAAGGCACATGGTCGTAATGACGTAAAAAATGCACAATCATCACTAGGACAATGACACCTATAAGGATGAAATAATGAACAATTGTACATAAACCATTCACACCCCATTCACAGTGTTGAAATCATTTTTGAAAAAAAAAAAAAAAACCTTATGTAGTGTGCTAATAATAAGGATAAAACATACATAACCTTATAAAGACAATTAAGGCAAGATATAAAATAAAGATGTCTAAGTATGTAGATGACAGCATGTACCTTAAGAAAATCATATTCGAATTGAAAAAGTGAAAAGTTGTAATTGAGTGGAAATAACTAAGTGCACCATGACGAGCCACTAGTTGTGTGCATTATGGTGCAAATGATGAAGAATGAGTTGATGTTGTTAAATATAAAAAGTCATTTTCTAACATGTTTATTAAATGGTGAAAAAAATCTATTAAATTTTTTATAAAATTATGAAAAAACAAAAAAGTCCAAATTAAATAACACTTTAACACAAAAATATTATTAAATAATTTTTTATCCCTAATTTATACACATTCTAATTATAAATAATAAAAAAATTATTAATACAAGTATAGATATGAGTGCCAATGTCGATAATTGTATATTTAGTAACAAACTAATATTTTTGAAAATATTAAAAGTGTTAATGAAAATTTTTGGGGGGTTTAAAAAAAAATTGAAAAACATTCAAACGTGTATTTAAATTTTTAAAAATTTAATATTACTTTCAATAATTTAAAAAATAACAATTATATATTTAAAAACTAAATAAAACACAACAAATTAAAAATATAAATATTGTATTACAAACTGTTGAGATAAATATTTTTAAAAATATATAAAGTGAATATGATAACTAAAAATACTTATTTATCTCTAAAAAGTTTAAAAAATGATATTTATACTTATACAATACTGTTTGTACTTCAATCTAACAAAAATGTCATTATAATACTTCAAACTTCAAGGACAAAATACAATTAATTACATTTAATATAACATTTACATAAACTAATATAAATATTCTTTTAACTATTAAAACTAATTATTGAATATAATAGATTAACAGGGTTGGGAATCGACACCAAATACACAATGTGAAATTAATTTTACTATTTTTTCCATTGACCTTGTTTAATGCAGAAATTGGCCTCCAATACTTGTTTCATTCCAAGACTTTAAAGGAAAGTAACATGAGGCCAACTGGGCCTGCTATCACATGCTTCGCAAATTACAAGACAATAACATGAAATGGGCTGGGCTGCCTGATTTTTCTCGCCAACAAGAAAAGCACTAGCACAATCATGTCCTGCCTTTTAAAAATCATCACAGTACTAGACAATGCCAAACAACGGTACTTTGATCTATTCTGATCAAGATGGAGAATTTTTTTTTTTTTTTTAACCTGAATTTTAGGCGTTATTAAGTTAGTTAAGCCACCTTGACATCACAGATAATATATTACAACAACCTTTGCAAGAGATTGAATAGCCCTAACCCAAATTCGTTCTAATGCTGCTACATGTTTATCAGAGAAGTTGGAAGTTGAAGATGACAACAGCACCCTATTCAATCATTTATCTTACAGTCACCAGCGAAGTGCTTCTCTGCAGTTTGATCCTTCCATCCACAATGCATTATATATTTCTTATTTTTACCAGAGTTCAAGGAGAGTACATTCTTCATTCTAACCAGAAAATAGAATACATCATTTTCCGCTTGCCAGAAAAGCAAACTATGGGACATTCAAACAAAAAGATGCTACAGCAAAGAACTTACCTTACAAGAAGGAAGTGCTTTTCATGCATGTCTTGATGCATCATCATGCAGCTGCGCTGGTCTCACGCTGGGATCATCCTGCAATGAGGGGATCGGAGCATGAGTGTGTAAAAATGATGAGATCCTTTCTATCTATCAGAATGATATTTGGTAAACTCACACGAATACCATAGGAAAAACCAGTTTGTGCCCGGAAGAAATCCATTTGTCCCTGAGAGAATTAAGCCCCGATAAGCAAATCATTTGGGTTCCATGATACACAGTTATACAATAGCACTGCATGAATACATACCAGCCCATGCATGCCTTGCTGTGCGCTGTAGTAACCATCATGGCTTGGTGCAATGGAGTTCAACTGTCCCTATGTACACAGAACCCACATCTTTAAGTTACACTCTAATCTCAGCAATGAAATTGCCATTTTTTAAATTTATTATACTTAATATTCATATGATATACCAGCCCCTGAATGGTCTGTTGACTCCCATAGTAATTATCACGAGTTGGTGCCATTAGGTTAAGTTGTACCTGTATAACAGTAATGCACGATATTCAATTAAAACAGCCATGATTTCTTTCAATGTATTATTAAAAGATAAATTAATGAAACCAGATCATACCATTCCAGGCACACTCTGTTGCGCACCATAATAGCCATCCAGGGTTACCGCTCTTGCACTTAATTTGTCCTACAAATACAAAATTTCAATTGGCAAGAAACTATTATATGAGCCATTTATTATTTTCATTAATATCCCCTTGCTTATCCATTAAGTAACATCATAAGCATTATGGGGTACTGCCAGTAGGATTCAGGAAGCCCAAAAATTCACAAATCAGGTTTATATCATAACTCTATTCAACGCACAACCTAATGCATGATTATGTTTATAACCCACTAATATTTAAAGAAGACAAACCATATGCTGCAAGCTGTCTTGTGCCCCTACAGCCATAACCTCTTGATCTGAATTCACCTGTAATTAATTAAGTAAATCAGCTTTGAGAAGAATAACCACTGCATAACATGAACATGAGCATGTGATTACCATCTAAAATTTACCTTTCTTTTCTTTGTTGGATTCTTTCTTTTATTTGTCTTGTTCATACTTCTACTTTGGTTATCTTCTTCAATGCATATCAGACCGTGAGTTGGTGATGCAACAGCTTCCACGAGACTCTTAGTAGAAGTATTTACACTAACACAGCTTCCAAGAGCTTCTTCTAGTGCACGAAATGCAATGCTGTAACTCTCTTGAGACAATGATGCCTCTTCACTCAATTTCATTGCACGCAGACATAAATCATTGTACCTTTGAAGTCTAGATTGCACCTGATCACATTCCTCTGTCAAAAATTGCCTGCTCTTAGCCTCTTTTGTCCATCGCTTTAAGATATATTGAGATGGGATGGAAGAAAGGCCACGAATTTGAAGAACAATCAATGCATGTCTACACAGATAACCTTTATATTCAAATAATCGGCAGAGACAAAAAACTTCTGACTTAATTTGATTCCACATAACAACAAAGTCCTGATTCTTTTCAAAATCTTGAACTCTAAAAACAATGCTCGTTTCATCTTGATTTTCCTGTTTAGGATGACAAGCCACAGCCCCCAAAACCTCAACTTGGAATTTCTTGAAAACTGCATGAGTATACACCCCGGAAACACTCTTCTCAAAAGGTGATGGAGATTTTAATGTGGGTTGTTTGTTCCATGTATCAGTATCTGCTTTGGCTTCCTCTTCATACCTATCTTGCAAAATAGTTTCATAAAGTTTCACAAACTCTTGCACAGTGGTCTTCTTATGCACATACTTATCAAAGAAGGAGTTTACACTCTCAGACCGTTGAACATTGGACATCCCAGCCAAAAAGGTATCTCTCATGTAGGTTGGCACCCATTGTTTACGGTCTTCATATAATGACTGCATCCATTCATCTCCCCTGAGTTCAAATCTCTCAACAAGTTTCCACCACCTTCTCCCAAAGTCATCTTCTGTCCATGACCTATAGATACATTTTTCAAATTTTGCCATAAAGTTTTCATGTTGTTTAATTACATGACCCAAATTTTCAGAAACCTTTGCCAATACTTGCCACAAGCTAAAGCAATGACAAGCATCAGGAAAGACCTCTGAAACAACAGATTTCAAGGCCTTATCTTGATCAGTAATTATTACTTTTGGGCCTTTTCCACCCATTGCTTTCATCCAAGTCTGCAATAGCCAAGAGAATGTCATTGCACTTTCATCCAATATCAATGCGCATCCAAGTAACATGAATTGATAGTGTTGGTTCACACCAACAAATAGAGCTAGAGGCATTTTATATTTGTTTCTAACATAGGTAGTATCGAAAGAAACAACATCACAGAAATTACTATAATCTTGCCTACTTTTGGCATCAGCCCAAAACAAATTCTTCAGCCGCTGATCGTCACCCACATCTACAGCACAGAAGAAATTGGAGTTGATATTCTGCATCTGTATAAAAAAATCAAGCAAAATCTTCACATCTGCAGCTTCTAATGCCAGATTCCGACCTTTATCAAATGGATTCTTGGGATCATTCTTCAAACCTACCACATTTTTATATTCAGCAAACTGTCTAGCCATTGCAGCATACATCTTTCTGGTTTGTTCGCTCACTGCTTGGGCTGGCAAAAGCTCATGGTTATGCTCCTTCACAAAACTGTGTATCACCCATTTTCCATCTTGCCTTCTCTTCACGTGCATACTTGCTTTACAGTCTGTTTTTGAACATGACCGTCTACCAGTAGCATTTTCCTGATCTTGCTTACTTTGCCTAGCACGTGGTCGATTATAGGATTTGTCATACTCTCGCTTGGTCCCATATCTAGAACAAGCAAATTTTGCATCAATGAATTCTCTTGATGTTTTTGAACGACGACTATTTTGTATAGCAGTGTTGAATCCCATCGACCGTGCATATTCTTGATAGAAAGAATAAGCTTCCCCATGTGACTCAAACTCCATACCCGAAAGTGGCTCAAGATTTGTATCCTCTTTAAACACTACTGCATCAGCTGCTGGAGAATTAGCATCCCCATCTTCAGTATGTAGGGCATCTCCAACAACCCCAATGCCTCCAGTCTCTAGATCATCATTATGCAGTGCCAGTTTTTCTTCAGCATCCAACATGTGATCAATACCATTTTGTTCTTCCTCTTCTTTGTCATGTTCACCAGAAGGTAACCTCAGATCTATGTCCATGATGAAAATTTATTTACTTCAGGCAGCTGTTGTATCAAGGAAACCTGGAGATAAAGATACAAATTAAGATCTTTGGTTTCCACATACCATAAATAACAATGCTCACAATAACAGTAATTAATTACTTCTGATAAACACTTCTGATGGCAACCTCCAATGACATGAAAGATGTGCAAGAAAACTGGTTCCAGTAGTCACTGTTAGATTTGGAATTATCATAATGATTTTAGGGCAACATGGAAGCTTATTGACGTAATTAGGGTACGAACAATTTTCTCACATTAACTTTGATCATGATGCTGCTATTTCAGTTTCTTTAATCTTCTCAACCTTTTAAGCATCACAAAGTGTTTTGTCATTACAAGAATTTTCTGGAAAAAGGCTAAGGGTGGTCCATCATTCTCAGCTGAATTTACAAAAGATGTTGGGACTTTTATTCAAACATTTGAGACTTTCTCCAAAGATTCAATGATAAAGGTCCTCCTTCTACCAAAAATTAGGAAGCCTAGTCCTTCCTAAGTATCAATTACAAAAAAGCAATGAATGAGCAAGGTTTAACATATTCATTAGAACTCTCAAGAGAGTTTGCTTTCTTTTTCTGTAAGCAAGATTACTTACAACGTGGATATTTACCTAAGCCTACTTTCCTTTTTTTTTTTTTTTTTCTTTGTTATTCTGTTAAAAATTACCTGCTTTCCCTACTATAGCCACTAGCTGGTTTTCATAGTATAAAACCACAAATTTTACTAATAAAGCACTTTGAATTAAGCCCTAATCAACGTCATTCTAATAAAAAAAAAATATGCACAGCCCAGACTTAAAGCTACAGAACTATGGCAAATTAGTTGCTCATGACTTGCTCCAAGATTATATTCAAACAAGTGGAAAAAATTAATAAAATAAATAAATAAATTACTCATAACACAAAAGTAATCAACTCCACTGTGAGCAACCAGCACTAATGGCATATGATTCCCCACCTAGCAAGATACAATCTTAGTGCTGGAATTGCATAAGACGAGACCAGTTTAGCATCTATTATTCCACAACTCCAACATAAAGACTTCTAGAATTCATGATTCAGTTATCCCTCTAAGAAAAATGCATTCACTGATTCTGCCTCAAATATTATCATAAAGAATTGTGTTAATATTTTCTTCTCTTTCTAGCTTAAGAAAAGTGTGATAACTACTCATTTCTGTGTTTTTTCCATTTCAGAAACATAAAGTTTTGTGTTAATTGTTATAATCTATTATTTTTCCATGATAAATACATTTGTAAAACATTATGCAGATGCACAAATACAATCTTGATCCTTCCACGCTATACACCATGGTGACTTGTAACTATCACACCTTCTCTTATCAAGAATCCCCTGCATTATTACCATACTAATTTCATCAAAAATCGTACATTTTTAGGATCAAAAAAACAGAAGCTTGATTTTCTGTTAGATCAAAGTAGCAACCTCTGTCACAATAACCACATGAAGGTTCCATATCAAGCAAATAACACTCACTTTGCCTCAATTTATCATAAAATGCGTTAGATAACTAGAACATCTGCCACATCAATGCCTAAAATCCACCAGAACACCCACATGGCGTAAAAGGTAAACCACAGAGAAGTTCCCAATATCTCAAAAAAGCAAAATGGAAGTCCATTACCAAAAAACCCTGCATTGATTCCTAGTCACACATTAAGACATTTAACCCTCTTACAAGATTTCACAGCTAAAACAAAAACGCAACTTGGACATATTCACAGATTAAATCAAAAAATACTACAAACAACTGCTCCAAACTCATAAACACCTTCATTCACAGCTTAACCCATTCATACGGCTATTTAGTACACTTGAAATATTTACAAGTAAATAAATTCAGTTCATATCATCTCCACTGGTAAAGCAAACCTAAAGCACAACAAAAACGTAACTTACGCAACTAATTTAACTAGACCCAATAATTCCTTGCTATTAATTCTTTCTTGATATAATGCAAAATTGAAGCAAAAAAACATTACTCAAACTCAGCTCTGAGCTGAACTGTTACAACAGCTGAGCTAGCATCACAATTCAATAACCTAACAAGAAATACACAAAAAAAAAAAATTTCAAGTTTTTAATCGGTTCAAGAAATACACAAAAAATTTGAAGAAATTGAATCAAGAAATAAAAAGTAATGTTCAATTTACACAATTCTTCATATGCATAAAACAAAGCGAAAGATTAGTACTGAAAGAGGGCGAGAAAATGTTGTACCTCTCTCTATGTAAGTGAAGAAGAAGACCTTTGATTTCGATCTGTCTGAGAGAGCAAGAAATCACACGCGACGGGGTGGAGCGAGTGGTGAATCTTCGTTGCGCCCAAATTTTGCGCTCTGTTTAGGGTTTCGTAATCTCAATGTCTCATTCTGACGCTCGCTTCATCTTTTTGTTAACCCACTCGCCTCCTGCACGCTTCGCGCGTGCCGACACTGCTGATGGTACTCTCGTAATATTCCGTTTGTTTACAATAGCGCGTGTGACGCGTGCTTAGAAATCTGGCTGGCATCCATTTTTGTAACTGTTAAGACACTTTTTTATTATTAAATTTATTTATTCGTCTTTTAAAAATAAAATTAAATGTTTCACGCGGTCCTTCTCCACTGAAATCACGCACTCTAACCTAATAAAAAAAAAAATTAGTAGTTCTTTAATATAACTTTCAGGTATCTTCTTTTGTATAATTTTTCAGACTAAGCACTCTTCTTACTAAGAAACTGTCTATATTTGTTGACTTTGTTTTCCCGTATTACCATTCCGTCATAATTCTTAGCCACACCGCAATCGTAACAAGACCTATTAATTCTTTGAAGTATTGTGAGGCCACATTGGTGGGCATACGTTGTGCGATTTTGCCTAGGAGACCTGGTTGCATATATTTAGGGGTCAAGCATGTTAGAAAGTACATATATGCTTCTCCGAGTGCAACAATCCTATGCATGTGATGAGATTTATGCAATTCTTTATCGGTTTGAATATGTTGTCTTGCCAACCTTAGAGCTGAGATCGGATGTCGTGAAACTAAAATCCTTTGACACAAAACGTGTTCCTTCGAGTCTTTGTTTGGTTGAAATTTTGTACACTAATTTTTAACTCTATGCTGACTATGCATCTATAAAGACTTTACTTCCTTTAGTTTGTTTGAGGGCAAATAAAGATTTAAATTTTGAGGAATTTGATATGTGTATAATTTCAATGCATTTTAGGCCTGAATTCAATTATTTTAAGTGAAATGTTGAATTTAAATAATTAATTTCTTATTGATATAGGCCAATTATATAATTTTATTGTTCAGGGTTTGTTTTTTTTTTAAATGCAGGGAAACTATATTAATACGACCATATTGATTAAAACTAAAATAGTTAGCGAAAACTACAAAGTGATGAATACGGATGTGTAATGCATTCGTATTGACACAAACGCAAATCTTCAATGATTAAATAGAACTTATCAAAATATTACCTTACCCAAATCAATAAAATCTTCTAAGGACAGCTAGTTGATAAGATATTCACGAGAATTTGAGGAACTAAATATGTCTACAAAAGGGAAAGAGAATTTTATTAAAACAACCACTAGGAAAAGACATATATAAAGACTCAGATTTGTACTAGGATTAGGAAAATGAGATTTACATAAGAAAAATACTAGACCAAAGATAAGACAATAACCGCAAGGAGATTTATGAAAAACTCAAGAGAAATGAGGCAAACAACACCGCCAATGGAGACGCCATACATACAGGATCATTTACTTGCTTGTCTTCGTTTGATGATGTTTTATTTTATTTATGTTGTTAATTTAGTTAATTTTACACTAATAAAATTATATAAATTAATAATGAGTATTAATGATAATCTATAATCATATGATTAAGTGGTTTTTTAATTAAAAATGGTATTTAGTAAATATACTAATAATGAGTATCAATTATAATGTATATAAAATATTATCTTAATAATATATCTTTTATTATTTAGATTATTTTATTTAATTGATTAAGTAATAAAATATTATCAAACTGATGTGACAGTTAAATTAAAAGATTACCTTAATAATTTTAAATTTATTATAATTTTAATCATCTAAAATAAAACTAGCCTACCATATTAAATATATTTAACAAAAATATATCACAATATTTTTAATATTTATTAATAAAATACAATAATTATTTATAAATATTTTAAGTTAAATTATTTTTCTGATAAATTTTTAATTTTAATAATAAAAGAATTATCCCAAACAAAGACACTTTAAATTTTTGTTTAATTAGAGTTAGATGCAAATCGAAGCTTAAACTCGTAATTTTAATATTATTATGTTTGAATTCAAATTTAAGTTTTAAGGGGTTAGATAACTATCGAGTTTTTAAGAATTCGATTTAAATCGATTAAAACAATGTATTTGACTGATATACGTATCCATAAGTCTTCGTTTTATTTATATATTTTAAAAAGTTTGTTAAGAAACTTGTGAAAAAGCTTGACTTAGCGTGTTAAATTCAAGCTCAAAGTTGAATTATATCTACCAAGTTTATCGAATTCAAATTTGATTATTTATTAATTGAGTTAAATTTAAAAACACTCAGATTTAAATTTAATTTAAATTGAACCTAATTCTAATTTCAATAGACATGCGCACCGGCCACTCTCTTGCCGGGTAGAGGCCCAACTATTAATCAAGGGAGAAGAATAGTAGACGTTGGGCACCCAACAATAGTCTCCGACATAATTAACGCACACACGCATCACTCAAAATACCTAACACGATAAAGTATGCAACAAATACTTAATTTTCTTTCTTTTTCTTTTTCTTTCCTTTTTTTTTCTCCTAATTTACTCTTTCTTTCATTAAGCTCATTCGTTCATTGCGTCAACGCTTTTTTCTTCGTTCTGTCACTTGTTTTCTTTCACTTGTTTATTGTAACACTCCTTTATTCTTCGTTTTTAGTTTTGTTATTTTCTTTCCCTTTTTTTTTTTTGGGTGTAATAGAATGAAAATGGAGCTTATCTTCACTTTTTGTGCCCTTCTCCGGCTTGCCTCTCTGGGTCCGCATTAGGGTTCTTTTAGGTTTTGTTAGTTCTTTTTAACATCCGAGAATTGAGCAGTTATGGTGAGAAAACATGGGTGGCAACTACCTGCACACACCCTTCAGGTATTTTGTCCAACAATTTTCTCTGTTTTCTTGTGAATTTGACTAGGGCTTGCTTTATTCGCTGCTTTCATTGCCGTGTTTATTTGTGTTTAGCTTAAAGTAGTTCATGATCCGTGTGTTCCTTGTGGGTTTCATTTTTTTCTAGGTTTTTCTGGCGTTCTAAATATGGGCTTTTACTCGTTTTGTGAATGTGTTCACTATGCGTTATGGTTTGAGTTCTGTTAGGGCGTTGTGTGTGTGTGTGTGTGTGTTTATTGGTTTTTCTGTGTGTAATGTGCAGATACTAAGCAGAAGTGAGTAACTTACAAAATCACGTGTTATGTATGTTTTATATATATTCTGGTAGTTTTGTCGGTCTTTGCCATATTGAATTAGACCACTGCTAATTGAAACTTTGAGCTTGTGTTTCTGCTATTTTTAGGCAATAGTTGATCTTCATTTTGTTTCTAGGTTGTGCTTTAGTGCATCCTTGTACTGGAATTTGAACAATATCAATGGACCCTTTCATATAGTCTTATCAGCATAAATTTTTAATGTTCAAGGTTACTGAACATGATACTAGAGCTAAGTTGACTGAGTTTTGTGTTGGAATCCACTCTTTTAGTTAAAGTATATGCATAGAGCAAGTGGGACCTCTCTTCAGATCCACTTGAAGTCCAGTAATTAAGTTCAACATTACATTAGATGATGTGTGAGATTTTTTTTATGATATTATAATTTGTGAAGGAATTTATTAGTCTATTAGTAGCAACCATCAAGATGGAAATCAATTATTTCCAACTTGTAGATTATGGTTGTGCAATTTCTGTTAATTGATTTAGTTTTCCTTTGATATCTTTTGGTATTTGATGTTTTTTTGGCCCTTACCTTTGATAGGTTGTTGCAATTACTGTATTCTGCTTGTTAGTGGTTGCATTTTATGCTTTCTTTGCTCCTTTCCTTGGAGGCCACGCTTGGGAATATGCCTTGTTTGCTGCTTACTCTCCAGTGGTATGTGAATTCATTCTATTTGATTGTTTTAAGCAAACTGTAAACAGTGACCTCGACATGGACTTGAACAAGAGAAGTGAGTCACTTGGTCAATCCACATGATAATGTATCAACATGCCAAACTTAATTTTACCAATTCAGGGGCTAATCACTGGTAGTGTTCCTTTGATTTTTGCTTGTATTTGGAAAAGGTTTTACTCTTATAAAGTGTATACCTCATCGTTTCTTTTCCTTGTGAGTGGAAGGCAGTTATAGATCTAGCCCAAAGTGCTTTCATAAAAACTGATGGCTTGGTTTCAGACTGTGCAAAGTACTAACCTGATTGAGCACAAAGTTGAATTTTTCTGGTCAGGGTCCGACAACAACAGTCTTAGAAATTGCCTAATTGAATTATATGTTTCAAATGGCTTCTCTGGTTAATTGTAGACCTTGATTATAGAGATTTGCTGCTGCCCTCATGTCTGAAGCACAAAATTCAGAAAAATGTTGATTGAGTTCTCCCAAATGAAGAAAAATGTGTTCAACTTTTCTTTTCAGTGGCCTGGTTACAGCCCTGTAATAAATGTCATCTTATGCTAACCCCAAGGGTTGGGCTTACTGGTTCCCTTTAGTTTCAACTAAGAGGTCAAAATTTCAAATGCTTTTGGGGCCACCTACTTGGGATATTATGTCCGATGTGTTTCTTGATCACCAAGGTTTGGGTTTCAGAGTAGCTCGCAGTTAAAAGCTGATGAGCTTGTAGGGAAGGTTGAGGCATTTTTAGGTTCCAAAAAAATAATTATATTCTGCTCATATTATTTAGTCTTCAAACCCATTAGTTATCCTTTTTTTCTTTTTTGTAAAGAAACATAGCCTTCATGCCGGATTTTATACCTGTATTAAATTCATGTCATGGCAGGCACTCCTGGTGTTCATTCTTTATGCCCGTTGTACTGCTATTAATCCTGCAGATCCAGGCATAATGTCCAAATTTGATAGTAAAGTAGCAAACAAATCTAACACAAAACATGGGTTATCAGTGAAGGACATACCGAGAAAATTTGATGAATTTGGTAGTGGGGTGCACTCTTCCCCATCATCACTTTCAAGAAGTTCTGTAGGGGCAGCAAACTCTAGTAAGAAAGGTTCTGTGGGAGATATTGTCGGAGTAGATGTTCCAGGAGAACCAGTAACCAGAAAATCTCGTCATAGCATTGGAGAAATGTTGTGTGCAGTGTGTGTTCATGAAGATTGCCGCAAAGAGGAAGAGGCAGCTGAGCAACAAGTTGATGATGCATTGTTCTGCACACTGTGCAATGCTGAGGTATTACATCATAACTAGTAGATTAGTGCCATGGTACATATTGTATTGATATAATGTTATAGTAGAACTAGGATTTTTCTTTCCCGATAAGAAATACAAAAAAAAAAAAAAAAAAAAAAAACTACTTGTGCATTGCATATATCACATTCCTGTTCTCCACCATCCAGGCTAACTTGCATGGCTACATATTTGTTTTTGGGGTCTTAAATCCATTCAAGACTGTAGTCTCCTAATAATTGGTGCAATTTCCTTACAAAAAACTGATATTTATAGCCTCCTTTATTCTGTACGCAAAATTTTTTTTTAAGCGAAGCTTGATTTTTGTTTTGCAGGTCCGTAAGTTCAGCAAGCATTGCAGAAGTTGTGATAAATGTGTGGATGGTTTTGATCACCATTGCCGGGTATATTTTCATGTTTTTATTTTTTTTGGTAATTAGGTATATTTTCATGTTGCATCTTGAAATATCTTTCTTTCAGTTTCGAGTAAATTTCATTTAACAGTTTAGTTGCTAGAAACTAACCTCGTTTCATTATATTGTTGCAGTGGCTTAACAATTGTGTTGGACACAAAAATTATATGTCTTTTATCTTGCTTATGGCCATCAGTCTTGTTTGGGTTTGTATTTTTGAGTAATAATTTATCTTTAAAAATATATTTATTCAAACATAAATGGTTCCCCTGTGTGTGGTTCAGCTTGTTATTGAAGCAGGAGTTGGTATTGCCATCCTTGTTCGTTGCTTTGTTAATAAGAAAGGCATGGAAACTGAAATTGTTGACAGACTTGGAAATGGTTTCTCTCGTGCCCCATTTGCAGTAGTTGTGGTACATCTCATGTTGTAGACTGAAACTGGCATATGTTTATCTATTTTTGCTGGTCAAAACTCTAATGCTAATACTGGGTCTAATTTTCATGTAGTTTATATGTACTGGTGTTTCCATCCTTGCATGTATACCTCTGAGTGAACTTTTCTTTTTCCACATGATACTGATAAGAAAGGTCAGTGGCCAAAACTTCATTTTGCTTTTATTTCTCTTGGTGTTTTTGCATGGTCACTTTTATGATTGAAGAATGGTTTGGAATCTTACAATCATATTTGGGTTGAGAAGGCAGTAAATTTTCTACCCTGGTAAGTAGATGATAATGGATACAGCTGACACATTGAGTAATTTCTGTGCAGATAAAATAATTTACCTATTTGAAAGTTCCTTTTTACCATTTGATTTTTATGAAATTAGGGTATTACAACATATGAGTATGTTGTGGCAATGAGAGCAATGAGTGAGGCACCTGCTGGGGCATCAGTGGATGAGGAAGTGCCAAATTTGCTGTACTCTCCAACTGGATCGACAACAACTGGCATGAGTGGTGGAAGCTCTTTGGGCCTGCAGTATAAGGGGGCTTGGTGTACCCCTCCAAGGATATTTGTTGATTATCAGGTACTATCCTTTAGTATTTACCTTTTCATTTTAACTCTCCATGTTACAAAACCTTCGGTGAATCTATTGAAGGTTCTGAATAGTATTTTTGGAGTAGATATGTTATCTGATTCTTAAATTATTTGTGTCATAGATTGTTCAGTTGGGGCTTATTTTTTCTCTATTGCAGGGTCTAGATGACAGCTTTGCCCATGATCACTGCATTGTATACTTTTCAAGTATTTTTATTATATAAAATAATTGCATACAAAGTTAATAATATTTACTTCACCTCCAATACTTGTATTTATTTATTTATTCTTCTAATTTTAGAGTTGTAGCCACAGATTACATTTCTATGTATAGTTATGTTTATAATGCGTGGAAAAAGGATTGAATTTTCTTTATGCTACCTAGATCAAATTTGTAAGCCCGAAAATATTTTCTACTTAACTCAGAAATCACACATTATGAATGTCATCTTAACCATATAAAATGATCATTTACATAAAGCCAGCCAGCCCAGATTTCTATTATTGGAGGCACATTCTCTATCAATCTTTTTGTTCTATTTTAGCCATTTTAACAACATTTTCTTGCTGATTTAGCTTTTAGCTTCTGTCTCCATGTTTAATACTGAAACAAAGTCTCAAAACTGGTGGAGGTAAAGATTTATTTTGAATATGGTTTATCAGGATGAAGTTGTACCCCACTTGGAGCCTGGAATGGTCCCTTCAACCATTGATCCAGATGCAGCCGGAGTTGCAGAAAGAGGGAACAAAGTGCCCAAAAGACCTGTTCGTATTAGCGCCTGGAAGCTTGCAAAGTTAGATTCGAATGAGGCAGTGAGGGCTGCAGCCAAAGCTAGGGCGTCATCATCTGTTTTACGGCCCGTTGATAACCGCCGTTTGCCTGATTCTGAATTCAGCTCTAGTGGCAATCTGAGTGTTAGAAGTAGTGTAAGCACAGATATGGGGGCAAATAAAGAGAACAAGAATGAGCTGGGATTGTTAGCACTGAAAAATTCCTTTGTACCAAGTCAAGGTAGCCGGGATGAGTATGAAACTGGGACTCAAAGTGTGAGCAGCTTCAGCAGTCCAAGCCAGATTCATGAGTCAGTCACAGTTGGCCCTCTGCCGCAAGCTCATGGTTGTAGTCATTTTAATGCAACCACCTCAGGTCCTGGTGTTCCCAACTTTCCTGTAGCTTCTAAGGTGGTGGCAGCAGCAGCTTTCCCTAGTATCAACAAGCCAACAACTAATATTTCATCAGAATTTGATGAGAAGATAATGCAAAAGGGAGGCATTACTGATCCGTTGCTACTGTCAGCTCCTGCTGCTTCTCTTCTTAGAGACGTGAAGAGGACATCAGTTGTTTGGGACCAAGAAGCTGGGAGGTATGTATCTGTTCCAGTATCAGCGTTAGAAACTCGAAGCAGGTCATCCTTACAAATAGGATTGCCACATTCTAGTGCACAAATTAGCAGTCAAAATAGAAGACCAATTATTCCACCTCAAGAATCTTCTTTAGCAATGCTTGCTCCAGTACAGCAAGCAGAGAAGCTGATGTACACGGGAGACTCTATTTTCTTTGGCGGTCCACTTTTGAGTGCCCCAACAAGGGATATTCTAAAAAATGACAGGGGATTGAATCCCAGAGAAGGCCAAGAGAGGGTGGCACTCAACTTATCACGAGAATCGAGATTTAAAAGGGATTCAGTCTCGAACCAGCTTCCTGTATTTGTCCCAGCAACTACTGATCACAAAAATGCTTCTGAATCTGGTTTGTAGATACTCTAAACTTAAAACCTTGAACATGCGTGTAGAAATTTTCCTCACATCATCTGGGTTGACAAGTGAAGTGGAAAACAGAAGTTGAAGAAACCTCTTTAAATGAGCTGCTTGACCCCTGGAACCTTTTCAGTTTTGATTATGTTGCTAATACAATTGTGTTGCAGGGTTCAAGCAAGTTGTGTCTTCTGCAGCAGATGAGGTTTAGTAGATGACATGTCGGCTTTAGAAGCTTGTAAACGAGGTTATTTAATTAAAAACAAAAAATTAGACAATCAATGTTCATCATGGCTAAAGGGTTTCATTCAAAACCCTTTTGACCCTGTAAACCCATTGTTGCTTTTCTGAATGATTGGTAATCTAGGTCTCACTCCACACTTGTTTGTGAACAATGTGACTTGGTTTGCAGTTTTTATTTCAACGTGTTTGAAAGTTCTTCGGCAAATCCTGATATTTTGAGAGAAAACCATTTACTTAATAGCATCTGCTAATCAGCTAATGTACAGTGAAGTTGTGCACAGGACTTCGGTTTTATCACTCTTTTTCAAAAGTTTTTTTTTTTTTAATTTTCTGATGAAGGATAATGTTATATTTGTATTTTTATTACTATATTTAAGTGACGTGATATGGGTTAATTACTGGTAATTTTAAGATCCTAAAAGGGCTTTGAAAGAAGATGAAGCTGTAAATGAAAAATATCTTAGACATGCATTGTAAAAACTTGTGGCTGTCAGGCGTTTCGAAAAGGAGCATTGATAAGGAAATGGTTGATGAAAATATAGTATAAAGTTTTCATATGTAAATAATGTGGCCCAAAGTTTGATATTGATCCAAGGCATTTCTAAATAACAAATTAGGCCGAATGACATATCGCCACCCGTGGTCTCGCTTAATGATAATTATCGTTCACAAAAGTTTTAAAAGCCAAATACTCATCCTCATAGGAGTATTTTTGTTTTTTTGAATTAAAATTAAAAATATATTTTATAAAAATATTAAAATAATAATAATAATTTAAAATATTATTAACAAATTAAAAAATAATATAAATATATAGAAATTATTAAAAAATAAATTTATAAAAAACCACCGTCTTCGCCGCCAACGTCTTTGGCGGCAATGACCACTTTTAACTTTATCAGGTAGTAAAAAACGGTCACCAAGTTTTATTGACGGTTAAATCTGGTCATCTCCGTCATTAAAGAAGGTCAAAAACGGTCAGAATATTTGATTTTGACCGTTTTCAACTTTCTTTAATGAAGGAAAAGGCTAGATCTTACCATCTTCATCAAATTATTGGCAGCCAGATCTGACCATCTCCGTTTAATTATTGACGGCCATATCCGATCGTCAATAGAACTAAATGGCCGTTTCCAGCCACTTGGTGAGATTAAAAACTGCAGTGACTATTTTTTATATATTTATTTTATTTTTTATTAATTTTTAAAATTTATTTTTATTATTTTATTTTAAATTTTTTTAATATTATTTATATTAAATTTTATTTTAATATTAATATTATTGAATTTTATAAATGATATTTTGATCTTTTTACAGTAAAAAAGTAGGTATTTAATTTTTAAAATTTTTACGGATAATAACTTGTCATTAAATAAAACCTCGAGTGACAATATGTCATTCTACCTACCAAATTACCACCCCTCAACCTTTTTAAATCCAAATATCCAGCTGAAAGCTATTAAGGAAGATGAATTATGTTTGAAAGAAGGGATAAAGGTACCTTTTAGAACCTCATGTTTTCATTTCCATTACTATTACTTAGGTTCCTTTGACCAGACCCATTCTACCTAGAATCTACAAAGAGAAAGCTAGGAGGATTTGGTAGATGTTGAAAGGAAGAAAGGAGGAAGATGATGCAAATTGGGAGGGCGTCATAGAATTGAATGGGATGAGTCAGGCTTGGGTTCGAATATGAGTGAATTTGAATGGTTCCAACTCAACAAATTAATTTTTTTTTTTTGTAATTTATTGGTGATAATTTATGACCACTAAATATTATTATCACATTCGAAAAAGGACTAGTCGTAAAGGAAAAAAAATATTGCCTCAAAGAGGGGTGTGTGTAATTATTGGTGAGGGACTTTTGTTATCTTATAAAAAGGGTAAATAAATAATTTAATTTTTAATCAACAAAAAATTTTAACCAGACTAGAGAAAAAATTGTCTTAAATGGGCTATTTGAACTTTAAAAAGTAAGTGTTATTTGGGAAAACCTTGGGTGGGAATAGGTTATTTGGCCTATTATATTGATAATGCAATTGGGGGATAAATTGACAATGGCTGGCCATCCAACCTTCATGGACGTCAGCTATTCTGTTATAGCATTGGGTGTTATCTAAAATTGACTGCCCTTCCAATTGAGGTTCATCCTTATCTAATACTAATCAGTAAATTCATTAGGAAATTTCAAAGATTCAATGCATATCACAAATTCAAACCTTATCATTTACTTTAAATTATAATATTGTTATATTTAATAAAATAAGTATGTATGAATAATAGTTGTATTTGATTAATTATTCTAAAATAATATTAAAATATTATTTTATTTAAATATCTTTAAAACATATACAAATTGATATTATATTTGTTTAAACTAATATGTTATAGGTCAAGTATTTGTTTAATTAATTTTATAAAATATTCGTCATATTAATAATATATTCAAATTTTAATAATAATAATAATATCAAATTATAAAATTAAATAATTAAATTATTTTTTTTGAGTTGTCATGTTTTTATACACACTTTTTTTCTAAAATATTTTCTATTTTATTTATTATTTTAATTAAAAATAAGAGTATTTTTTTTTCCTAAAATTTAATCAGTAAAAAAAAAATTATAATCAAAATTAAGATTATCAAATTAAGATCATCTTGTTAATTTTTTAATACAATCAAATCATCTTAAACATAGGTTATATCACTTTGATAATATAAGATTATTAAATTTTTTTTATTAAATGACTAACTATAATCATCTTAAATTTGTAATGAAAATATCTGTATAAAGAAAAATGAAATATGGCAACTATATTTACAAGATCTTGAATCTAGTTCTAGTCACATTTCATTCGCTAATGTTATGAAATTTAATGGGGGAGTTAAAAGAAAAAGTCTCATTTCCCACCCAAACTTTGATGCAACTACTGTTTTATCTTTAAATTAAAATTTTTATTTTTTCACCCCTCATCCATTTTTTTTTATGAAAATTATTACCTAGAAACGTGAAAAGTCATTTTCTAGGGACATAAAAATGATCATTCAAAAATATATAAAATTAAGCCAATATATTGCACACACCTAGATATAATAATAAAAAATTAGCCAATCATTTTCAACACGTGGACGGACGAGAATTTAAATTGATATGGACCCAAAAAAAGGATAATTTTTTAATATTCGGCAAATGGTTTTGTGCCACATGAAGGACGAGATTTTGAAGCGACATTAACTTCTAAATAATTGTAAGATTTAGAGGTAACGAGTCATTGACACGTGGATCATAAAATATTTATTTTCCATGCGCTCTCAAATTTTGATCTACGGCTTAATTTTTTTATGAAAAATCTACAGCATGACAAATTTTATAAAAATTGGGCCAATAATATACGAACATGTTTCAGGGTGTGATTGTCAGTTTACACGAACGTAAAATATTAAAAAATATATATATGCAAATGAGAAGACAAATGTGACGGGTAGTTGAACCAGTTCGGTAGGATTAAATTCAAATTGAATCAAACGTAAACAGATATATATTCATTTTTAGGCTCGTTATTACTGTTTAGGATTGGGTTCGTATTCGTATTCGTCGAATATTTTTATAATAAAATTTATATTCGATTCGTATTTATATTTATATTTATTAAAAATTATAATTAATATAAATAATTAATAAAATATAATTAAAAATTTTTTAATTTAAGTTCGAATTCGTGTTCATATTCGATTCGTATAATTTAAGTTTGGATTTGTATTCATTGATTTTTAAAAATTATTATTCGGATTTATATTTGTATTTAGATTTATACTGTTCGTTTCAAACTTATTCGAATTGAATTTAAAAATAAATATAAATATATTTGATTTGAATCCAGCCCTACAGCTGGTAGTGGTTTGAAACAAAAATTTTTATGTCCATGTGCTAGGGTAGCTTGAGTGCTACACTATCATTTTTGACATTTGTTTTTTAAATAATTTTTATTATATCATGTATTAGTTTTTGAATATTTTTCACATAATTGAAATGAATACAATACCTTTAAAATTATATTAATAATGATATCATTTACAGTGACCCAATTTTTTATATAGATAATGATACTGACCATATATAGATACTAATTAGTTCGTTTATCACCTAAAATGTATACATCTATACTAAAAATTGATTATAATGCTATAATAAATATTAAAAAGGTTAATAAATCACATGTCATGACAAAAAATATTGTACATGTGTTTTGATTTATTATCTATTATACTAAAATATCAGAATTTTTATTTTGATTTATTATTTCAAAAAAATTATCAATATAAATATAATTAATATATTCACCAAAATTAGAAGATTGGCCTATAGGTTGC
Source organism: Anacardium occidentale (assembly GCA_026122585.1). Classification (NCBI taxonomy): domain Eukaryota; kingdom Viridiplantae; phylum Streptophyta; class Magnoliopsida; order Sapindales; family Anacardiaceae; genus Anacardium; species Anacardium occidentale. Next base: position 892,659 of record JAJEJH010000031.1, read on the forward strand.
TTGCTTTTTTCTAATGAAGGATAATGTTATATTTGTATTTTTATTATTAAATGTGATGTGATATGGGTTAATTACGGGTCATTTTAAGACCCCAAAAGGGCTTTGAAAGAAGATGAAGCTGTAAATAAAAAATATCAGGCTGTTAGGTATCTCGAAAAGGAGCATTGAAAAGGAAATGGTTTATGAAAATATAGTATAAAGTTTTCTTATGTAAATAATGTGGCCCAAAGTCTCATACTGATAAGGCCAAATGACTTGGTCCCACCCAACGATTTTCTAAATGACAGGTATCTCCATCAACTTTTGTAAATCCAAATACCCACCTCGAAGCCCTTGAAGGAGATGAATTCCATTTTAAAGAAGGGTATAAAGGTAATTTTTAAAACCTCACATTTTCATTTCCATTGCTATTATTCTAGTTATTTTGACTAGACCCATCTGACCTAGAATCTGCAAGAGAGAAAATTAAGACAATTTTGTAAATGTTAAGAGGAAAAAAAAGAGAAAGATAATGTGGATTGGGAGGGCATCTTAGAATCAGATGAGATGAGTCAGACTTGGGTCTAAGTTAGAGTGAATTTGAATGGTTCCAACTCAACTAAATTTTACTTTTCTAATTTATTGATAATAATTTATGATTTATAAATATTATTGTCAAAAATAAAAAGTTAACCATAAAGGAAAGAAATGTTGCTGTGTTGAAAAGGGATGTGTGTAATTATTGGTGGGGAATTTTTGTTATCCTATCAAGAGGATAAATAAATAATTTAAATTTTAATCAAAAAAAAAAATTAACAAAACTAGAGAAGTGTTGTCTTAAATGGGTACATGAACTTGAAAAAATAAGTGACAAACTTGGGTATTTGAGAAAACCTTGGGTGGGATTTGGTGATTTGGCCTATTGATAAATGCCACTGGGGAACCAATTGACAATGACTGACCATCAACCTTCATGGACATCAGCTATTCTGTTTTAGCATTGGGAGTTGTCTAAAATTGACTTGACTTTCCAATTGAAGTTCATCCTTATCTAGTACTAATCAATAAATTCATTAGGAAATTTCAAAGATTCAATGCATTTGGCAAATTTAAACCTTATCATTTACTTTAAATTATATTATTTTGTATTTGATAAAATTAATGTGTTTGGTATTATGTTTATTACACCAACATGTTATAGGTTAAAGTATTTGTTTAACTAATTTTGTAAAATATTCTCTGTATTAATAATATATTCAAATTTTAATAATAAACAAATTATAAAATTAAATAATTAAATTATTTTTCAAATTGTCATGTAATTGTACATATATTTTTTTAAATAGTTTCTATTTTATTTATTATTTTAATTAAAAAATAGTATTCTTTTTCTGAAATTTTATAGGTAAGAAAAAATTGTAATCAAAATTAAGATTATCTTGTTAATTTTTCAATACAATTAAATTATTTTATATATTATCTGTTATATCAAAATTAAGGTTTTCTTAAATAACAAACTCTCACTCATAAAAGTTTAAAAAATCAAATACACATCATTGAGCAAAGTCAGAAGAATATTTTTGTCTGTTTGAATAAAAATTAAAAAATTAATTTTAAAATAAAATAAATATTAAAATAATAATAATAAATTATTAAGATAATAAAAATTTTAAAAATAAAATAATTATTTAAAAAATAATTATCGTTGTTGACAACATCGCCAGTTGGGGTGGCCGATGATAACATCACTAGGTTGTCGAAAACGACCATTTGATTTTATTGACGACTGTATTTGGCCACTTGATTGTTGAGGCGACCAGTATAACCATAAAAAATCTAGCGGAAGTAGTCAGATTTAGTCATCTTGACTATTTGAAATGACCAAGAACAACTGGTGTCAAACATTCTAGTATTCTTCAATGTTTGACCACTTTCACTAGATCTAATCACTAATAGATTTAGATAGTCATTTCCAATCATTTGATGAGGTTAATATTGGTTATCATCGTTAGCGATCCTATTGGCGATAGTGGTTATTTTGTTAATATTTATTTTATTTTTATTTTTATTAAATTATTAACTTTTTAATATTATTTTATTTTAAATTTATTTTTAATGTTATTTATATTAAATTTTATTTTAATATTAATATTATTAATTTTCATAAAAAGTAATTTAGTCTTTTTAAAGAGTAAGAGTAAGTACTTCACTTTTTTAAGGGAGTTTGTTGAAACTTTGGATGGGGACATGTTGTTTGGCCAATGGAAAACTATAAACCCCATTAATTAAATTATCTGTATAAATGAAAATGAAATATAAAACAACTATATTTACAAGGTCTTGACTCCAGCTATAGTCACATCATCAACCCTTTATGTCATGAAATTTAATGGGGAATTAAAAAACATAGTTTAAATGACCATTTCCCACCTAAACTTTGATACAACTACTTTGTTGTCTTTTAAATTAAAAATTTTATTTTTTTCGCCTCTCATCCTTTTTTTACGAAAGCCTTACCTAGAAAGGTAAGAAGTTATTTTCTAGGGACTTAAAAAATAATAATCATTCAAAAATATATAAAATTTACCCAATACATTGCAGACACGTAGATATATAGACTAAAAATTAGCCAATACATTTCAACATATGGAAGGATGAGAATTTAAATTGATATAGACTCAGACAATGAATAATTTTTTGATATTCAGCAAATGGTTTTGGGCCACACAGTAAGACGAGAATTTAAAATGATATTAACTTCTAACTGACACCAAGGTGGTAAAATATTTATTTTTTATGGGTTTTTAAATTTTGATTTATGATTTTAAGGTTTTAATTTAGTAGTAAGAATAAGAATAGTTAAAATAGTTAGATTTCAATATGTAATAAAGTTAATAACGTTCGATTTATTTAGTCTATGCTTATGAATATGAATAGGCATCAACCCCTGAATTATCTAAAAATAAAAGTTTTGATATATAGCCTAATTTTATGAAAAATCTAAAACTGACAAATTTAATAAAAAAAAAAGGAGCCATTAATATACAAAAATGTTTAAGGGTGTGATTGTCATTTTACACGATATAAAAATTAACGAATACTTATTAAAAAAAATATGCGAATGTGAAGACAAATGTGATAGGGAGTTGAACCGGCTCGTGGTGGTTCGATACAAAATTTTTTATATCAAGTTATGAGTCTTTAAGGTTAGGCCACATGTTGGCCTAGCTTGACTGCTACAGTATTATTTTTAACATTTGTTGTTTAGGTAATTTTCATTATATAATGTATCAGTTTTTGAATATTTTTCACGTAATTGAAATGAACACAATACCTTTAAAATTTTATTGATAATGATATCACTTAAAACGGAAAAAAACCGTGATTACATTGTTAAAAATAAAATATACTACATACTTGAACATATAATTTAAATGAAATTTAATTATAAAAATTCTAATAAATTTTCAAATCTTTATCATCTAACCATCTTGAATATTTAAAATTTTAAAGTTTTCGAATATATATTAGCCACATTGATCTTGATGTGTTTAAGGAAATTCATTGTTGTCTCTCAAATTGACTAAATTATTTTACAATGCTCCATGACACGATGCTATAGATGTCTCGTTTCCTATGAACTTGTACAAGTTAAATATGCATTGCAATGTTTGCACAATGCCTTCCAAACCAAATTTCCCATAAACTGTTTGTTCAATTTGGTTAAAATGATCTTAAACCATTGATTTCAGTTTTCTATTTGTTTTTCCTACGAGGGTGCTGCACTTGCTTCGTCTTGACTCTCAAAAACTTCATTGATATCGACATATGTAGCTGCCCACAGCGCCCAACAGCTGCTGAATTGACTAAATTGCAACAGAGGTCGTTGTTGCAGCTAAACTACAGGGATTCGTTGCTCTTGCAGTTTTTGAAAGGCCAAAGGACTTCTTCCCACCCATAGTTTGGTCCTAGGACGATTCCCACCCTCTAACATTGAAAAACCCAAACACCCACTGTTTATCCAATTTCCATCCAATTTTATTAACCTATTTTGTGAAGTGATAAAAATACCCTTACTAAAAAATTTATAATAAAATTATAAAATAATTTTAAATATATATAAATATATTAAAAATTTTTAAAAAATATATAAAATTCTGAAAAAATATTTAAATTTAAAAAGATAAAATCTCATCCACTGCCACCTCCTCAAATAGCACCAGGTAGTCGGAACGGCAACTTGATTCCAAGGGAGGCCAACGAAGGCTACCGGATCTAGCTGCCTCCTATTTTAACGGAGGTAGCCAGATTTAGTTGCCTCCTATTTGGCGAAGATGGTTAGATCTAATCATCTTCACCTGAAACCATGACCGAAAATAGTCGTTGGGGCCAAAACCGGCTAGTTTGGATTGTTTTTGACCCCTTTCTCAAGGGAAGGTGGTCAGATCTGACCATCTCCGCCAAAATAGGAGGTAGTCAAATCTAGCCTCCTTTAGAACCAAGTGGTCGGAACGGCCACCTGGTGCTATTTGAGACGGATACCACCATCGTGACTAGCTTTTTATTTTTTAAAATTTAAATATTTTTTAAAAATTTTAAATATATATATGTTTAAATATAATTTTATAAATTTTAACTCAAAATAACAAAATTACCTTTTTATTATTAAAATTTTACTGTTGATCGTTATAATTAACGGTCAATGGGTGAGATTTTAGGTTTTATAAACTTGATGGATGAGAATTTGTCTTGAGATCAAACTATGGGTGGGAACATGTTCTTCGGCCGTTTTAAAATTTTAAAATTTAAATTTAAATTATATAAATTATAATATATGTCATTTTAAAATATATTGTAATAGAAACAACATTGGACTAACCTGCTAAAACTCATGAAAACGTGATTCAAAGAATTTGGTCTTAAAAATATTTTGGGCTAGCCCAATTCCGAGGCTCTCGATCCAACCTGAGCTCAAGGCTTGCAGGTTTTTGAGCTTCGGTCCAGTCTGGCCCTGCCCATCCCATTGACATCTCTGGCTAAAACTCAAAACTGCGGGTGGGTACATGAACTATCTTAAAATCTAAGGGTAGCGTTGCTTTTTTTCAAAGTTTGGGTGCGAAATAGTTATTCAGCCAAATAAATATCTAGTGGTAATTTGGCAAAAACAGTTGTTAGTGGACAGCCTCGTCATAGTTGTTTGTACTTATGTCATTATTTACTAACAAAAATTATTTGATCCAGAATTCCAGGTAATAACCACAGCCGTCTCTGACCCTCACCCTGCTTCACTGCTTTTCGTATCTTCTAAATTTAGAACTTCAACTTCTTCTGGTTGCATTTTGAAGCAAGGCAAAATGGTGATCAGACAGCTGCTAAAATCGTCTCTTCGACATCAGGTATCATTATTCTCTGACACCCCTCTGGGTTTCTTGGTAGCCTCGTTGTGTTTCATGCGTATTATTGTGTTTGCTTTTTGAAAATTATGTTCATTTCAGTTACTTGTTTCCATGATTTTCATACCCTTTTGGCTTCATATCCGATTTCGCTTGCTTTTGGTTTTACTTAAGTGGAGAGCGATTGGATAGTTTTTATCATTTTTTCATTCGATGGGTTTATTGACTTCATTTTTAGGTAAAAGCTTTTTAACTAGAACTCCAGTGCCATCTTTTATCACTCAGAATGGTTAAATTGTCTTATCTTTTGGTTTTCTGATGTATCTTTCTGAGAGCCATTCTTAATTTGCTTATGTGTTATGCATGATGATAGTTGAATTTAGTGGGGTGTGATAAGGTTATAATTTTTCTCTTGTAATGGATCATGTATGGAAAGTAATTTAATACAAAGAATGACATATAGAACTAATCGGGTAGTCAACTGTTTTTGGATGCAATTTGGCGATAGTGAATATTTGAATTAGTTCCTCTGTTTATTTGCTTAACATCCTTTTATTTTTTCGCAAGTATCTGCTTATCATCCTTATATTTTCAAAAATATGTTATTTTTATGTTTCCTTTTACTCACAGCTTGGTTCATATCAAAAGCATGTTGCTGCATCTACAAGTTTGCGAGGAGTTCCTTTACTTGCTAGATTGTATGGTACTGAGGCATCTTTGCAAAAGGAAGATGATTTGAATGGGAAAGGGTATGTGCTGCTTCTACGATTCACAGAAAAAAAAAAATCCTCATTGCAACGATGATTGGGCTGGATACGTATCATACAGTGGATCTAGTTTGATGATCTTAATTTGTATAATATATATGTCATGTTCTTATAATAATGGGCTATACCTGTATATTGTTCATAATATGTGCAACTTATTTTACGCTTCTACTTATTTTTATTTCAGATTCAAAGGGCATGATATGCTTGCACCTTTTACAGCAGGGTGGCAAACTAATGATTTGCATCCACTGGTGATAGAAAAGTCAGAGGTATGCTTCTTAGATATATATTCTTTGGTTTGGATTTTTTTTTTATTATTAATTTTGTGTTGTTTTTCTGTTCTTCAAATGTATAGCTAAGTAAGTTCAACTTGATCAATGGTCCAGGGTAGCTATGTATATGATATTAATGGAAAGAAGTACCTTGATTCTCTTGCTGGTCTATGGTGCACTGCCTTAGGTATTTATAGCATGTCTTCAGACATTTTTCTTTCCCTTTTCTTGTTGGATGTGTTTTGTGTACATGCACTTATCTTTAAGTGAAAAAAAACCCTGCACATAGGGACATCTTCAGTCTTAGTCCAACTAGGCATTTAAATATTTCGAAAGAGCACAATGATTGAAATACTTTTGAATATTTTCAGGAGGAAATGAACCTCGACTTGTAGCTGCTGCTACTGCACAATTGAATACTCTGCCATTTTATCATTCCTTTTGGAATCGTACAACAAAACCTTCTTTGGTATAGATATATTTCTTTAAGTTCATTTATATATGAATAATTCCCGCGGTTTTTTCTTTTCTTCTCTCTAAATATCCTCTCATTTTGAATCTTGCACAATATATAGTTATCTTTTCTTTTCCCCCTCAATATAGTCACTGTCGTTTCTCTTGTTTCAAAATATACAAAGGTAAACTTCTAAAGTTGTTTTCTAATGGCATTTGAATCAACATTTATTTCACAGGATCTTGCAAAGGACCTTCTAGAAACTTTTACTGCAAGCAAAATGGCAAAAGCTTTCTTTACCAACAGTGGATCGGAAGCCAATGACACTCAGGTTTTCTTTATTTCATTAAGCACTTGGTTTATTATGCTCTTTTGCTTCCAGCATTGGAATGAAATTGTTGATATGCAGGACTTTGATTAAGCAGTTACCAAATAAGGTTCATCTTCATGTTGTTTTACTTCTTTTTGCCCCTTGAAATATTCTTGAGAACAGGAATGATAATCATGGTGATGAACTGAATTATATATTGTAGGTAAAGCTGGTTTGGTATTACAATAATGCTCTTGGAAGACCAAACAAGAAGAAATTCATAGCACGAGCAAAATCGTAAAGTTCACCACTAATTTTCATTTCTTTCCTTTTTAAGTGTCATTCACAGGTAATGACTCTATTATGCCATCTTTGACTCTGTTTCAGGTACCATGGTTCAACTCTGATAGCAGCTAGTCTTTCTGGGTAGGAAAAAGTTATTACTAAAAGTGTGGTACCTATTGTATAAAACTCTTGAGTTTATTAACAAAGGAAAAAATCATTGCAGCCTTCCAGCTCTGCACCAAAAATTTGACCTACCTGCACCATTTGTATTGCACACTGACTGCCCTCATTATTGGCGCTATCATCTTCCAGGTTGTTTAGACTCTTATTGTTGTGTTTTTTTAAAATTAAATGCTATGGCATTGCAAAATATTATGCATGCTACTTTATATTTCAGGTGAGACAGAAGAGGAGTTTTCAACCAGATTAGCTAACAACTTAGAGGATCTCATCCTCAAAGAGGGACCAGACACGGTAAAATCTAGCTAGGATTATGTACCATGTATCTAAAAAAGTAAATTTTCAACTTGAAGGCATGGATTACTTTGCAACTGAATATGGTTGTTGATTCAGATAGCTGCATTTATTGCTGAGCCTGTCATGGGGGCAGGAGGTGTCATTCCTCCTCCTGCAACTTATTTTGATAAGGTGAGTTTTTAGTAAGGTAGTATACTAACTTAACAGTACCTTCAACCTTTGATTTTCAAGCTGAAAAGAAATGTTGACACTTTCTCTACTGTTTTGCTCATATATATTCATTTTTGAGGAACACATGTATCCATAATGAAATGTAAGTATGTTCATACTTTGATGTATTCACATATGAAGAATTGACTGCCTTCATTTTTTGACAATTATCACATAGACATCAGTTCAGAATGTCTGATGAAAAATAAAACCCTCTAGCTGTGTAACAATTGCTAGTTATTTTTCTTTCATCAATGTATGTTATTAAAATACAGGTATATGGCAGCTTGCAGTAAGGTTAAGGCCATGTCTTAGGTAGATTTGAAACAAACACATATCATTTCACCGATCATATGGGAAGCATAGTAATTGTTTAGATACAAACTTGTGTAGTCTTTGCTAGGAATAAGATAGCCTATCAAAGTTTAACATGTACGGTGCACTGTGGAGTTTGCTAGTACTTAATTTTTTGGTATTCGGTTAAAGAATGTATGGGTGCTTCAAAGTTTGCACTTATCTTTTCTTAAGTTAGAAATGCAACATGCTACTTGAAGTTTTATTATTTTATTGTGCAATAATGAACAAATACCTACCTTGCTCAATTTCACATTTTAATTATTATAGCTTTTTCAAATATGCTACAGATTCAAGCTGTTGTGAAAAAGTATGACATACTCTTCATTGCGGATGAGGTACTTTCTTATTTTTATATTACTGAATGTCTTACACTTATGGGGCAAGCTCTTTACAGTCGATTCTCAAATTTAGACTCATTTTCTATGGTATGATTTATTCTAGGTAATTTGTGCATTTGGAAGGCTGGGGACAATGTATGGTTGTGATAAATACAATATTAAACCAGATCTTGTTTCTTTAGCAAAGGTATAAATGTATAGAATTTAAATGCACAGATATGTTGCTTATATCCTGAGACTATTTTTTATTGAGCATTGTACTGAATCATGTTTTTAGGCTCTTTCTTCTGCTTATATGCCCATTGGAGCTGTTCTCATGAGTCCTGAAGTTGCAGAAGTCATATACTCTCAAAGCAACAAACTTGGTATGATAGTTATACTAGCTAAATTTAATTAAATCCATTGTATTTGGATCCTCTCTCTGATATCCTCTATGTCAGGTACTTTCTCTCATGGATTTACTTATTCCGGGCACCCTGTATCCTGTGCTGTTGCCATTGAAGCACTCAAGATTTATAAGTGGGTTTTTTTCTGTTCATCTCTAGAAAATTCAAAAGATATATTTCTATGTCAAGTTTCCAAAGCAAGAAAAGTTTAAGTTTATTCTTTTGGGAAAAATTATATTTCATTCTATCATATCATGAAATTTGGTTGGATCCAGTAAACTAAATGAAAGCTGTTAGAAACCCATAAATCTTTTAATTCTCAAACAATCAATCCGAACAATACAAACAGAATAGAACTGAAAATAGGATTTTTATACTGAATAATAGCAGTGTGTACAAAGAACAAAAATAGGAACCAAACACAATTCCACTGGCTTTTGAGAGTTAAAATCTTTTCCTGATTTGTCTACTTTTGAGAGGTTGGAACTCTCTACCACTATGATTTTTCTCAATCTTTCCTTCCTCTTTCTTTAGCTCTCCGTTTATACTTGCTCAATTCATAATTACTTCCATGCACCCTACCTTTTCTCCTCATTAAATCCTCACTCTTCCACTTTATCATAACTGTTACATTTTCCATACTTTTTCTCCTCCCTTAATCCTTACTCTTCCACTTTATCATAACTGCATAATTACCCCACTTTCCCTATTTCTTTCTTCTTGTTGGTTACATATAACTTGATTCTAGCAAAAGCAAATAAGGTGATTGGATCATTATATTCAATGATAGTAAGCTCAATGAAGACTGTTAGAAATAAACTTAGTTATGATTAATTAATAGTTAAATTATGAAGAGATAAATAAGTGTGTATTAGTTTTCTATTTTAATGTGATATATTAAATATGAGTTTATGGTTCATGGAAGATGAATTCTATAAATAGGCATCCTAAGTCTTAGATTTGTGAGAGTGAAGTGAACATTAATAGCAAACTTATAAATTGTGTAACTATCTCATCTTATATATAATATATGTTTTGAACGATATAATCATCTTTCTTCAAGTTATTCTTTTGAGATCTTTCTTTCTTTTGTAAGTTTGTGTGTGGTGCTCATTTAGCTTCCAACAAAGACTCCATTAATAGGGTGATATTGTTGGTTCGAATTGTATATTTGATAGTAAATTACACTTTGTGAACTTCCTTGCTATCTGGTGGACCTTTGATATAAGTTATGTAAATAAATGCATTCAGCTCCATATCCTACCTCGTATGATCTTATTTCTTTGTTTTTATGGGTGAATGATGGGATTGAACTTGTGCATGGTGTATTTACAATCCACTTATTACATCAGTCCCCATAAAATATTAACTGGAATTAATGTGTTTTACTTAATTGTAGGGAAAGAAATATTGTTGCACGGGTAAATAGCATAGCACCAAAGTTTCAAGATGGTGTGAAAGCCTTCTCTGACAGTCCCATTATTGGAGAGGTAGATTTTGTTGTTTATGTATCTCAATTTGTTTGGTTGAAAGAGATGTTCTAAAATAATATATTTACTACTGTTATACTCATCTGATTCTGCAGATAAGGGGAACTGGTTTGATTCTTGGTACAGAGTTTGTCGACAACAAGTCTCCCAATGATCCATTTCCTCCTGAATGGGGTAAGTTCCTTATCGGTTTTGCTATATGGTTTGTGTGGGTAGAGATATTGTGACAAATGAATTGAAGCATGAATCACCTTTATTTCCCTCAATAATATAGTACTTGATAATGGCCATTACAGGCATAGGTGCATACTTTGGAGCACAGTGCGAAAAGCATGGTTTGTTAGTCCGTGTTGCAGGGGACAACATAATGATGTCTCCTCCATACATAATAACTCCAGAAGAGATCGATGAGGTCAGTTCAAGGATTTTCCTTTCTTTTGTTTGCTTTGCTAGTATGGAACCAGAGATTATATGTTTCGTGTTTTATTGGGATGATCCTTTTTGTGGATTAGTAAGGGATCCTTCAGAACGATGAATGGGTTCACTGATCACTAGAATTGCCTACTGATGTTTGAACCTTCATTCCTTTATGATTACTTGAATCCAGGACCAGTACTAAATTATGAATATAATTTCTTTTCTTGTATATAACCCAGAAAATTCTGAAACTTGTTTAATGAACTTGAGTATGAAAATCAAGCCCCTAAACAACTATACAATCCTTCGCCGTTTACTGATTACTTGAAGAGCAGTCTTCTGCTCTTGCACGGATGCCATATTAGCCATTTTCTTGAATTCAAAAGTAGAAAAATAACTTGATTTTCTGTTTGTCTCTGCACATGCATAAGCCTAAATCCTTTTCTACTTTCGCGTACTGTTTATTAAATAGCTCTGCCACTATCCTTTATAGTCGGAAAATGTTTGAATGCTTCTGCATTTACGAAATAGCAAATATAAAAATAAATATTAGTGCGTAGTTGATGAAAGACCATTTCTTCAAATCTGTCAAAAATTATAACTCATACTGTATGCTAATGCAATGTTTTGACCTGTTATTGCATCTTAATGACAATTGAAGCTATTATTTTTCAGTTGATAAGCATATATGGGAAAGCACTGAAGGCCACCGAGGAGAGGGTCAAGGAACTCAAATCTCAGCAGAAGTAAATGATAACGGTTGAGGGTGAAGAAAAGAACTCAAATCTCACCCAACAACGTAATAATGGTCGATTATGATGAAAAGTCCCTAGTCCTTTCATGTAAATCAAGCCTTATTTTCGCTCTGTAACTTAATAAACACATGGATTCTCTTAATAAAGCATCTTTCAACTGAATCTATTTGATCTCTGCCAACTCGTTCATTTTATTTGATGTTGTTAAAAAGACAGGAAATTTAGATCACCCTGTTGCCTAGAAGAAAGAATTTCAGGATTGCTTTGAAGTTGGGTTCTAAATTGTTTTGGTAGAAAGGATAATCATCTGGTTGGTTTGCAACTTTTGCCTCCCAACTTGGAAGAAAATGAAAAAATTAACTACTACAACAACAGTAATAATAGTACGTTGTTAAAATTTTAAAAATGCTACCTTTAAATGTCCTGAGAACAAAAGCATATCAAATATTTAAAAATTCCCAACTGAAATAAGGCCTTTCAGAGCTTATCCAAAAGTTGTTGCCACAGAAACTTTATTATATATTATATTATACAGCAAAAGCAAAAGCATTTTGCAAGCACAGTCTACGATATGGAAGAAAGCAGGTGAAGGCTAAAAGCAACCTGAAAGAAGTGATTCCAGTTTGTCAACTTTTAGCTTGTTTATTAGCTTTTCTTCTGGCCCTCCTTTCTCTAGAGCTCAAAGATGTTTTGAAGCCTCCATTTTCATCTTCTGCATCTTCTAAATCTCTAAAAGATTTCTACACACACAACCCGCTAAAGTTTCAGAAGCAATAAGCAGATTAAAGAAGAAAGTGAAAAATAAGCAATGAAATTAAAGTACCTCTCTAATCTCATAAAAGCTTACTGCATAGAATGTTACAGCTGCGGCTGCTACGATTCCCAAAACTGGAAGGCCCATTTGCATAATCCCATCCATGTTCCTTTCTTTCTTTCTTTTTCCTTTTTCTTTGACTTAATTTGGTGCTCTGTTTCTATATATATATATATATATATATAAATTGGATTTCATGATTCATGAACATTGAAATTCGAATGGATAAGGAATGTGCCGTTCTGAATTTATTAGAGAATCACACTTTAGTCCTTGTAGTTTTGGTTTACATCCATCTTGAACACTTGTATACTTTGTTTGACACACTTATTTCACTTAATAAATAGATTATATAAATAATAGTAATGTATTTCAAACCATCCCCCTTAAAGTTATTAAAGAAAACAAATCAATTTAGTATCTGTTGGACTTGATCCACCTACGATGGATCGACCCGACTTATGTCCAATTTCCATTTAACCGCCCATGTCAATTAAAGGCGGCTGAGGATTGTTAGGAATGTATGTTTCGTCCCAAAAACTGTCATTCAACAGCATGAAAAAGGCAAATTGTGTTGTGGATTTACATAAATCGTTGTGCATTAATCCTAACTTGCAGAATTATAATACAGGCATGTGGTAGCAATGTTTAATTAAATTTATAGAAATTGAATTTTTTTTTTTTTTTAATGATTTGCTTACATTGAGATTTGGAGTTCAAATTGAATTTATGCAAAATACATGAAATTGATAATTCTAAGCATGTGAAGCCTAAATGTGTTGTACATGAATATGAAAATCAGGTTGAACTACAACCGGAATCGATAAAAATTAAGACAGAAATCATGTCGGGCCTTGCCTTGATTTCGTTGGTTTGCATCAATTTTGACATTCAAAAATTGCAATGAGGATGATCGTCAATATGCTCTGATAAATTGCCCTATGGTTTTCCGTATGATTGATAGCCAAAATCAATGAAATAATGGTGGCAAATTTCTAGGGTTCATCAGGCTACACAAATTAGAGAAACCCGATTGTCTGACTCATTTGGTCAATGGGTAGCCCGTACTTGAAAGTCAACGGTAGAATTATAGTCAACAAAGTCACCCAAATTGGTCAACGCTCGATAGATTGGTGAATGATCAATGATCAACAATAAGTCACTTTCCAATATGTGATAGCTTTATTCCAATGCTTGAGGTGTGTGGACCACTATTTTGACACATGAGAGTGTGAGATCCTTTTACCGATGCACAACAATACATTTATATCGATGTCTAGACATATGTCCTCTAAGTCCTATAATGTGTAAAAACTTGTGTGATCTCTTTATGACTTATGTAAAGATGTAACAACGTTTCTGAGTATATCTTTATAATTATGTAATGATAAATCACATATTAACTTATTTTTATTTATATCATTATGCATCTTAAATTGTATTCTCTGTCCATTTTATATGTAAAGGGTAAATATGTTGACTAAAAACTATGTAAACCAAGTGAATTTTCATTAATTTTGAAAAAAACTTACATAGTAGACCAAAATTTTTAAATATGACATTTAACCTCTAAAAATGTTTGAAAATTTACAAACTAATATTTAAAATCTTTTCAAAACCTCATATATTTTAAAAATACTATTATAATTTTAATAATTTGTCATATAACATTTATACTTTTAATTTGTTACATTCTATTTAATTCTTAGGGGTTTAAATATCATTTTTGAAACTATCAAAAGACATATTGAAATTTTAAAAATTTCATAAATATTCTAAACTTTTTTTGAATTATTAGATACTAATATTTTCAAAAATTACAATTTATATTAAATATATTATTATACGTCGTTGATACTTTTATTTATATAAAAAAAAAAGAGGAATGGTTGAAGGTGAGAAGAAAGGAAAATAAGTGGGTTTTATGTAAGTTGAATATGTAAAAGGTTTTTTTTTTTTTTTTTAAATTTTGTCATTTTAAATTATATGATACTTTTAAAAATAAAATAATAATTATATTATTTTTTATTACCATAATTTGACTTTAAATTAAATATATTATTTATATTAATTAAAGATAAAAAATAATTTTAAATTCAAATTTTAGATGAAAAAATGAAATTCGCTCTTCTAATATTACAGGGATGGCTCCAAGTTGAGTCGAGCCGGCTGCCATACAAGGAATCTCAGTGCTATAAGGATGGTAACAGGTTGAGTTAAAGCATGACTATTTACATTCAAGCCGACTCTTTTCTTTGTTTTTGGCTTTTTATTTTTTAAAATTAATTTTAATTTCAACTTAGTCTTATCTCGGCTCAAACCCGACACTCATGAGGTCAAACCCATGTGCAGAGGCTTAGACCAGAAAAGGTGTTAAAGGAATCTTTATAGAAGTTCTCAGGTTCTCAGAAGACTGGCTCACTTAAACTCATTTAAAATACCGTTAGTTTAAGACGCATTCAATCGGATTTGTAATGTTCAAGACTTGGGTTTAATTACATTCTCATTTATTTCATTATGTTTTTAAGTCAGCAAACCAAAATTGTCACAACAGCCACCCCCGCCCCCGCCCCTTTCATATTATTATGAATTTGGTGATGTTAAAATATAAAAAATAAAATGCATTTTAATAAATATTTCAAATCATCTAAGATTATTTATATTTATTAAAAAACCCCAAGTTGTTGGTGGGCATGCTAATTATAGAGATAGCCCATGGTTGACCCATGGGAGGCGGTCCTTTGATTTGGTTTGGTTTTTCAAGTCTTATAATTACTGGCCAAGTTTCAAAACGCATGTTGGCCGGCGATGATTATTCTATAACGAGTCAAAAGTCAATACATTCTCTTTTAAAAAGGCTAAAAGACTTATTCCTACCGAAGGTTTTTTGGAATTTCCTATTTATTAAAATTAAATATTTATTTATTTATTAAAATCAATATTTAAATTTAATGATTAACTATTAATGTTAATGGTCAAAGAAATATTTTTATCTTTTTTAATTAAAAATTTTTAAAAAATAAATAATAAAATTAATTTTATAAAATAATTAAAATATAAAATAATGTTAAAATAATAATAATAATAATAAAGTAATAAAATTAATAAAAATTAAAAAAGGTGATTGATACTTTTTTACAATTTTTAAATTAAAATTTTTACAAATTTGATAAAATTTTTAAATTTTATAAATTTTTATTATTATATCTATATTACTATTAATATTATTTTGTATTAAATTTTTTAATATTATTATTTTTTAGTAGAATATATTTTGGTTATTTTATACCAATGTTAATAAAGTTAGAAGAAAATTGGTTAAGGGGTAAATATTTGACTTTTTAAAGTTTTTGGATATTTTCATCTCGGAAAACTTTGGTCTTTTTGGCTTGTAAAAAATTGAAAACTCAAACTTTACAAATTTCTTAGAACGCCTTCCTTGGTCCTGAAATTTTTGCATTTTTATATTCTCACATCCTACTCGGAGTCTCTTTTTTCAACGGACAAGTACCAAGCTAATAAAAGGCCAAAAGACTCTTTCCCACCCGAGGTTTCCTAAGTGACACCCAACCACATCCAATCTATTGATTTTTAATTTTTAAAAAATTAAATATCTATTTTTAATCAAAATTAATTATTAATATTAAATATTTATAATTAAAGAGTTATTTTTATGTTGTATTAAAAATAATTTAAAAAATAATAAATGATTAAATTAATTTTATAAAAATAATTAAATTTTAAACTAATATTAAAATAATAATAAAAAATTTTAAAAAAATTTTAAAAAACTACTATTATCATCAATGATGATAGTCATCAAAACCAATCGGATGACTAAAAATTACTAATTGATTGGATTAGCAATAAGATATTGTCGTCTTCGTCATGAGATTTTATTAAAAGTAGTTGATATGTTTGAAACTGACTGTTTTTATCTATCTACATGACCACATTTATTATGTCTTTGGTATTCAAACTTGACCGTCTTTAACATTGAAATGACTAGATTTGATCATCAATATAATTAAATAACTGTTTTCGATTATCTAATTAGGTTTTTTGTTACCATCGCGATCAATAGTGACTTTTTTTATTTGTTTATTAATTTTTTAAAAATTTGTATTAATTATTATTTTAATATTTTTTATATTAATATTAATATTAATTATTTTTAGTAAAAAGTATTTTAATTATTTCATTAAAATATTAATAAAATTAGAAAAAAATTGATCAAGAATGGCATTTAGCTTTTTTAAAGCTTTTAAGTAGAACTTTGTTATTCAAAAAAACCTTGGGTCCATCTTTTGGCCCTAATAAAAACAAGTTAGAATGTCACATTGTATCGGTACATTGCATTATTGACATTAAAAAAAATTGTCTAACTCAACAAATTACAAAATAATAAAATAAGGCATTTTTTCTATCTATATTTTAGATCTGAGTCAACAAAAACGAGCAAGACACGAATGGATGACTAGAAAATGTTTTCAGTTAAGAAATTCAATCTAATTTCTATAAATTAAACACAAGATCAAAATCGCATATTTGGATGCTAATTTGATGCAACCATATTAATATATAACGAAAAGATTAATTTTCACAACACACATTTATTATCGTGTACATTTGGTTTTTAGGATTCTATGTTTTGACGGATTTATATTGTGCTTTTTTGTAATGAAAAACAGTAAGGAAATAATTGTATTATATACATTATTAATTATGACAAATTTTAGACATTATATATGTGCTCCATTGCTGTTAACTTCTTCCAACCACCATTAACTGCTCATGACAGTTTGTTTACAACATAGTTCGAGTCAATATATCATGGGTGGATCCAAAACTAATATCTTCTACTCACACATGACGAACGATCCAAACCACATAGTTATACACAAAAATTTCATACAACAGTATGTTTCATACTTGCAAATGTGTCACATGGCCTTGTGAACAACTAGCACTTGAGAGCTTAAAAAAATTATAATAAATTATTAATCTCGTCATATCCTAGACTTACAAGATAACACCAATCATTCTAATCCCTCAAGATAATTGTGTTATTTTCACATATATTCATGATTAAATTATATATCATATATGATTGACAAGATTGGTCGACCAATAGATAGACGTAATGTTTAAGTTTTTCTTTCTGACTCGAAATTCTCAATTTCATTTAGTTTTTCTCTAGTCATGTTCTATATATTGAATCATATATAGTTATAGGTAACAAACTAAAATAGTGAAACACTAAGAATAAATAATGAATAACAATAAAGAGTAAAATGTTACCAATATAAGACAAGCCTCATAAACTCTCACATTGTAAGGAAGCAGAAATTCATTCACTCATTACTTTTTTTGGTCAACTAAATATACATGGTGCAAAATGTGTTACAGTATATATTCTCCATAAATATCATACATAAGCACTGTGCAAATTTGAGTTTAGTCATTATACCCAACATTTAACTTGAGTTCTTAAATATCTTCAAACTTGCAAGTTATTAAACTCCAGTAGGTTTTGAATTGATGAAAAACATTGTTAAAATATTTAACTGGTCATTGCATGTAATGTTCATTATAAGAGATGATTAACAAGAGAGGAACAAAAAGTGTTAATTTTACAGAATTTGCTAGAAGCACGATTGTGTTTAACCAGACAACACGATTGTATGTGTCTCATGAGGAGAACACACAACTTAGTTAAGTCGTACAAAACGTTTGTGCATAAAGAAACAAGAATATATGATGACTGTGCGATTTTTGAATGCATGACCAAGTGTCATGTTCTAGAGACACACTCTCATGTATCTTAGCCATGCTCGTGTTTAACAGGCTTCACTAAGTGCATGCCTCTGCAAAAAAGTTCACACGCTTGTGCATGCTAAAGATGTTTGATTATTTGATGATTGTGTGGATATCATGTGTAAGATCATGTGTGCTTTTGGAATTCTGAGGCATTAAAGATATGAAAACACATGACTGTGCATGTGAAGCACACACCCATGTAGGGTATGCGTGATAGAAGAAATTCAACTGTTAGAGGGTACGCTTTAACAAGAGCACGATCGTTCATAAAAGGGACACGACCTGTGTCTGCCCAAATTCACTTTAATAACTCTCAAATCACCTCTAACGCTACTTTTTCCCGTCCTTTATAAATTGAAAACTAATTTGAGTTACAAGGGTTAGATAATCACACTCCAAACTTGTATCTTTCATTTTCTAACTCTTCTCCACACTTTTCTCTCACAAGAACTAAATTGTAAATCATTTGAGAGAAACTTTGAGTGCATATTGTTATATTAGCTAATTTCCTTTCTTTTGTAACTTATAAACCTTTGGGTGCAATCCTATGAAACTAGTATAAGGTGAAATCCCTGTGTAAAACTACATTAAATGTGTAATCCCTTATTATTAATATTAGTGTATAAGGATAAATTATTTGATAAAAAATTATTATAATTTTTAGGTTATTGAAATTACGAATGAAAAATCTTCAAATGGGATTGCTTGAGGTAGTGAATGTAAGAAGTTTGTGGGAAAGCTTCGAATATCATTTTAAATTGATTGAACATTTATTTTCCCTACTCTCTTTATTTTATTCAACCATATTCCGATGCAATTTCATGAACAAATCATGAAACAAATATCTAGGCAAGCAAGCTAACATGTTTCGAAGTTCAATTTCATGCAATTTGACCAATTTAATTCAAATCCAAAATTTGAATTTTTATTCTCTTTTAATCAAAATTCTATAATTCTTTTTCCAAGTTGAAATAATTTTACAAAATTGTTGGAATAAACATTAACCTGTCTCTAATACCAATGTTAGAAACTCAATCTAATTTATGTAAATTAAATACAAGATTAAAATCACATTTTTAGGTCATAATTTGGCAAAACTGTGTTGATGCATAGCAAAATTATTAATTTCCATAACATACATTTACTATCGAGTACTTTCATTTTTCAGGATTTTATGTTTTGACTTCTAATATTTATTGTGTTTTTGTGTAACAAAAATTAAGAGAAAATAATTGTATTTTACATATTATTAATTGCGATAGTTTTAGCACATTATATATTTGTTATGAATTGGATCAACGTATTATGAAACCTAATACTTTCGAATTCAAAATCAAAACGGACATTTATGTTTTCACTTGATCAATATTTTAGGTAGAAAAAACAAATTAATTAAAATTCACGCATAATAATTCTAAAAAGAAAGAGGAAAAAGTCATAATCAGGCGAAGAAAGGATGGCAGACTCGCGTAGGAGGGCGGTTTGGTCGGTTCGTCCGTGGCCGCCACCTATAAGACCATAAAGCCTTTCATTATTCTGAGTTACCTTGCAATTACAATTTCCCCCTCCATTTGTTTAATAATTTTATAAACACCATTCTTTCTAATGTCATCCTCTCTTCTTTTTCCATTATTTAAAAAATAAAAAAATAAAAGCTTAAAATAATTAATTAGAGGAATATTGTATGTGCACATGTTTAGGTTTCAATTTTGATTTGTTTAAATCAATATTAGGTCCGGTTAAATATTATTTACAACAAAGTACATTAATGTAAAACCATATATTTTAAAGTATATGAACTGTAATCACTTTGTTAATTCAGCTACATTGTCGCTTTACAGCTAGATGATAGGCAAATTAATAATTTGTTAGCTTCTGCCGTCAATTAAGTTTGTGAAGCGAGGCAGGGAGGTATTTAAAGAGACATTGAGGGGTAAAATTGGAACTAGACAATGAAAACGGGCAGCATTGGGAGGCTTTCATGGTGTGATTGGGTAACTAGTTGGCCCCACAGCAAAAACTAAGTGGAATCGTAGGTCATTTCTTGAAATACTTTATAAGCCACCATTTCTCCCACTCTGATCTCTCTCAATTTTCTCTCCCCCTTCCTCAGCAAACGAAATCTCTTGTTTTTTTTTTTTATAAAAAGGAAATCAGAACACTTAAACGCAAAGCTATTCGACTTTCCATTCAGGCAAGCCATCTCTGTCAACTCAACTCTCCTTTTGTTATTAGTATTTTTTTTTTTTATCATTTTTATTCAGTTTGCTGTATGTGTGAATGAATGATCAGTCTCGCCATCTTTTACTTGCCTTCTTGCCTCTGTTTTTGTTTTTTGTTTTTGTGATCTGGATTTATGTGATCATCTTCTGAATAGCTTGCTCTATGGAACTGTTTCCTCTGTTTTCGTTTTCGTGTTGTGGTCATTGTTTGTTTACGGTGATTACTGCTTCTGGATCGACGAGATGAGATCGGCTGTTTCGATTTTCGAATCGTCCAGTTATTTGAATTTTGAATGTAAATGTTTGTACTCTTTTACTTGCTTTTCCTTTATCTGTTTTTATGAAACTGATGCTGCTGTTTCTGTTTTCGTTTATATGTTTTGATCTTTGTTTCGAATCGATTCTTATTGAGACCAGCTCCATCCTTGTTCCTTTGATCTTTTACTCAAACTTCGAGTGAACTGGACGCTGATTTATGATCTTCTTTAATTTAATTAATTTTTTAAAATTTATTGTATGATTTAATTTGTTTTTTTTTTTTGTTGAAGAACAGTACCGCAATCTTTGTTTGTTTCCGATTCTTTTCATCACTTCTTTGACTGCAGAAAACTTTGATTGTAACGCGCCACCTTAATGGAATCAATAATTTCAAAAAAGAAAAAAAAGAAAAAAAGACACTAACCTCTTTCACTTTCATCTTTTAAAGTAATTTTGCCACATATTATCCTTCGGCCTTCGGACTGCTTTTATTTAGGAAAATTATCAATTTAAACGAAAATAGCTTCATTTTCGTCTATATTTATAAGAAACTCTTTATTGCATATTTTACTCTTACACGCATTAGAAAGGGCTGATCGCTATGAGATTGAGCTGTCAACCGCTTTAATTTTGAAGTTGAAATAAAGAACAAAAATTAAGCTAAAGAGATTGGCTGCCTACAACTACTTTAGTGGGCTCCAATCTGAATGCTTTCTTTCGGTGAATTTAAACAAATAAAATCAAACTTTGTTCTTATCAAATTTCGTTTAGTTATGTGTCGCTCAATTTTAGCATTTGTAGGTCCTGCATCGCCAAAACTTATGCTGTTATTTTTCTTTTGAAAATCATTTATGACATGGAAATATAATCTACTGGTTATAATATCAGCTTCACGTTTCCTATGTTATAAATATGAAATTTATTATGGGTTTTATTGTTTTATCATAGCAATTTCTGCAACCTGTTCAACGTTTGTACGTGATAATGTAATTTCTGAGTTTATTGTTTTTATTGTGGCGATTCTCCTGATCTGTCTACTTTACTGGTTGCCCATGACCCAATCACATGTGGTTTTGGATGTTATATGTGAAGTAGTCCAAATGTTTCATACAATAATTTGCTTTTGTTTTCTTATAATTCTTTACAGTTTTTTATCAAATAAATAACATTAAAGTGAATTGGGTTTTTGTGTATAGTCTTTATTCATGATAGGTCCATCGGAATTTGATTTCAATTGTATTTTCTTATAATTCTTTACGAAAAGATAGATATATAAGCACATCGATCACGTAAAAGTGACGGGGCTCCGCACTATAAAATAACTAGGCCAGTAATGACTTATTGGTTCCAACATAACTCAGTAAAGGTCTCGAATAAAGTCTTGAAAAATGTTATTTAAAATAAATTATGAGAGAAAAGCTAAATCCTACACGTAATGCTAAGGATCGATGGCAAATGATGTTATAAACTATAAATATTCCGTAATTTTGTTGGTTAAAATTTGAAGAAACTATAGTTAGGCTATTAGGCTTTGATCGAAATTCAAAGTTGGGAAAGAAGCCAAAAATTTCAACTTCAGGTAAGAAGGTGAAGGACAAAACAAAACAGCCTGTTTGTAGATTTGGACGGCTACCAACGACACACACAAAGATGCTTTTGCCATCCTCGACACGCAATTCAAAGTGAAACCAGTTAAGAGATTATTTAGGCCATTCGGAAGTAAGTGAAATCTTTGATTTTCAGTAATATATTTTATTACTCATACTATTTTATTTTACTAGTAAGCTAACACATGATATTTCAGTAATTTTATTATAATTATTTTTTATTTATTAAATTTTAAAACAAAGATATCTTTATTTTTAATTAAAATAATGATAAACCTTAAATCTTTATTATAATTATTTTATTCATAAAATTTTTAAGACAAAATACTTTTATTTTGAATAAAATTACAAATCACTCAATACACCATGAACTATCACCGACCACCATGTGTTGAATGATATCACCTCCATCTACTGTCATGTAAAGAAGACAAAGAAAATTGAATCTCATCGTGCGAAGATAATTATGGTTAGCCGTTGTGCAAAGACATGAAGAGGTGAAGAGATTTGTGTTTGATCAGAGACTGAGCAATGCGATCCCCATGACATCGCTCTTGTGTTGTTGTTTGAGGTTTGGATAGTTTTTCTAGAGCTTTGTCGATAGCAGATAAATTTTCTATAGTTTTTGATTGATAGGCCAATGGTTTTTTGGCTTTTTACGATTGATGATAACCACAATTTATCTCTTACCATTTCTTTTACAACCCTATCTTTGAGTTATTACAATTTTCCTTATCATTTAGTTTAACATATAAAAGTATTTAAGTATAATTTTAATATTGTCAACTAATAAAAAACTAACCCCATCAAATTCATCCTTAATCATAATTCTTAATTTTTTTATATTTTTTTAGCTCATAATTAACTAAAATATCTTGTAAAATGTACTAAATCTCTTTGCATGGCCGGGTTATCAATGCTCTAAACTAACCAAGCCCATAGACATTCAGAATTTTAAAAGTATGAGCTTGCTAAACTAACCAATCCCATAGATATTTATAATTTTGCACGAAATTTAGCTTAGCATTACTGTGAATTAACTATTAATTTGTGAAATTTACAGAGAGAAAAGTCCATCTAGCTGCAGTTTGGCGTTAACATGACGGACGCAATACAAGGAAATTCAGAAATCCCAGTGTTAAAGTCGGTTGAGGCCGTTGCTGAACCAGTTAAGGTAAACACATGCTCCTTACATATATGTAGTTTTTCACGGTAGCTTTTTTTTTATGGGTTACATTGCAATTGCAACAAATGATTGTTAGGTTAAATGGGTATAGGAGACAAAATTTCCCTAATGGTTGGTTAACAAGAATTAAGCTGCCAAAACTCATCACAGAGAACTGAATAAGATGTTAATAATGGAATAACATACTAAAAGGAACAATCTGATCGTGGCATCGTATGAGACCTTAAGCCATATATATATATATACATATATATAGTACAAATTCTCTAATTATGATACAATACTAACTATGAATATATATATATATATTCATAGTACAACCAAGGGAAGGGATGACAAAGATCATGGCATCTGTCTATCTAATTATTACGCTTTACTTAACTGTGAAACTATAAAGATACGGTGATGATTCATGTCACAATGTTGTCATCATGGTTTTAAAACCCGGATTGGACCGGCTGGCTCATTCGGTTCGATCAGGACCAGTCGCTGGTGATGGCGCTAAGTGATAGTCCAATGACTTCAGCCATTGGACCATTGTGAATGATGGTTCAACGTGAATCGTGCATCAGATCACAGGGGAATCACAAATTTAGGACAGGAATGAGTCATTGGAAAATTAAAAAAAAACACCTACAAGTATATATGTATTAACCACCTCCCCAAAAAGACAACTAACAAAACCATCCCAAACATTTTACTTATTCAACCACCGATTTGGTCAGTTGGACCAACAGTTGACTCGGATTGGACTTGAGCGGGTCAAAGCCTAGATTGGGTATTAAAACATTGGTTGACAAAAAATGTTCGAATAAATTTGTTTGAGCGAACAAATGCCACCTAGAAATAAACATTAGGATATTCGTGATCAGTTGCATAGATTGTTGATTTTGAAAAGTGTTACAGGTAATAAACGGAGAAATGCAAGAACTTGGGAAAGAGGGGAAGAAGGAAGAGGAGGAAAATACCTTTGATGGTGAATTTATAAAAGTAGAGAAGGAATCATTGGATCTGAAGGATGTTTCTCATGTACCGGGGACAGCAGTGGTGGATGATAAGCCATCTGTTGTTGAAAGAAGCTCAAGTGGTTCCAGCAGAGAATTACTAGAAGCCCAAGAGAAGATGAAAGAACTGGAGCTTGAACTGGAAAGAGTTGCAGCTGCATTGAAGCATTCGGAATCTGATAATACAACACTGAAGGATGAGGTTTTACTTACAAAAGAAAAGTTGGAAGAAAGTGGAAAGAACTATGACGAGCTTGAATTGAGTCACAAGAAATTGCAGGAGCAGATTGCTGAAGCTGAGGAGAACTACAGTTCACAGCTCAATGCTTTGCAAGAAACTCTGCGAGCTCAAGAAGCAAAGCACAAGGAACTGATAGAAGTAAAAGAAGCGTTTGATGGTCTAAGCCTTGATCTGGAAGGTTCACGAAAGAGAATGCAAGAGTTGGAGGATGAGCTGCAAAGTTCTGTTGAAGAAGCTCGTAAGTTTGAGGAACTGCACAAACAAAGTGGTTTACATGCAGAATCAGAGACACAAAGGGCCTTGGAATTTGAGAGGTTGCTTGAATTGGCAAATGCAAGTACAAAAGAAATGGAAGGTCAGATGGCTACCCTACAAGAAGAATTCAAGGGCCTGTACGAGAAGATTGCTGAAAATCAGAAAGTAGAAGAAGAACTAACGAGCACCAAAGCAAATCTTTTTGCAATTCAAGAAGAGTTAGCACTTTCAAACTCTAAAGTGCTGGACTTGGCAAAAACACTATCTTCAAGTGAAGCTCTTGTAAGTGAACTGACTCAGGAATTGGAACTCAAAAGGGC
The DNA here is from genome assembly GCA_026122585.1 of Anacardium occidentale. Classification (NCBI taxonomy): domain Eukaryota; kingdom Viridiplantae; phylum Streptophyta; class Magnoliopsida; order Sapindales; family Anacardiaceae; genus Anacardium; species Anacardium occidentale. Next base: position 918,279 of record JAJEJH010000031.1, read on the forward strand.
ATCAGAATCACAGATGAAAGAAGAAATCTCTGCTGTCAATGATCTGCTCACGTCGACGACGATAGATCTTGGAGCTACGGTTTCTGAATTGGAAGATATCAAGTTGAAGCTACAAAAGGAAGTCAATACAAGGGAATCAGTTGAAGCTGATTTGAAAGCCCAGGAAGCACAGGTCTCAACTGCACAGGAAAATCTGGCTCGAGTAGTTGAAGAGAAGGAAGCAATTGAAGCAGCCATGGCTGATCTTACCAGTAATTTAGCAAAGACGAAGGAGTTGTGCAGTGAACTTGAGGGAAACTTGAAGTTTTCAAATGAGAATTTCAGTAAAACAGATTCTCTATTGTCTCAAGCTTTGTCTGATAATGCTGAGCTTGAACAGAAGTTGAAGTCTCTAGAGGACCTCCATAATGAGTCCGGAGCTGCAGCAGCAATTGCCACTCAAAAAAATCTTGAGCTTGAAGCTGTAATCCAGGCCTTAAATGAAGCAGCCGAAGAGGCAAAATCACGTTGGGGAGAGCTTGAGACACGCTTTATAGCAGCAGAACAAAGGAATGTGGAACTTGAGCAGCAGTTGAACCTAGTTGAACTTAAAAGCAGTGATGCTGAGAGAGAAGTTAGGGAATTCTCTGAGAAGATCTCTGATCTCAGTGCTGCATTAAAAGTAGTCGAGGAAGAAAAGATACAGCTTGGTGACCAATTGCAAAGTTACCAGGAAAAGATAACCCAGCTGGAATCAACCCTAAACCATTCATTTTCACGGAATTCTGAGCTTGAGGAGGAGTTGAAGGCTGTGAAGGAGAGAAGTGCTGAACATGAAGACAGAGCCAACATGAGTCATCAGCGCAGCATTGAACTAGAAGATTTGTTTCAGACTTCTCATTCCAAAGTAGAGGAGGCTGGCAAGAAAGTGAATGAGTTGGAGCTGTTGCTTGAAGCAGAGAAGTATAGGATTCAGGAACTTGAAGAGCAAATAAGCACATTAGAGAAGAAATGTGAGGGCACAGAAGCAGAATCCAAGAAACACTGTGATAAGGTATCTGAACTGGCATCAGAACTCGAGGCATTCCAGGAAAAAGCATCAAGCTTAGAAGTTGCACTGCAGATGGCAAATGATAAGGAGAGGGAGTTGACAGAATCCCTGAATGTTGCAACAGATGAGAAGAAAAAATTAGAAGACTCATCGAACAGTTACAGTGAAAAGCTTGCTGAAGCTGAAAATCTATTGGAAGTCTTGCGGAATGATTTAAGTCTGACACAAAATAGACTGGAATGCATTGAGAATGATCTTACCGCTGCTGGATTGAGAGAAAGTGAGATGATAGAGAAACTTAAGTCTGCTGAAGAGCAAGTGGCACAACAAAGGGGGGTTTTAGAGGAAGCTACTGCTAGAAACTCAGAACTTGAATCGTTACATGCATCCCTGACAACAGAGGCAGAGCTTAAACTGCAAGAAGCATTAGCAAAGTTCAGCAGCAGGGATTCTGACGCAAATTTGTTGATTGAAAAACTGAACCTTCTTGAAGAGCAGGTAGCCGAAGAAGGTGGAAAATCTGCATCGTTGAAGGAAGAGTTGGATTCATGCTTGACTAAGCTAGCTTCTTTAGAGAGTGCAAAGGCAGAACTCGAGAGGCAGGTAGCAGAAGCAGGAAATAGAGCTTCCATCTCTTCCTCAGAGAATGAACTCTTGGTTGAGACAAACAATCAGCTCAAAAGCAAGGTGGCCGAACTTCAGGAATTATTAAATTCTGCTATCTCTGAAAAGGAATTCACTTCCCAACAACTTTCTTCTCATATGAACACTATTACTGAGTTAACAGATCAGCACTCAAGAGCATCAGAACTTCATTCTATAGCTGAAGCTCGCGCCAAAGAAACAGAAATTCAATTGCATGAAACCGTTCAAAAATTCACTCAAAGAGATACAGAAGCCAATGATTTGAATGACAAGATAAATGTTCTTGAAAGCCAAATAAAAATATATGAAGAACAGGCTGAAGAGGCATCAATGATTGCTGAAACTCGGAAAGTTGAGTTGGTAGAGGCTGTCTTGAAGTTAAAAAATCTGGAAAGTATTGTAGAGGAGCTGCAAACCAGGTCAGACCACTTCGAAAAAGAGAGTGGAGGATTGGCAGAGGCAAATCTGAAACTAACTCAGGATTTGGCTATGTATGAGACCAAACTTAGCGATTTACAAGCAAACCTTTCTGCAAACCTCACAGAGAAGGATGAAACAATTCAGCAGCTTACTGCATCAAAGAAGGATTTAGAACAACAGCTAACTTCGGAAGTGCAGAGACTACAGTCTCAGGTTTGTGCAAGTGACTTATTCTGATAAATAATGATGTAATAATTCTTTTGTCACCTAATATTCTGAATTCATGTTTTGTCTTCATACAGGTTTATTCAGTCATGGAAGAGAACAACTTGCTTAACGAAACATACCAAAATGCTAAGACAGAGCTTCAATCTCTAATCTCACAGCTCGAAGGACAGCTGCAAGAACAGAAGGCAATCGAAGACACTTTAAAGTCCAAGATTGAAAGTCTGAAGACCGAGGCTGCTGGGAAGTCAACGTTGGAAAATCGTCTCAGAGAAGTTGAAGATCAGTTGGTGACAGTTGAAACTGAACTGAAAGAAGAGGTAAATACTAAGTTCCTAATACCCCATTAAACTTGAAAATTATATTTGGTGTACGAACAGAAGCTCGGATGATTAATTCTGACTTTTATGAACTCTGTAGGTTAAAAATGTGAAAGAAGCCGCCGCTGGAAGAGAGGCAGAACTAAATTTGAAATTGGAGGACCATGCACATAAAGTCAGTGATAGAGATGTATTGAATGAAAAAGTGCTGCAACTTCAGAGAGAGTTACAACTTGCTCAGACAACTGTTGCCGAACAGGTTAGACTTAGCCATCGCTACAATTTTATTCTTCTTCTATTATCTGCTTTTACCTTTTGATAGTCCATGCAACGCCTTCCAACCACATACTTACAAGATTAGGGTTAAAACAATTAGCTAATCTTAGTTTATTAAAAGTGAACACATGATGTCAGATTCAGATAGAATGTGAGTGAATAAGTTGGTGTTTTCATCTTAACAGAAAGCAGCAAGTTCCCAGAAAGAAAGCGAAGGAGAGGCCGCTCTGAAGCATTCCCTCGGGGAGCTCGAAGCTAAGAACAAAGAAGTCGAAAATCTGAACAAGCAACTGAAAGAGCTTGAGCAGAAACTGCAAGCTAAACTGAAGGTCAGTTTATATCCAAACTCAACAAATGGCCATCTAAGAAAGAATAAACAAGTGGATTATTTGAGAGTAATTCTTTTTTTTCAACAATCAACTATATGTAGATGTGTAATATCTAATGCTTAAATTGTGTTGGCAGGTAGAAATGGACGGTCCAACGGAAATGAAGGAAGTAACGGAGGTGAGATCCAGAGACATTGGATCGACTCTTTCGACACCTTCAAAAAGAAAAAGCAAGAAAAAGTTAGAAGCAGCTGCTCAAGCTTCCTCTTCCTCTGTTGGGCAAACACATGGTGTTTCTGGTGCCACAACATTCAAGTTCATCGTCGGCGTAGCCCTTGTATCTGTGATCATCGGCATAATTCTTGGGAAACGATATTAGTTTTGTGCTTGGGGTTTTTGGTTTTGCATTGAAATTTTTTGTTTCGTATAAGTTGCACAAAGAAGAATCGAAAGCTTTGTTTTTATGCTTATTTAGATTTTGATCAGGGAATTGGTATTTTTGTGTTTATACCTGGCCTGTATCAAAGAAAAAAAAATTACAGACGATTCATGTAATTTTTTGAGTTTGTTGTATTTTGTATGTAAATTGCCCAAAATCTTGTGAGATTGATGATATTTTTCCTTAATTTAATAATGTATGATGAAGCTTGGATTCCAATATAATTCATTTTATATTACAACCAAAATTACCCAGTTAGGGCATTATTCAGTTATCTTCTTCTCAGCTGCATAAGGCGAGAAAGGAGATTTTAATTCAACTGTAATCAACAGTTTTAATACTATCCCAAATTCCCAATTCAACCAACTCAATTATATCTGTGTCCTCATCCTGACCTTTTAATAAAACCCTATGCCCAATCAATTTTTATACCATCTCACTCAAACAAACAAACAAAATTTACATTACAAGTTGCATTGAACTTACGGATGTACCTAATTTAGATTTATTAGAATCTGCAAAGGATTGGATTAATCAATGGAAGGAAAATGCACTGACTTGGGGGTTGCTTCAATCATAGTGATGAAATGAGTGATAATCTAATTGATGAACCTGAGTTTGAAGGCACATGATATTCTCATACTCATGTTTGATTACATTACATGTGATGTTAGACTTGATGAATTAAGTACCACCAATTGATTAAGGTTGTCAATTGGATCATGCAAGCCCAAGGCTCATTATTTGATTAGAAAATTTACCTTTGGACCGACTAAAATTTTGGTTTCGAACAAGCCTAAGCCAAAAAGTTTTTTCAGTAAGTTTTTGGACTTGAATAAAGGTTATTTAAATTTGAAGTCTGATAGATCTAAAAATTTATTATTTATTAAGTTTTCAAACCTATTACAAGTTTTTAAAATTATAAAATATACTCAAAACAAACCTGAAACTTAAAAAATTTTAATCAACTGGATTTGAATAAAAAGTCTTAAACCTAAATAGATAGGCTTAAAACCCAGACATGAGATATTTTTACTGGCCCGAGCTTGAAGTAGCCGAACCCAGTTTTTATCATAAACCCAAAATACTAATACTAATAATAATAATAATAAGAAGAAGAGCAATGGAATTCAAATTCAAAGCCTCAAAGACACTAAAATGCCTACTTATCTACAGAATGCTTAAATTTCAGCAGCGTTAACCTAAGTGAGGAAAAACCAATCACAGGAAACAAAGATTTTCAGTAAAAAATTGTATATAAACTTTGTATATGATTTCGAAGTGTATTTTTTTACTATTTTAAATTAAAGTTCCAGAAGGATCATTTTAAAATTTATTTCAACCACAGTACATATATATATGTATGTATGTATGTTTGTATGTATGTATTGTGTTTGGTAAGGTAGTTACAAGATTTTAATATTTTAAGATTTGTTGAGGGAGGTACAAAGTGACCCGGTTGTTGCAGCCGATTTAATTTGATTTTAGTAGGGTAGGGCTTCTTTTTAGTGTCTTATGTTTGAGTAGAAATTCAATGCATTTTTGTAAATTTTGTTAACTTTTTCAAAATATTAAATAAGATTTAGAAAAAGGCAAAAAGTGAAAGCACATTTTGATATTTGTTGGAAAAAGGTATTTAATATGTTTGTTTGAAAACGTACAAAAAAAAAAAAAAAAAAGAAATAAATGGGATTCTGTTAGAGAATTTGAATCATAAGTCTTAATTCTTTTTATTGAATTACAGCCTTTTAAAGTACTCCTGTACTGTACTTACAATCCACACTTGCTAGAAAGGACTTCACATAATGTAATTAAATCACATACGCTTGTACTGTAGACGCTGACTCGGGATAATTGTTGACAGCATAATAAATTTTACGTTCCCTAGTACTTCACGTCACGTATGTATGAATGTATGTTCTTCTTAGATGCGTTTCCGGATTCTCAATAGGAATGTGTTGAAAAAGTAGAATAAAAATATACACGTACCTAAGCAATGGTAGGAGAGGACGATGGATTGTGGGGATGGGGCACAGCTGAAGGGCACGTGACGACTACATGTTTGGACTCATTTGTTCGGCTTTACCAACCAACCCATGACTGACAGCTCCTATTCCGTCCTCACCAACATCGTCCACTCTCCAATTATTCCATTTTCTACCCTCTGTGTTACTTGCCCACTTACTACACCATTCCTTGCGTTTCTCCCAAAAATTGATGGCTGAGTCTTCAAAGCGAGAGCTGCTTAAAAATTTTGTTCCGAAAGCATTTAACGAATATATTATTCGACCCAATATTCAATGTATTTCTTCCGACGGCTGCCAAGCCGAAGCTGTCAACAATGACAAATCCTTCCAACCCAATTTCAACGACCCATTTTCCTCCACTAAAGTATACCCTTTCCACGGGAACATCCCGAGTAACAAACTGGCTTGTGCAGCCGGGTTACCTCCAAGTGATACGGGTTTAAATCCGATCCGTCTTAATTCATCACCCCATCTCTCCACTTTCACTTCCCCTGTTCTCTTGGGTCCACCCACTGCTAAGATATTCCTGATCTCACAGCCGAACAACTGCTGCTCCACTGTATGCCTCTCGACACTGTCCACATGCAATCCGTCCCCTAATGCATCAAACAGTGCGCTATAATAATGTAACGCTTCAACGAATCTCCCTAGGAAACTACCACCGTGGCTTAAATCCTGTTCGACGATTGTGATCAACTTCGGCCTCAACAAAGTCAACAATCTCAACGTCCCTAAATCACTTCCCGTTATATCGTACAAACAATGATGCATCCAATGGACCACAATTGCCTCACTCGGTCGCACTCCGAGTTGACTCAAATCACTCACATTTCCTATTTTGCCTTCCAGTGGATGGAACTCAAACGGTAGTCCCAGTGAATTGGCGAAGTCAGCAAGTCGTCTCCCGGTTGATTCTAGTAACTCGGAGGAGGATCCAAACCCGGTTATTCTCATGGATCGGATCTTTTTAGACCGGGAAGCGAGTATGTGAAACAATCCTGGCCATTGAAGCCCTTGCATGATATCAAGATCGATGACGTGGACGCAATCGGCACCATCCAGAGCTTGGAAAATCGCTTGGTTGGCGGTAAAATGAGAGAACTTAATCAACGGACAAATTGAATTGTATGATTGCAAGGCGTTGAAGATCTTCTGAGATTGAGATATCGTTAACGATTTAGTGGTGAGAGGCAAATAGGTTCCTAAGCACGAGCTGACAACGCGCGCCTGGAGCGCGTGAGCGAAGTACGCGCTGACACGTTCTGGTGAAGAACCGAACGGGGAGGAGAGTTCGGAGATTTCCGGTAAGAGATCAGTGGCGTCTTCGAGATTATCCATGGAGACACACTCAGCGCATTGAAGCAACAAACCTAACAGTCTCAATCCGGCTGACTCTCCCTCCAATGTCACAATGACCTGTTCAGGTTCCGACGACTCTTCTTGTTGCTCCACCGATTGCTGAGTTAGAGTTTGTTCGATGTTGGCTCGCTTCGTGGAACGATCGTCGACGTCGGCGATTTCAGTGTCACAGTCGACGCGCTTGGTTTTCATGGCGGAGGAGTTATCGTTGTTGCTGCTGTTGGAGTTGATTGGAGAGCAAGGGACTAAGCTCCGAAGCATGATAACAGATGGCTTTCGGGAGAAAAGTGACAAATCAGAGAGAAGGACAAGGGGAGTCTGTACAGAGAATTGCAGAGGTGTGTCAGGTATAATTATATTGAAGAGTCAATGACATTATCCCACCAAGTTTTGGCCTAAAGACCTTTTTCACCCCAAAATCAAAATTTCTTTTTAAAAAAATCTTAGCGGTTGAATTGTTGTATTATCTTTAAATATTTTACATTTAAACATTTTTATACCATTTTAAATTAACAAAAGTTAAAAAAAATAATTATTATAAATTTTAAATTAACACTTTTTACTCTTTTTTTTTATTTTTACCTTTTTTTGTATTTGATGTCTGATCGATTTTAACCATTATTATTAAATTGCTCTTCATTTTTTATTTTGTAAGTCATCTTTTTTCGAAAAATTCATTCATTCATAAAGTAATTATCTTGTTTTATAAATACTCCTACATCAAAATATCAATCATGTTAGCTAGAAGCTCTATCACCACATTCATTTGCGAGAAGAAAGAATTTCTTGTCGATAAGCAAAACAATTTTTTGGATGTTAAAAATTACTACTCATTTTTTAATGACAAAATTTTATGAGTAGTGAATATAGTTGAATTGTCCATGAATGTAAGATTCTTGTCCAAAAGTAGTGACCAATATTGAGGTTTTTAAACTTTTAGAGATTGAGTAATATTTAAAATTGTAAAAGGGTCAAATTTAAAAAATGAGTTTTTCAAAAGGGTTACCCTTTGTATTTTTTATTTTTTCAAAATTTTGGATGCAAAATTATTATTATTTTGCCAAGGATGATTTAGGTCACTGATAAGGATAGAAAATTGGCTTGGGGGTGAACATAGAGTTGGATCATGTAACCCACTCCATATTAAAATTAAATGAAGTGACAAGTAGGAGGAATGATGTTTGGGGAGAAAGAGAGTGAGGTAACCCCTTTTTTTTTTTTGGGGGGGTTGTTGGGGGTGCCTTTAAGTAGGTTTGTTTATGGGAAAAAAACGTTAGATTGTGGAGTTTAATTAAGTGATTAAGTAATGGACAATAACATGATCATAGGATTCGATTTGTTCATGGGAAAAGTTGCTTCATGCAAATATGTAAATATGGGGTTAAAAAGATACCGATCATCAGGGGTGGGTTCACTACCACCAAAAGGTGGTGGGTTCTAATTTAACAAAAACTTCAGTGAATTGATGATGGTAGAAGGCCATATCCATGCTCAGGGATATGTTGTGTGGATTTCCTTGGAATAAAAAAAGATTATCTGAGGATATATGATACATGGAGAGTGTAGATTGTGGATTCACTTGGCATTGTAAAGTATGCCAATGAAGTCAAAGAAGAGTGAATTATTGGTAGAGCCTTCCAAATTCCCAAGAGAAACTTTTATAATCTTCCTCTCGTCACTTTGAGATTGTTTTTCGGATATTGCTCTATAGATTACTGCATGGCGATTTGTTTAATCTATGAAAAGTGTTGCTGTGGAGGCTTCCGAACTTGAAAATTAATGCCCCAAACAACTTGATGGAGATTGAATTTTATATTGGCCAAATCACTGTCCGCACCCAAAATTTCTTTAAATGATAATCTTCCCAAAGAGTTCTAAAAAATTAAATATTGGCACTTTTTTTTCAAGTTTTTTAATATTTTCTGATAAAAGACTAAGATACCCTTCTTAAAAATAAATAATATTAATATTAAAATAAATTTTAATATAAAATAAGATTAAAATAAAATATTTTAAAAATTAATTAAAAATATAAAAACAAAATAAAATTTTAAAAACTATTATTACTAATAATGTCATCAATAACTATCACAGCCATTATTTTGGAGTATTTTATTTTATTTTTAAAACTATTTATTGATTTTTAGTTTTTATTAATTTTTATTATCACATCAATATTATTTTATATTTTAATTATTTTCATTATTTCTTAATTTTTTTAAAAAAATAAAAATATTTTTAATTAATTAATTTTAATTAATAAATAAATATTTACCCTTTTAAAAATTTTTAAGCGAAAATTTGTCACTTAAAGGAAGGTTGGGTGGGACTTGTCATTTAAATAAAGGTTGCGTGGGACTAAGTAATTTGGCCTTTTATATTTTATATGTAAGCCTATGTTAGGCTAGCATGAAGAAATCGAAACAAAGCTATGAATCTAGCCTTGAATATACGATGAAAAAAGAAGCAAAAACAAGGGCAAGTTTGGAATTCAAATGGATCCATTACTGTAAGGGAGCTCAATAGAGACTTAACGGGGGGTCATATAGCGTTTTCTTTCAAGAACCGAAAAAGAACATTCAAAAGCAAATTTTAAAACAAAAATGGGCAACCTGTTGCTTTCTTAGTTAGCCAATCGCCATTCAAAGGCTACAATCACCGAGGAAGAAGAGCACAAAGAAATGTTGAAAAGACAAATAGCAATTGAAGGTGAACATGGCAAGGCAGTGAATGAGGAAAAAGAAAAATCAAGCTTTGCAGCTTGATTAGTCACTTTTTGGCCAGATTAACCTCAATTATTGCTGCTCGCTTTTCAAGCATTCACTTAATTCTATGCTCAAGAATTCACCTTCTTGATCAGATTGAAGGATGTTAATATTTATACCCAACTGATTCTCAACTTCATTCTTAAATTATTAGAATTTCTCAAAAGATACATATTCACCGAATTTGTCAGTGAATCTGGTGAAACAAGCATTCATCTTTGGCATAAGCTATTGATGGAACATGACTCCAATTTAACAAAATGACTTAGTTTCTTTTCCCTGCAACTACCGCACATTCCCAGCTACCTATTAACACTCTCTTCTGCTTATGTTCCCTGTAATCTATTGTTTAGTTCGGGATGGTTAGGATAGGTATTACAATTAATCTCATCCACCTTTGGAATTTATAATAATAATTGAAAATAAAATTTGGTATTCCAATTTCAGTAAAAATTGAGCAATTTCAGGTGCTAGAGAATAAAAACCAGAACCAACTATATAGGTTTCGGATAGAAACCTGTCATCACATGTTTAGGTTCAAAAATCTTAAGAATCAGCCAATTACCGTAATAGTTCCTAAATCTTAGAAGTCAGTTACCATTCTAATTCCCGCATTTTCAGCCCATTAGCAAGACACTAACACATTAACACCTATATATACTGGCATATATAGTTGCAATGTGAGATCAATATCAAATACAATGTGAATCATATAAATAAAACAAAAAAGACATGGACAAACCAAAGGTTCATCTATAATAAACTCATATACCAAAAACAGCTTGTCCCAGGTAGATTCCCCTTTTGACTTTTGTAAAACCGAAGCTTAAAGGGTAGGTTCTGATTCCAACACCAAACCAATATGAAACCAGATCCAGAACCAATTTAAGACACAATCAGGTTTTTTTTTTTTTTTTTCCCAAAAGCTGTTGTAACAAAACGACATTATTTTGTTAAAGAATAAAAGTTAATTAAAAAAGTTCTCATCTGCTCTAAACACAATTCATCAATTTCTCTTTGCCCTAATATTTCTCTTTATGATTCAAATAATGAGAAAACTCATGTTTCCAAGTTTAAACTCATGTCTCACCAAACACTTGGTCCTATATAAGAGTGAATTCAGACTTGCCAAATCATAGCAAGTATAGCAAAGTAGTAAGAAAATGACATCAATGCAACAAGAGATTTCAAAACATTATCAAAACACTCTTTAAATGAAAACAACACACTTCCTAAGTTTGAAATCAAATAATTAATATAACATGATATACAGAGAATCAAATAGTTAATATGACATGACATACAGAGAATCAAATAGTTAACATGACATAACATACAGAGAATCACAACTGCAAAAAATGCAACCATGAAAATAGCCTCAAAATAAGATCTATTTGATTAAATTCAAAAGAATCAAAGGAAAAAACACATCACCAACATAAAACCAAAATTGACTGGAGCAAAAATATGGCTACTAACAGCAGAAACCATGCACTAGCAGAAGAAAAAAACTGGAGCTGGTCAAAGAACAAATAATTGACTCAAAAATAACAAATCAATCAACAACACTTGATCTTCCTTTGTAGCTAATATATCCCAAATAAATATTCATATCTTTCTAAATGTATTGGAGCATTAAAAAAACCAATGTATGTTCACCTAGAAATTCATGTTAACAATAATCATACAAAATTTACTGAAAAAACTGAAACAAAATAAATAGACCTAATAATCATTCATGGTAAACCACAAGCATACAATAACTGAACATAGTTATACATTAACACAATGAACAACGCATTAAGTAGACATCAGCTGGATATAAAACCCGTTGAAATATAGACATAATAAATTCAAGTAAACAATAAGCATTTAGCATTATAAAAAATAAAATAAATGAGCAAATCAGTTCAATAATAGGACACAAATAAATATGATAAAATGAGCAATTTATAGTAATAATCTGAAAGAAGAGTTATAAACCCAAAAAGGTCTGATGGAAATGGACGCAGATCTAAACAAACACAAGTCCATAAAACAATACATAATCCTCAAAATCATCTTAAATGACAAGAAGTTCCCACAAAATAAATAGTTTAGAACCTTAGCTTGGTAAAAAACCAACGATTCTTGCCGGTCTTGAACCTCTCTTCCAATCTCTTCTTAGTCTCCTTACAAGCGGCGACCTTCTTGTCCTTGCTCTGCAGACTATCGACAGTCACGACGTCTTTCAAATCCACATCGAGCGTGTAGCGCGTAGGCATCAGGTGCTGGTAGTTGACGAGTTTGATGAAGGCCTTGACGCGGGACTTCTTGGCTGTCTTCTTGGACGAGTCCTTCCTGATAACCTTGCTGGGGTACTTCTTTATCCCCGCAACCAAGCAATGGCCGTAGGGGCGCTCGCGGGTGCCATCGTCGAATGACTTAATTATCACTGCCTTTCGCCCGGCATAGCGACCTTGAAGAAGGATCACAGCCTTGTTTTGCTTGAGAAATTTCACCATTGTTCGGGATTTTTGTTGTTCCCTCCTCTATCTCTGTCTCTCTCTCGCTCGCTCTGTGGGAGCAAACCCTAGATACGAAAACGAAAATGAAGTGGCAATGCGGAAGTATTTATAGCACTGAGACGAGATTTCTGTAAACCCTAGCTAGACTGCTAACCCTAAAAGAGCTGGGCCTTTATGGGGTCATGGATCTGGAATTGGATTTTGATTTAAAATGGGCTTTAGATGAGTCTTGGATCGGGAAAGGGATTTGTCAAGAAATGGACTTTTATCGGGCCATGGATCCAGAATGGGATTTGGATACGAAACAAATAGGGTGGACCGTGGACTAACCCCACCAAATGGAAGATCTTTCTTTTATCTGTTGCAATATTGTTTTAAGGTATTTTTAATAAATAAATGCCAAATGTCTAGGTCCCATACAATTTTTGATGAAAGAACGATTGCCGCCCTTCAAGTTTGACATGTAAAATGTTCTACCCTTTATTAAATTTATTAAATTGTTTATAAAATTTTAAAAAAACTCAAATACACTTTATTCCAAAATTTTATAAAAATATATTTTGACTTTAATTCATATTAATTTTAATAAAAATTATTATACAAAATTAAAAATTAACAGTCACCAATAACATTCAAAATTATATATTAGTATAATTTCAATTGAGTGGTGCAATTCTCAATAATAGAAAAAAATTGTAAAAATAAAGTGAAAATACAAAATATTTAAAATTAAAAAATACTTTATTTTTATTATTAAAAGTATAAATAATATTATTTTAGATAAAATAATAAAAATATATTTTAATTATTAAAATTAATGATGAATTTCGATAACTTAGATAAAAATAAAATTTATAAATATTTGTCAAAAATAGTCATTTGACCATAAAAAAAAGAACAAATTGGCTGAGAAGGTAGGGAATGTGGGCCATATGGCTAGAATTGTGGAAATGATTTATATTTTATTATTGTTTAAAAACATTAAATATGGAGAGTAAAACCATAGTGGAGTTAGTAGCAGAAGTTGACTTCGTTGAGAGTTGGTAACCAAATTGATATTTTATATTTTATTATTGATAATATTAAAATCAATTGCTTAGAATGTATTTATATCATTTTTATTTAAATATTGCATTGAAATTTATGTGGAATATAAAAATTATTTTTTATAATTTATTAGAGATAAATAAATATTTTCTTCTTTTTAAAATTATTATATCTATACCGTATATTTTTTAAAAATATTTTAGTTACAATAGTATGTAATATGATGTTTACATATTTAATTTAAGTCAAACGACTTATATTCACCCAAAGTTTCCTTAAATAACAAGGTCTTAATCAATAAATTTTAAAAAGTCAAATACTAACCAAAATTAAAAGGTATTTTTATCTTTTTAAGTAAAAATTTAAAAATAAATTTTATAAAAATATTTAAAAATATTTAAAAAAATAATAAATTAATAAAAAATTTTAAAATAAAATAAAATATTAAAAAATTCACCACCATTGTCAAAAACATTATTAGCAGTGGTAACTGAAGTTAACCTAATCAGGTGATAAAAAATGACAATCTAGTTTCATTAATAATTATATTTGATTGTCTCTACCATCTAAAATAGTTAGAAACAATTAATTTCAAATATATCAATCATTTTCGACTTTTTCTAATGACAGAGACTACCAAATTTGGCTGTTTCCACCATTGAGATGACTAGATCCGATAACTAATAAAATCAGATAACTATTTTCAATTAATTGATTAGGTTAATGTTCACTGTCGCCACCAACGACATTGTCAGTAACGGTGGCTATTTTTTTAAATTTTTATTATTTTTTAAAAATTATTATTAATTTATTAATATTATTTTTTAAAAATTATTATTAATATTATTTTTAAAAAATTATTATTAATTTATTAATATTATTTTTATTTTAAAATTTATATTAATTATTATTTTAATTTTAATATTATTTATTTTTATAGAGAACATTATGATCTTTTCAAAGAACAATGGTAAATATTTAATTTATTAAAACTTCATGGTGGGAGTTTGTCTGGAATAAATGGTTTAGCCTTTAATTTATTATTATTTTTTTAATTTTAAACATTTCCAAAACATCTCAATTTCTTTTTTCAATTTTAAAAAAGTTCCTTAATTTGAGCTTAATCTATGATTATATATTATTATCATGTCTACATTTGTATTACTAAAATATTTTATTATTTTGAGTTAAAATTAATATAAATTAAAATAAAAATTTTGAACAAAATTTTGAAAGTAAAGTATTATTTGATTTGAAAATGTTTTTCTTTTATAAATTTATAAAAAGATTGGTCATTTCAAATTTAAAGAACGAGAATAACTTTGGAGGAAATAGTGTTTAATTATTAGTAATTTAACGTAATCACGTTTATATGATTGAGTAGGATTAATAATTATTAAAAGAAGTCAAAACCCAAAAAATCTTCCGAGCGTTATATTGTAAACCACTGATAAAGGAAGGTGCATTGGGAATATAAGCGAAGGAAGTTTATTATTACAACTGGAAGGAAACGTATCAAATACAAATACAAATACAAAGACAAGGACAACTCCACCACTAAAGAATAATTCACAAGTCAAAAGCTTCACCACATGGATGACGCCGCCTGCAACAACCACGGCCCTCCATGTCTACACAAATAAATTATATCTGAGAATTCTTCGCCGGCATCAAAAGCAAGCATCCAACACACAGCAGCAACACAAGGCGGCGCAACTGCATATGTAACCAAAATTAATCTACCAATCAATCAAGGGAAACAAATTCTGTATATTACAACGGGGAATGATGATTACATCTGTCTTAAACTTACCATCCCTTCCAGAAGCCGTCTCCTCTGGACTTGGTTTCCACCGGAACTTGGTTCTGATTACCAGAGACACCATCCATCGTTGGATAACCAGCCGGCGGCGGTGCTACGTACGGTCCCGTTGACGGTGGGAGGTTTGTCGTCACTGCACAATTTCATGTAAATAATTAACTTGTTTTCAAATAACCATCCACAAAAAACAAATTCCGATCTTCAAACAAGATTTACACATACCTGAAGGCTGGTTTTGATTGTAAGAACTCATGTTTGAATCGAAGATACGCAAGCGAAATGATGGGCAGAGAAGATAAAGAGAGAAGATGAAGAAAAATGGAGTAATCAGAAAGATATATATATAGATAGATGTTGTGGGATGATTGTTGTTATTATATATGAAAAGTAATTGCTTCCAGGGAGAGATTTTATGAGGGCGGTGGCTGTTGTTGTTGTCGATTGGACTTGCACCGCGTAAAGAGTACAACATCTTTGAATAAAGCGAGACGCGTTGAGCCAGCAGCCGATGATTCGATTTTTAGGCTGGGCTGGGCTGGCCGCGGCCTGCTTTAACTTTTTGCTTTTTACTTTCAATTTGTAAATTACGTCAATGTCGTTTCATATTACGTGTTTCTTGTTGGGGGTTGTTGTGTCAGATGACACCTGCCTTTGCCCAATATTTTACTTTGATTTGGTCTCAATGTCAATGTTCTCACGTCAACCGACTGTTTAAGTATGAACAAACTCGTGTAAATCCATTACCTTCAATTTTATTGTTAGAATGAGAAGCGTGGACGCGATGTCTTATGTTTGAAGGCAGACGAAATGCCTAATACCAAGTCAGACCGTCTCAAGACCGAATAATAATTGTTTTCTTGTTAGGTCGAAAGGTGGAGTTAAACATCCCTGAACTGAATGATTATATAGATTAAAAGTTATAAGGCTATTGATTTGGGTTTAATTCTTTGTTAAAAAATAAAAATCAGACTACCTAAAGGCTAAATAATTATCTTTTTATTAGACTGAAAGATAGAATTAGGGATCAGTTAAATTGATTGAATGTATAGATGAAAAGGTTATAAAAATGTCGATTTAAACTGGATTCTCCATTAAAAAAAAAGTCAGACCACCTTTTTTAAAAAATTATTATTAAATTTAGAAATTTTGACTCTTATTTTGATTTATATAAGCCGAATCTCACATGTTAGATTTAAGATTAAATTTGAATCAAATTAAATTTGAAATTAAGTTTGAATTTAATTCAAATATATTGAAAACAAACTTGTCTTTCATGAGCTCAAATCCAAAAATTGAATTCAAGCTTAAATGATATAGTTTTAATAAAAAATACTATCATTTTAATCAATATATATTAAAATTATATTGTTTTGAGTATTTTAAGTATTTAACGAATCAAATTAAATTGGATTTAATCTCGACTCACCTCAAGTGAGCCGGACTCGGCTTAACTCAAATCCAGCCCTGTTGGGTCTGTCTAAGTACATGAGCCTGAATGACTTCTTATGGGCTCCTTCAATTATCAAGAGCCCAATTTTTGGCTGATACAAACGGTCCATGTAAATGTTATCTAATTCCGCTTCTTTCATTTCCAACTTTAATGTATAGTTTTATCAGTTTAACAGTCAAATTGCACTGCCTCGATACCATGATTAACAAGTAATTCTAGTTTCCCATTGGTCCATCAAATTAATATATAATTCTCTTGCATCTATACCTAACTACCTAATTAATCTGCTTCTGTATTTGTTACACATGTAACGTGTTTAATCCACCCTTGAGACATCACTATCGCAGCCAGCCATTTACGAATTCTCCGTACAAAAACAAGTTGAATTGTCCATTGTGATCATATAGGGAGCTGGGGCAAGGATTGATTGATAAAGAAGATATGGAAAGCAAAGTTGGTTTTAAATGCATATTGGCGTTTGCAGCACGAGGCTGGCTGTGTGCTTTGTAACTATTTTATATTCATCTGTTATTGCGGGTGGAGTTCTATGGTGGACTCCATATTCGATTTCAAAAGTGGGTCTCTGATTCATGTTTCTGCTGTTCATTAAATATGTAAAAGGATTTGCTGGGAATCATCATGAGTTTGTGAATATATTGGCAGGCATAAACTTTATATATTGTTTATGATTTGGTAATAAAGAGGGAGAATGAATCAAAGACATTATTAATAAGATTATGAAGGAGCATGTGATTAATTGCCTGGATCTTAAGAAACTAAGGAAATGCAATCCTCGATTAACTTTTGTCATAATCCTTCTTTTTCGTAGTTCACATATATTCAAAGGCGTTACGTGATAGCATTTGGCATATGAGGCGGCTCTTTTTAGGTCAAACAACATTTTTCCACCCAAGGTTTCCTTTTAATGACAAACTCCGACCTGTAGAGAAGAAAGGTGAATAGGCCGGAGTTTTGTGAGCTTTCTTGCACTCAAACCTTGTACTAATTCATAGTGAAATCACTCAAATTACCCCCTACAGTAGATGTACACAATAATTATTGAACCACTATAAATAGTTGTGTTCTTATGTTTCTCCGTTTTAAAGTTCTCATTTTTATGTTCATTTTCGTATTATTGGTTTAGATTCATGTTAATCTGAGATTGTACAAAAGGTCTTGACACTTGAAACGGCCCGAGCTACTACTTTATTTTATGAAAAATAATGGTGGTGGTGACCTTTCTTATCCTTGTAAGATCAAAATGAGTACATATGTCTATATGTTATCTAAGTTTGTTATCATGATCAATATCTACTATACGTCATGCATCCTAATCTCAAATCTATTCAAGATTAGTTTATCCGATAAGAGTTACCTACATGAAGCTTCCTCTACTTAATTAATTAACTCCATCCATTAATCTCTCCCACAACTTCATTAGAATACAAAAAAGTATAACTTAAAATATGACTTGAGTGCAAAACACACTCCCCGTGACTCCATTAAAGAAGAAACTATGAGATATTAAAGCACAATTTTAATATAAAAAAGAAAGGTTTCAAACGTGTTCTGATTTTTTTGAGAAAGATTTCACTTAGTTTTAACGTCTCATGAAGGACGTGGATATGAATTGACCGAAAAATTATTTCACATCTTAAGCACATGTTTAGTTGACCCCTTGTCGCTTCTATGGGTACCTTCTCTAATAAGCAGTTTTGTCTAGAGACTTTACAACACAACACAGAGAAGCAGAAGCTCGAACAAACTGGGGCTCTAAGTGTTATGCATGTTCAAGAGAATACCCATCAATAAGGTGGTTAAGATGAAGTTCTCCAAAGAGAAGAAAAATCTCAAAGTCATATTGGTTCCATATCCTGCACAAGGGCATGTCACTCCCATGTTGAAGCTGGCCTCAGTCTTCCTCAACGGCGGATTAATAACGGAGGCAGTGCTCATAACGCCGGAATTCATTCACAATCGAATTATATCGAGCGTCGACCATGAGTCCATGAATAAGATTAGATGCATGTCAATACCAGATGGGTTGGAGAAGGATGCTCCACGAGACTTCTTTGCCATAGAAAATTCCATGGAAAACTTCATGCCTGCTCAGTTGGAGAGGCTTTTTGGTAATATTGTTGAAGAAGATGATGACGGGAGTGTGGTGTGTGTTGTGGTTGATTTGCTAGCATCATGGGCTATTCAAGTCGCTGATCGGTGTGGCCTCCCTGTGGCTGGGTTTTGGCCTGCCATGCTTGCCACTTACTGCTTGATTGTTGCCATTCCCGACATGGTCCAAGCCGGCTACATATCTGATGATACAGGTAATCCTTAATTCATTTATCACCAAACATCTTTCTCACTATTTCATTCTGCTAATTTGACAAGCTTACATTTTATTACAAAAATAAGATATCTCCTTTTTCCAACCTTGGAATGAGCATCAACTTAATCACATGCCATGTTTTATGAAGCAAGCAAAACTGTTAATGGTAGGTCAACTATGGATGAGAGTTAGGAAAAATTTTTGAATAGTGCTTAAATATATTATTATATGTAAGCTATGTTTGCCCTGATTATACATTCCCATAAGAGTTAATTTACATCCAATTTGCTTTTAAATTTTGTTATATTTTATTGCATATTTAGGCATGTTGGAGCAAAATAGAGAGATATTTTACCTTCGCCATCTATAAGCACAAAGACTTTTTGATGCATATTTAATCTAATACTAAAACAAGGTTGACTGAGATGTAGATAAGTGATAATCTTTTGCTAAAATTGAGTTGAGTATAATATAGATAATAAAAAGCTACAGAAGGAGGACCACTAATTATATATTTGCTTTTTTATTATGTTGATTATATTTTTTTCCTAATTTTACTCTTAATATCTTATGATTTTTTACCCTATTTTGGTTCAAATGGGTTTGTAGGTTGTCCCCAACAGTTGGAAAAAGCACAATCGCTTCCTAATCAGCCAATGCTGTCAACTGAAGATCTTCCCTGGCTAATTGGAACTCCTTCTGCAAGAAAATCAAGATTCAAGTTTTGGACCAGAACATTAGAAAGATCAAGGAAACTAAGATGGCTTTTCGTTAACTCTTTCCCAGAAGAATTCATAGATATAAAGCAACAATATCAGTTGGATGGAAGTCATCATCAACCTGTAGTTTATCTTGTTGGACCTCAGAGTCAGCATGCAATGACCAAATACCCTAGCTTCTGGGAAGAGGATATGAGCTGCATAGAATGGCTGGACAAACAGAAACCAAACTCAGTCGTTTACATCTCGTTTGGGAGCTGGGTTAGCCCCGTCGGGGAAGCCAAAGTGAAGAGCCTAGCAATGGCGCTCGAAGGCTTGGGTTTGAGTTTCATTTGGGTGCTAGGGTTAGCATGGCGAGACGGATTGCCAAACGGGTTTATAGAGAGAGTGACCAAGTCTTTAAAAGGAAAAGTAGTTTCATGGGCGCCGCAAATGACGGTGCTAAGACACGAAGCTGTGGGGTGTTATCTCACGCACTGTGGGTGGAACTCAACGATGGAGGCCATTGAATGCCGGAAGAGACTGCTGTGCTGGCCCGTGGCGGGGGATCAGTTTGTCAACTGTGCTTACATTGTGAAAATATGGAAGATTGGTGTGAAGATCAATGGCTTTGGACAGAAGGATATTGAAGAGGGTTTAAGGAAAGTGATGATAAAGGACAAGGGTGAGCTGAATAATAAGTTAACGAAGCTGCATAAGAGGACCATGGAAGGAGATGCAAGGTCAAGAATAATGGCGAATCTCACAGCCTTTGTTGATGATCTTAATACCAAAATTACAACTTCAGATCAGAATCAACACAGGAGGGTGAAGGAGATGTTCAATGCTTGAATTAGTACCCCATGAAATTTTGTTTCTTTAGTAGTAATACACAGTATATTAAATTTGTAATATCTCAAATTATATTTTTATATACAATTAAACATCGTTTTTATCTTTTAATAAAATATACAAACACCAACATCTAAGAAGTTGGATATGTTCAATGAACATCGCAATTTTTAGTGTTATAATAAATTTTCTTCATAAAGAAAGAAAAGTATATTAATATGCACCAACAAGGCAAGCACTACCAGTCCCCAAATTGATAAATAATAAAAAAAAAATGTTTGAAAGAGAAGGGCACCATTCTTGAGTATTCATTAGGCCAAAGGACATTTTCCCACGCATAGTTTGAGGCGGGGACAAAGTCCCACCCACTAAGTTTAGAAAACCCAAAGTCCCACCCATTGACTGTTAAATCTAACAGTCAACAGTGAGTCAAGGGGTAAATTTGTCATTTTACAGTTAAAATTTATAAAAATATAAAATAATATTTATATATATAAAAAAATATATTAAAATTTATAAAAAAATTTAAAAAATTTTATAAAATTATAAAAAAAACTTAAATTTTAAAAAATAAAAG